>JAPYKE020000170.1:3532500-3727500 GCA_028554795.2 Sinohyriopsis cumingii
CAGTAGTGAATAGGGGCACTCTACGGACAATGGGAATTAGCATTAAAAACACCCCTGGGTCACTCTACGGACAATGGAAATTTAACATGGCGAAAAATCGTGGGTCACTCTACGGACAAGGGGAATTTAACATGGCAATAAATCGTGGGTCACTCTACGGACAAGGGGAATTTAACATGGGATTTTTTTAAAAAAATTTAAAAAAAGTTTTTTAAAAAAGGGGTAGGCAATGGAAAGGCTATCTCTTTTCGAGAAATATGGCTGGCCCTGAAAAGGGCCTTTGGGTTTTCTTCTTCTTCTAATTTCTTCTTTTTCTCCACCAACTTCTTATTTTATCTCCAACACTCTTTCTCTTCTTTTTTTTCTCCTTCTCTTCTTTTTTCTCTTCCTCCTCTTTTTCTTTCTTCCTCTTCTCATTTTCCTCTTCTTTTTCAATTTTTTCGTTCCATGTTCTTATTCTTATCTTTTCCTCTTCATCCTCCTTCTCCTCCTTTATTTCTTTCATTACACCACTAATCTTGTCCTTTGCTTTTCTTAAATTGTTAATTTCCATCTTTACACGATGGGGACTATAGGAATAATGGTCTTCAACAAGTCTTATTAGCATCTGTTCCATTATTCCTAAGTTGTCTAAAACGTCTTGCAAGGTTTGTATTTTGTCCATTTGGTTTGACGCCATCTTCTTTTTATTCTTTGCAGAATGGTTTGAACGACGAATACTGTGGGTTCTTATACGAAAAGCGCGTACGTGAAGGAAAACATCCCCCTAAAACATAAAATGGATCTTACCTAGATGATGACCAAACATCGCGCGGACGTGAAGGAAAACATCCCCCTACTTTCTCATTTCATATAATATAACCCTAACTATACTCTCCACATTTGCTAAGAAACCCATAATCTACTATTCACACAAACATACCTTAGCTCTTACAAACACACAAACACACAAACACATACACTTCCACTATTAATAAAGAGTTAGTGTTTATTTTCACGCTACTCTACCTACACACATTGGCAAATTAATAGTTATTTCTTTTCTAGAGTATTGGGTAGCCCTGAAAAGGGCTGTTTTTTTTAACTCCTGATGCACCTATCTAATGGTTGCACCTTCCTGGCCTGGCGCCGCACTTGCATCTTCTTCCCCAGTCTTCTTTCACCTTTCTTTTGGGGAGCGCAGAGGGAGGATGATTCGCTTCAACACCCCAATCCTCTGTCTCGGGAATATTGAACGACATCCTCTCTTTTCTTTTCTTTTCCTCTTCTTCCCTCTCTCTTCTCTCCTTCTCTTCCTTCTTTACTCTTGCTTCTTCTACTATAGCCTCTGCTGATAGTTCGTTTACTATCCGCCTGGCATATTCCAGGTGCATCTGGAGTTCTAACAGTTTCACTATTCTACTAGTCATTCTTCTGGCTGTGTTGATCAATCAACAAGGGTAGCTGGACTGCCGAACGAGTTTCAATTTATACTGAAAGCGCGTACGTGAAGGAAAACATCCCCCTAAAAACATAAAATTCATCTTACCTAGATCATGACCAAAAACAACATCAACAACGCGCGGACCTAAAAGAAACACTCACTCACTTTTTTATGCTACCCATCACTATTGTAAAATTTTTATAAATCACTTCAATTGACTATCCACATACGCAAAGCAATCCAATCTAACCTAAAATATATACCTCTAACAGCCAAAAAACTAACATCATTTTAATCTACTATCCACACCAACCTATTTTATCACTTTCAAACACACAAACACACAAACTCATACCCTCACATTTTTTAAGAAAGAGTTAGTGTTTATTTTCACACTACTCTACCTACACATTGGCAAATTAATAGTTATTTCTTTTCTAGAGTATTGGGTAGCCCTGAAAAGGGCTGTTTTTTTTGTTTTGCTATGGCATTCTTTTTTAGTTTCTAAGAATGCGATGTCCTCTGAGGATAGACTTTCTGGCAATAGGTCTGCTTCTTCGGAAAGAGAAGAAGAATTCTTTGGTGTCGATACGACAATCGACAAAGCCTCTGTCAGCTTCAGGTTGCTGCTGCTGTTGCTGTTGTTGCTGCTGTTGCTGCTGTTGCTGCTGTCTCTGAAGTCTGTACTTCTCCGTCCATTCTTCTTTTTCCCTGTTCACTTCTTCTCTGAAGAGCTCTTCTATCAGGTCTTCAGTGATTTTTAACATTCTCACATTCTCTATTTCTTCTGGTTTCGGTATCAGACTGTGTCTGACCCTATGCAGATTCACGTAGGCTTCGTTGAGCTTAGCTAGTTTGGAGCACATCTTCTTAGGAGGATAAGTCGACAATGGATGGCTAGACTGGGAACAGCCCGGTTCTTAAAGTCAAAGCGCGGACGTGAAGGAAAACATCCCCCCACACGGTTTTCGAGCCGCAACGTTCATGAGAGGGATAGTAAGAAATGAAAGAGCATCAATCCAACATTCTTCTAGCTAAACAAAAGACAAAGGCATTTTTTTCTAAACACAACATTTTTTATTCAAAAATCACTTAACACTAAACAACAACATTTTTAACAATAATCCAACACTATAACATCAAACAATTTTTTTCAAATCACAAACATTTTTTCTCAATGGACAGTCTACTTTAAACAGGGCTGACAACGTTGTGAATGAAATTGTGATTTCCACTGTTGGAAATCATTAGGCCATTGATGGACACTACGTTTCCTAGCTTGAGACAAAAGATAAGCATAATGGTCACAAAACCATCGATCTACTTTCACATCGTTTCTAGCAGAAGAACGAGGATCAAAATGAGTCACTAAATGTTCTAAGGAATAGCCCAGGCTGCGATGATGCAGAAAATACACACAATATTGTCCACACACCAAGGAATCTGTGCCTTGTAATTTCACATTATTGAATCGGGTGGTCTGAGCATTTCTTCTCATAAAGTCGATGATATCGTCTTCCAAAGGGGGCAATCCGTACGAATCGAAATATTCCACACATCCTTCTTGAGGAAAGTAAACGGCTACCCAGTGGGTTCCTGGGAGATGACTATCGTCCGTGTTGATCACGTAAGCTTGATGGTCTTTAGGTTTGCGATGAGGGAGTTCATCTTTAGCACAGACGACAGGATTCCAAGAAGCAGTGTACGAACTGTGGTTCAAAAGGTAATAAAGTTCCCAGGTATCCATTGTTTTGTGTTTGTTTTTCTTCTTCACAGGTAATAATACGTTGTCAATTCGATCCTGACTTTTTGCTTGAAAATGTCTGACGAATAAACGGTTATTCGTTCTGTTTCCTCACTCTGATTCAGGAGAGCTTCGATACGATGGATCTCTTGAGTGGTTAATGGTGGACAAGAATGTTCACGCAAGTCTTTATACCACTGGTGCAACACGTCTTTGTTCGAGATGAGGCTCCAAGCTTCGTCCAGATACTCGTCCAATTTTTCTTCTTGACTCAACATCAGGCATTTATCGTGTTGAATTGGACTGGGATGATCGTTTTGACATCCATAACAATTTTTCTTGATCAATTCCGTCATTTTGTCGACCAAGTGTTTGGCAAAACAGCAGACTAAATGGGCTTCTTGTTCTGGCCATCTCGACTTCATCATGATATCTTTTTCGTCTTTGTCTTGAGATTCTTCTCCTTCCACGGTCTCCTTACATTCCATCTCCAAAGTTTCTCCACTAGGTAAAGAGGGATAACAGTCTTCCATGGCTTTCTAATAATCTAGAATGACTTCTCTCAAACTGTTGATTTCTATTGTATTATCGAATTCTGCATACAGGATGACGTTCACTGTCGTTGGTAGTTTATCTGCAAACTGAAGTTCCACACGAATCTGGCCAGATTTTATAGGGTGGAAATGTCCCTCGTCGCTGCCTTGGTCTGGAGTGAAATCGAAAGCCCACAAAGCATACCCTCCGTCATAATCTTCGTACGTAATGCCGTGACTGGTGTTGGTTCCTAACTGTCCCGTGGCTTCGTACAGGGACAAGTACGACCTCAAGTAATTCATTTTTTTGGGATCAAAGTCAGGTTCGAAAGGTCGGGTACACAAGGTCTTGCCATCGCGACTGACTTCGACTTTCTTCACGTTGAAGTGTTGAAAGTTGAAAGGATTTTCAAGGAAGGCTCCGTTGAAGGCTGAATTCGAGACCATACCAAGGATTAAACGCTTGGGTAACTGTCCTTGGAACAGATGATCTTCGGTTATGGATTGAAGGTTAGCGGAAATGGTGAACGTTTTCACTTCCACGCGTCGGATGGGACACTTGGCGGTCGTTCTGCTCAACGTTTGACTGATGTCGTTAGCTACTTTAGGTAACACTTCCACGCGTCGTACGTAGAGTCTGGCTTCTAGGATTTTGCTTTTAGGATTGCCACCAGTAGTAGCATCACCATCAGCCAACAAATGGAAAGCAGTACTGCTACGATTCAGTCTCAGGCGAATATTCACTCCGTTTAGCAAATATTTCTCTTGCAACCACATGTCCAAATGCAAACGATCCATCAGTTCTAAACTCTGTCCATTTAATATTTTCTTTCTTCGTTCTACAAATCCTTCATTGGTGGTTGCTTTTGTTTTGGGGTCAGCTTCAAGACCTGTTTGATCAAATTCGCCCGCTTCGTCAGGTTGCCACACCACACAGGCATCGAGATGAGTATCCTTGGCATCTATTCCGTACGTCAAGAGATTTTCCAGGTAGGCACGGTAAGGGTAAGTATCCATGCTGCTGCTAACCAGTTTGTTGTTCAAGTACAAGTCCACTGAGCTGAACAAGGAATGCATGAAATTGTTGATCGGAGCTACTTTCTCTTCGCCGCTTATAATATCTCCTCCTTTATCTAGAACTTGGACTTTCAAGTACAAGTAACTGCTATTCAAATCGATGTAATCTTCGGGTTGTCCTTTGATGTCAAACTCGATGGGAGCGGAATCGGTCAATGAGGAGACCGGGTGAAATTCCACCCACTGGGATTCTTGCATGGTCATCATCGTGGGGGGCATGGCAAACAGATCCAGTTCCGTCTTGGAACAGGCGCAAGACTCTCGGTGCATCATTTTTTGTTCTGTGTCTCAATAATCGAAAACGTCTAAGTCTCGAAAGGTTTTTCTTTTCTTGGCCTTTCTCGCTTGAAGTCTGGTGAAAGGGTGTTTTCTTCGTCGTCGTCTCTTTCTGCCTTGTCCTTGCTGAATGCCTGATTCGGTAGCGTGCAGGGCATTTATAGGTGTGTCTCGTCGGCCTAAAATGTCTTTGCCTGTTTGCAGCAAGACATTTTTGCCTGCCCTCATGAAGGCTTCTTTAGGGTTTTGTTTGTCAATGATGACATTTTGGAGAAATTCTTTGCCTTGTGTCAGTGCCGCATCTTTCAAGGCGTGCAATCCTCGTGTCACCATCGGTTTCAACACCGGGGCCACCGAAAGAAAGGCCGATTTTAACATGTCTCCTAAACCGTGTCCTCGCTGTCGAGCCACCCCTTGGTACACTAGATACATGACTTACTTACTAGTCGTGAGAGAACCGTTTTCGAAAATGGAGTTTCACCGTGACGTTTCCTTTGGTGAATGGAATATTTTGTCCCAAATCTCCTTTTATAGTAATGTTGACCGTGTCCAAATACGACTTAGTGACCGGCAAATAGTGAGGATGGACAAATTCGCGGTGGACGTGGTAAGTGTTTCCACCTTCCTCGTCAGCGTTCGTGGCAGAATCCACTTTGAAAGGAATGACACGCAGTAACGGTACGGAGGTGTGTCCCACCACGTTGTATTCCACTACATCGGAGTACACAAAGATCAAATTCAGTCCTTGGTTCAGTTCTACCGGGGTATTAAAATACTGGCCAAAAGTCGTGTTGTCGTAAATGATGGGTAATTCGTTTTTTTCTTCTTTTAATTTCTTCCTCAGCTCCATGTTACCGCCCAACATGTCAAACAATTCAGGACAAAATTCAATGCCCACGATTTTACTTCGCTCAAATTTCATCAAGAAGCGACGAGCTACTTTGTGGTACTCCATGGTGACACTTTTGTTCTTGACAATGTCAAAAGCTTTCCCAAACACGCCATTAAACTTGGAGGCTATGGCGCTGACCAAATGATGACCACTGAAATAATAGCCTGGGAGAATGGACAAGTGGTAGGTGGTCGTTTTAGTGATTTGATCATAGGTTTTAATGTCAGATATGGTTCTCTTATCCAACTCCTGTTGCAATTGCTCGTCATAAACTTCCACCGTGAAAAAATTTTGATTGGGAAGGACATTGAGGACTTGGGTTGGGTGAATCATTTCCACTAAAGCCACTTCCCAATGGGCTTCGTGATCTAAGGGGATGGCTTGAGGTAATTTGGCTGTGTAACAGCACAACGTGTTATTGGGAAACACCTCCATGGAACTGTCACTGGGTAAGGTTAAGTAAAATTGGTTTCGGTGACTCATAATTCCAGAGTTCTGTGGCTGTCCGAGGGGTTAGTGGATGTCAGAGGCGTGTCTCCGCCCAAAATGGGGTTCTGGTTGTGTTTGTTGGAGTGGTGACTGGCACTGGCACTGGACACAACGTTCCCGTTCGAGGAGAATTTCAGGGAGGGATTGGGAAGCAGGTAACCGATGCAACTGCTCAATAAAATGGTCCACAATTGTTTGTCTCCTTGTTGCAAACTCAAATTGGCGATGGCTGCCCCGATGACACAATACACCACGAAGATTTGGCAGAAAAAGACGATTTGCGTTTTAGGCACACGTTCTCCACACCACACCCACAAGAGTTGTTTTTGTAAATCTTGCACAGAAGAACTAGGGGAAGAAGGACTGGTCGACGTAGCTGCGTCTGCTGTGTGAAAGGGCATGATGGTCACTTCTTCTTTTTATAGTCGATGACTTGCGAAGCGTCGATCCAAGAATCGAAACTGGGTGGATATCCTTTCCAACGTACTTTGACTTCTTTGACACGTCGTTTGCCCACTTTACGGGTTCTGCGTTCCAGAATGCTTTCGATGTCGTACACGTCGTCTTCTTTTTTGGTGACACGTTGTAACTCGGGCAAATAAAACGTTCCTTTGAGTACTTCTCCGTTCATGTCTTCCAATTTATAGACGGCAGGATGACGGCCATGTACTCGTCCAGTGACGCGAAACAATTCGGTCGTCCAGTTAGGTAAGTAACCTTTGTCGAAAGTGCGTTTGGTTTTGCCAATGCGCACCCAATCTCCTACGGTCAACTCTCCACTTTTCTTGGGGACAGCCCTCGTCGGGGACGTACCGAACAGGCGCTCGAACACCAGCACTTCGTTGTCGGGAGTCACGTCTTGCGGGGCACGTCCGATGCTTCGATGGTAAGATTGGTTGTACGCTTGCACCAGGTGTGGTAAGATGTCGATGTACTTCAGAGTGTGGTGATGCGTAAAATATTTCCACATGCGTTCTTTCAAAGTGCGTTGGAAACGTTCCACGATGCTGGCTTTGGTTTCGGGATTCTCGGTGGTAAAAAAATGAATGTCACGTTTCTTTAATTCTTTTTGGAAAGCTTGGTTCAGAAATTCGGTGCCTTTGTCCGTTTGCCATCGAAGAGGGTGACGACCGCTTTGTTTCAACACCCGTTGCAGGGCTCGCACTAACTCGCTGCTCGATTTGGAAGTCAAGGGTACGACCCAGGCAAATTTGGAAAAGACGTCGATGACACAAAACAAATATTTGTAACCACGATTGTAGCTGGCCAAATGAGAGACATCGGCTAGATCGGCTTGCCATTGATGATCGATGCCTTCCACTCGGGTGCGACTTCTGGCAAACTTGCGTCGAATGGGTTTGTGTAAAGTGTAGGTAGCTTGTTCTTGTAACCATCGTTGCACTTGAGGTAAACGGAGACTTTTCACTTTTCAGTCGCGTTTTGGCAGCACGATACAATTTTTGAACTCCTGCGTAACCTGCAGGATGCGAGGGATCGTAGTAAATGCTGGCTAAGACTTTTTCCATTCTTTTTTGTGTTGATTGGTGTGTTAATAAGGCACCCACTCTTGGAAGAGGCTACTCTTTTTCTCTTGGGGTACTTTCTTGGATTGCAATGCTTTGCATGTGCGGCCAGCAATAGGTGTCGAAGAGGAGAAGGATGTCTGAGCGGGGGATATCGGTTCTTGTTTCACTTCTGTCTTCACTTCTGTCTTCACTTTCTTTTTCTCTTGTGAGGAAGAAGTGGTGGCCATCATCTTTTTAATCCATCCAATTCTGGAGGTAGGTGGTGTTGTTAACTTGCGTACTTTTTCTGGTGGAGTTTGAAACCCTTCTTCTTCTTCTTCTTTTCCTTTTTCTGTCTTGGTCACGGGTACTGGTGGTACTGGTACTGGTACTGGTACTGGTGATGGTGCTGGACTTTTCATCAAGGTCTTAAAATCTTTCAAAGTGGGTAGAGCTGTTTCGTCTAAAGCTTTCTGGTGAAAGAGTTGCAGTCGTTGCAAGAGTTGACCGTACTTTTGCGATTTTTCTGTTTCGGACAAATCTTGGCGATCCATCAAGGATTGCAATTCGTGTTGTAACTGGGACATCTCGCTCAAATTGGGATTGGGAGGTAAATGCGGGGTGCGTTGTTCTTGCCACCGATGGTATTCCATCCATCGTTTGTAAGGCACTAAAGCTAGTTTTCGTCCTTCCATGGGGTTGTCAGGGGTGAATTCTGAGATCTTGGGACTTCCGAAGGCCTTTTTATCTTGCTCCCATCAGTCCTCCCAACATGGTTCCCAAGACTCCTTTCAGTATGGGGCCTAACAAGAGAGGTAAAATGCCTCCACGTTGGACCAACATCTTCTTTTTTTGACGAATGGGAATTTTCTTTTGAACCATTTTCCGAAGAACGTGACGATGTTTGCCTAAGCATTGTTTCTGGTGTTTGGACAAAGGGATCGTGCCTTTCAAAACGTTCAAACAACATTCGCACACGGTATCGATGACCTCTTTGGAGGCCGTTTGAATGAGTTTTTTTCGTAGGGGTGGAGAAGCTTTGGACAGGACAGATAACAGGTCCCCATGTTTGGCTAAACGTGGTGGTAGTCCTTTCCTTTTCTTTCCTTGGGGTTTTCTGGAGGGTGACATCTTTGAGTCTTTAGGAGCACCTAAAAACACTGATACCCTACTCGGTCACAGGCCTTTTTTATACTGGAACGCGTCGCCACTGATTGTCTTTACGTTTTATCAGTTTGAGGACAGGCATGACACGTCGTGCAGGGGTACGTAACGGACTAAATCGAGCCAGTTCTTGCTTGGACAAATCCAGTAAACTTTGTAACATGCCCGATCTTTCTTGGACTTTGATTTTGGGAGAAGGTACTTTGTGAGCAGCAGCCACTGCCGCTAAATTGGAAGGTCCTGCCACTGGGGAAGTTCTTTTGGGGGTCATCAATGGAGAAGTTCTTGGTGTGATCAACGTCTCCAAGTACTCTTCAGTTCCTGGTGACATCAACGGAGAAGTGGACAAACGTGAGGCTGCCGGAGACGCTGTGGCAGGTCGTGGCTTGCGAGTGTAAGGTTGCGTCCTGGCCGAAGTGCCTCTCTTGTGACTAGTTTTCTTCTTCTGTGGACTTTTCTTTTTCTGAGGACTTTTTCTCTGTTTCTTTTTCTGGGGGCTTCTTTTCTTTTTACGGGGTGATGGTGGTGGTGTCTGGTAAGAGGAGGGTCCTGCCACTGGAGAAGTTATTCTTCTTGGGGACTTGGTCTTTTTCTTTTTCTTCTTGGGGCTTCGTTGAACTTTTGTCTTGGGGATAACTTTGGGGGCATTAGGATCCCATTTTAAGAGTGAGCGAATGATGACCCCTCCTAGAGTACCGCTCCCTCCAGGTTTCAAAATGATTTGTTTTTTGGTTTGAGTGTCGATGCGGGGATCGGCCAGTTGGACCAAAGCGACTTTGTTTCGATCGAAAAAGCGTTGGGTTTGATGAGGAATCTGAATGATTCCTTGGAGTAATTGACGTGCCGTCACCGTGAACCATCGTAAGACTTCTTTGAGACTAGCTTCTAAGACACGGGCTCGTGTTTGCGGATCTTTTTCTCGACTGATGCCATACAAGGCACGAATCAATTTGACGGGAAGATGCGACTGAAGGGACGTCATGTTGACGTTGTGTGACACAGACGAAAAAGGGTCTGAGGTTTTTATAGATTTTTTTTCATGGGGAGTGAAATGAAGTCGAGGACGGAGACGTGTACAGGACAGGCCCTCCGTCTTGGCACCAGTGGTGAAACAAGTGGGTACGAAATCGCAAATCCTCGGGGGTCGTAGGTTTCAAATCGACGAGTAAATAGGCGTGTGGCGTTTGAGTGGCATCGTCGTACGCCTGAGTCAGCCAAGGCGTTCCTAACTGTTTGGCTAAGACTTGCACTTGCGATTTATCTCGAGGGCTTTTAAACAAGACCACGTAATGCGCATTGAGACTGATGGTGCGATGGGCTTTACTTTGTTGAAACAAATTTTGGGTGATGTAAACGACACTGGCATTACGGTGATGCCCTTTGCGCGTGAACCACAGTTTAATTTCTTCTTCGTCTTCTCCTAACATGTCGTCGAAAATGACCAAATGGGTTAGACGGGAGTCAGAGACGATGCCGTCGTCTTCTTTAGGAATGCCTTCCACAAACACGATGGAATCGCCTTGACTTTCTCGCAAGAGGCTGTACGCCGATTGCCACTCTTTGTAACACCACACGATCCGTTGAGGGGGCCGATCGATCAAATGATGTTTATGTTCGATCAAACGTTTGACGAATTCGGTTTTGCCAGAACCGCTAGGTCCAGCAATGAGCATGTTAAAGGGATGGCGAAGATACAAAGCCTCCCAACTGGCACGATCTAAGTGTTCGTCGATGACTTTGACAGTAGAGGAAGAGGGAGCAGAGACAGCAGAGGTAGCCATGGTGTGAGAAATGTCACTT
This sequence comes from Sinohyriopsis cumingii, assembly GCA_028554795.2. Taxonomy (NCBI): domain Eukaryota; kingdom Metazoa; phylum Mollusca; class Bivalvia; order Unionida; family Unionidae; genus Sinohyriopsis; species Sinohyriopsis cumingii. Next base: position 3,543,404 of record JAPYKE020000170.1, read on the forward strand.
GTGACACGAAAAACAAACAAGACAAGAGTTTATATACTTCTTTTCAGAACACGTTTATTGAATGTTTCAAATATGAACACGAAAGAGAAACATACATACAACCCAAATAGTGATGTACAGGAATAAAAAACACATCATAACAATCAAAGTGGAATATAAACAAGTGTCTGTACAACATGTTTTGGGTAACGAAGATGCCCTAGGGATAGTGTGTAATGTTCTTACAGTCTCTACATGAGGTATTGTCACACAAGTGTCCTCCTGGAATGACCTTTCAGGCATGTCCATGACAGTCCTGTCCTGAAGCGAGTGGTTGTTCTCGGTGACGGGTTCTTCTGGCACTGTCACTAACACAGGTTGAAAAGTAACTTTTTTCCTTGAACAACTCTTGTGCATACTGGGCCACTTCTTGGGTCCAAGCTTCAAAACCCCCTTTTTTCCAATCACGAACATCTGTCCAATGTGGATGTAAGTCACAAGCTACACACACATCGTCATACACGTCTTGGGTAGCTAAAAGTTGACGAATCTTTTTTTCCTGTTGAGGTCGAGAAGTATCCAAATGAAAACGCAAGGCTTTGAGCAAAAGGAGTTTTTCGTGACCATTTAAGGCCATGGAGGTGGTAAGTACTGATCGTAAAGAGTCCACAAAGAATCGGCTGGTAAACGAAATCCCAGAAAACAAGTCACTAAGACACACACCACTTGTCGTCCCAAATTGAATGGATACAGTTCTTGTAATAATCGATGGTAATGATCCACGGTTTGAATATGGTCATTGAGTTCCTTCCACGGAATCTGTTGGATGACATGTGACATAAACCGTGGCATGGCAGCCTGTTTTTATATTCTCTTTTTTTCGGATGCAATAGACGTACTTTCTAGCCAGAGATCTTCGTTCTCCAGTAGGGAATCTAAATCTTGCATACTGTAACCGAAACGTCAGAGTTCGTTTAGGTGTTTCCTCTTCCTCTAAGTAGATTCCACGTAAAATATGTTGGTAATCCTTTAACTTGTCTTCCTCAATGTATTGCTGTAGGTGAATCTCGAAGTAACCATAATCATGAACATGTCGATCATTAGCGACCTCAAAGTTTTGAACAAGGTCTGACCACTGAAACAATTTCTGACGAATCAGTTCTCTTATACCATTCAGGTACCAGTGGTTAAAGATCTGGTGACGTATCGGATGCAATTGTTCTTTACGTTTCACTTGTATTTTCACCAGCTCTCGGTAAATGCGTTCTCTCAACTCCACAGGCAAGCCCAAAATGTACTCTTGTAAAGTATCCATAAGTATATACACTGTTTTTGGAATCGTTGGGTGGTAGCCAATAGCCTCGTTTAACTTTGTGCCTAATGTAATATCCACTCATAATCAGTCTTCTTGTACTTTGGAACAGAGCATAATTTAAAAACGGATGAATCACTTTGAGTTTACGTTTCACTTGTATTTTGACCAACTCTCGGTAAATGCGTTCTCTCAACTACACAGGCAAAGCACGAATGTTCTCTTGTAAAGTATCCATGAATAGGTCATACTAAATCCTCTTTGGTCTGACACAAGAAATGTACTCTTTGCACAAACATGGTTTCACTTCAGTGTCGAATTTAAATCGTTGAGTCACTAATCTACACATTACAATTCGTTCAGAAGTTTCCTCTTTCACCAAGTTGACATTGTGTGAAAGATGTTGGTAATTCGTTAACTCTTCCTCTGGAATTCGATGCAGTACGTTTACAATGATGTAACTACAATCGTCCATACCAAACCAATCCTTTTTAAAACTAGAGGATCGTTGATCAATGTCTGTCCAATGGAACACTTTCAATTGAATCAGTCCTTGTATAGCCTTCAGGTACCAGTGGTTCAAACACCGGTGACGTAACGGATGCAATTGTTCTTTACGTTTCACTTGTATTTTGACCAGCTCTCGATAAATGCGTTCTCTCAACTCCACAGGCAAAGCACGAATGTTCTCTTGTAAAGTATCCATGACCAGATTATTATGGTAAAAAAGTTACTTCAATGTCTCGGTCCCACTAAAGGTAAGTAATGACAATTCGGTGACCATCGAGCATGTTCAACGTAGGCCGAATCTTGCGGTTCCCAGTGGTGAAGTGACACACCACAACTGAAGCACTTGACTTTATCTCCTTTGCCCAAGTAGAAAAATCCGGCTCTGGCTAATTCTTCGGGGGTCGGTCCTCCCAGATACTTTGGCCATTTTCCTTTGAACGATTGAAGACGGTTTTCAAAGTCGCAGTATTCCGACAAACGCACAGGGAACGAATATTCGTTTTTCACAGGTTCGTTTCGATGAGGGTTGGGTGACAGGAACAGGAGTTTGCTCAGGGCTGGATGACATCCGTAGGGGGGTAGACGTGAAGGTGAACATTCCCCTTTAAACCCGGTAAAATGTCTAAAAGGACGAGCTGCATCGCTTTCGCATCCCTCAGGTTTGACACGCACAGCATCACTTTCCATGACAGGGGCAGTGAGAACAAAGTTCCCATGATGCTTTACGGCATCGCTCAGGTCACAAGGTACAGCATCGTATCCATCGCAAGGCTCACAATCGCACTCATCTGCAAACTCCGTTACGCAATTACAATGGTAACCACATGGACAATCGCAGTTTCCTTCCGGACATTTTCCGTCGCAATGCCTGGGTCTTATCCATCCAGTATTAGTCACACTAGAGGAAGATACAACTTTTTTACAATCCCCAAACTGGAACGATGTCTCTTTCAAAGTATTCATCTTGTTCGCTCGGTCTTGGTAGTCACAATGAACTATCGATCTTGCCTAGGGTTCCTTTTTTATATACAGACCAATACCGACGTGACCGTACGGTAAGGTGAAATGATTGGGAAGTCTCACTCGCTTCTGGTACACGATTTGATAGACTTTTTCCAAGGGTCGACTGACGATGTGGTGAGTGGGTAAACGTACAATCTTGTTCGGTTGATAGGTGGTCACTTTAAAGTTTCCATCCTCTCCCGATTGCAAGGCTTCTTTCAATACCCCAAAGGTGACCACTCGACTGGTACGATAATTCAGAGTCAGTCCTTTCACTTTGCACGTCGTGTGCACTTCTCCTTGTTTGTCACGGTATTCGTAGCCGTAATTTTTGGGACCACCACTGACGAAACTTAGAATCTTGTCGTCGGGATGCTCGTCTGTCCAGGCTCCTAAACGGTCTCCTTCGATGTTAGGGTGATGTTGAATCGGGTGATGGATGTAAATGCAACTGTCTGTGTCAAAGTACAGGACGCTTTCTTCTAACAGTTCTAAAGCTTCGTACAATTTTAAGCGAGCATGAGCTGTCACGTAAGCCGCAATGATGACATTTCCAAAAGGGTCGTCTTGTACAAAGTCCAGATCTTCTTCGTAATTGACCAATATCAAATTCTCTCGAACGACGTCCACGTGTTTCATGTATTTGGTTTTGTCGTGAACCATCTGGAAGTAGCGGGAAGGTTCTGTCAAATATTCCGTCTTGGGTAAACACGGTCGTTGTGCCATTTTACCCCACAAGCAATTTAACATCACTTTGGCAAACGATCTCCTGCCTTCGTTTTTCTCGATGTGGTCTAAAGTGATGCCTTCTTGTTCGTAGTATTTCTCTTTGAATTTTATTTGGTCTTCGGGAGTGTGACACCAGGAAGGATAGCCGCTGGCTTCTTGCTTCAGTTTCAAAAAGGCATCCACGTAGTCTGCGAAAATGCCTTTCTGACTGGGATCACCCTTGTGGTATTGTTGTGTCTTGGGAAAGTGGCAAATTTCGTACACTTCTAACAGTTGGTATCCCATGTCCAGAGCTTTGAACAATTCCACGCTGACCCAGGTTCCCGTCAAGGCACGTTCTTCCTGGCTGTGATGACAAGGCTGATCCTGGTTGCACGTTTCAGCACAAGTACGGCACAAGGGAAACATCAGTTTACCTTGACAATGGTGAGGTAAGACGGGATGGTATAGGTTCGTGGGAGGTAAAACTTTGCACTTGATCAAGCCTTCGTATTGTCGAATGTTGACCAGGTCGATGTGTTCCGTCAGCAATTGCGGGTGCCCTACAGGAAAGCGACAATATTTGCACACGTAGGGATACAGCGAACACACGTCCAAGTATTTGATTTCTTCTCCTTTCTCTTCGTCGGCTTGGTACAGCAAACAGGTGGCATTGGTCCTTCCTCCGTACAAACTATCCCTCGGGTTCAGCGGGTCCATGAACTGGTAACTTTCCACGAGGCGTTTAAACTCGGGATCGGTTTTCATACGGTGATCGTACTCGTGTTCCCACATTTCCACCACTTGGTATCCTTCCTGTTCCAACTTTAGGCGCCGCTGACAAGTGTCCTGGTACAAGTCTTCCATGGTTCGTTGCAAAAACTGATTTTTAGAGCCACGGTCAGGGTAACAGACGGGACATCCGTGAAATAAGCAACCGTTAAACTCGCACACGATCTTGGGGTTTTCTAAGTCCCAGCCATCGACCGAATACGTTCCGATGGTCTTTTCGCCCCCTCCGTTGCGGGCATGCTGAATCCACTTGTCTTCCTTGTCGCACAAGTAATGTAACCAACGTAGGGCTTTGATCGAGTATTGACGTTTGACATAGTGGGTCGTTTGAGGACTGATGACAGCCACAGTGTTTTCAGGCATGAATCGTTGTCGATACACTAAGGAACACGCTTTGGCAATGGTGCAAGCTTCTTTCAAAGGATCGACCCCTCCGTGTTCCATGAACAGTTCTCGAAATTTTCCACAGCAACGCCGTAAAATGTCCACGTCGGAACGACAATACTTTAGCATTTCTTCCTGAAAGTCGAAAGGGTCCGAGGCGTGAATCTGGTACCAAGCGTAGAAAGCTTCTCGTTGTTCGGTACGCATGTTGTCGGGGTCGTAATAGTGAGCCTCAGGTAAATGGGGTAGAACGGCGTGTTGATTGGCTTCCGTATTGAAAAAGTGTGGAAAGTACCCTTTAGCCATTTCTGTCATTCCAAACGTTTTAGGCATTCGACTCAAAGGCATGGCCAAATAGCTCATCGAATCTTTAAACTGTACTTGTCCCACTTGCATGAAAATGATTTTGGCTCCGTTCAAAGTGACTTTAGGACGCTCGGTGCTTTGTTCCGTATAGTATCTGAGAAGAAACTGTCCATCGTATCCGGAGAAATTGTGAGCCATCACTGTGGCATGACGATGACAATCTCCGTAACGTTCGATGTCCTCTTGGCTCCACGTCTTGTCGATGGGGTCTAAGACCCATCGAGCGAAATCGGCTAACGTGTTCGGTCCCCGAAAGATTTTTTGACGCCCTCCAGGAATCTTGCTGCAGTGAGGGCAATGACTGAAGATAGGTTCTTGAATGCACTTCTCGCACGCTCGATGAGCCACGCAGAAATTAGGAATGTGAATGCCGGTCTCTTGCATGCATTCGAAATCGAAAAAGATGAAATTGCCTTTCTTCTTGTGACCGTCCTCTTTCTCTGGTGGGGGTTGGTATTTTTGCACGTAACATTGGTGTTCCAAGTCCACGATGTGGTGACAAATGTGACATTTTTTCTTTCCTCGACATACGTGTGCCTTGGCAGCATTGGTACATATGACTTGTTCACACGCGGGGCACAATCTCAGGAGTTGACAAGCACATTTCTTCTGTGAACCTTGCGTTTTCAGATGTTGTTGGTAACAGGTAGGGCTGACAAACGTGCGCAGACAAGTGGAACAAAGTACTGGTTCTTCGCTCAGACAGGGTGAAGAGGCCAAACATCCTGAGCATTTCGATCCGCAATGCTTGTGTTGCTCTCGATTGTTATAACCATGGTCACATTTCTCACAATAATAAACATATCTCAGGAATCCAGTGATGCTGGTAATGGTATCGAAATGTTCATCGTGATGATAAAGGTGAATGTATTTTCCGTCCTTAAAATCTTGCCCTCGAAACAATAGAGGTCCGCGCACTTCTTGAGGGTGCACTTTCAAGGTGTATCGTGGAGCTAGGGCATCTTGCAATTTTTGCATCTCAGGAATGCCACAGGGTGTGTCTTTGGACAGGCCAGCTTGTTGTAACAGGAGTTCTGCTTCGTTTCGTTGTTTGGCTCGGTCGGAACGTTGAATAGTGTCCCAGGTTCTTTTCCATTCTACCGTGTCGTTCTTGTTGGCATAGGTTCGTCCCACCACGATGGCACGGGCTAAACACATCTGGTCATGAGGGTTGTTAATTCGGACGAGACTCTTTTTGGTGTTGCGAAGGTCGTCCACCAATAACATCTTTTTGCGTCCTGTCCCTTGAGGAGGAGAGACGTGGGTCATGTCCAGTGTGGCTTTACCATCGGTGATGTCAAACTGATCATTAGATTGTTGTACGTGTTGAATCTTGTCCATGACTTTGGAAGCAGTCAATTCTGCAGGGGTGCTAAACTCGATCCAAACAGGGGATTTCAAACCGTCGTGTTGTATGGAAAGTCTCAAGCGATCGTCTTCTTTGGGTTGACATTGTCGCTTGAGTGCAGTGAGCAAAGAATCCCACACCTCGGTGATGAACACTTCTGCTTTCTCTAACGGCACTTCAGCCTTGAAATCTTTAAACTTCACCGTGTATTTGTAAGCCGTGGTTCTAAATTTTCTAGAGGAGCGCTTTTCCGTCTCTCGAATGGAATAGTACTTTTCAGGGTTGACAAAGGGTGGTGGACTTGGTTTAGAGGGTTCGGATTCTGGTTCACTCATGTCCTCTTCAAAATCACTGGCATGAATTTGTGCCAAGATTTCAGCCCTGGTACGAGGCGATAGATCACGTTTCTGCCTCTTACTTTCTTCTTCTTTCTTCTCGAATGAATGGGATCGTTTCATCTTGAAAGCAAAAAGTCAAATGACTCAAGTTCAAACACCATAAACTACTTTATAGTCATAGCAGACCAGCGTATATAAAAGGGTGTGTGTCTTGTCCTTTCACTATTCATTTCACTCTCAAGCCGAGCACAACGATGGAAGAGACTAACCAGATGGAACGTTTCGTCAGAGCTTTGCGAGGGGTCATTAGAAAATTCTCTTCAGACCAGCCTACGGACTACTCTCCTTCCTTTAGAGATAAAAGTCAAGATACTTGCTATATCTGTCAGAAGAAAGGGCATTGGTCTTCAGAGTGTCCAGACCGTGAAAAAAGAACAAAAACAGGGACTAAAAAAGACAAAAGTCAAGATACCTGTTATTATTGTAAAGAAAAAGGACATTGGTCTCCAGATTGCCCAAAAAAGAAACAAGAGGAGTCAGAAGAAAAGAGGAATTCTTCAGAAGAAGAGAGGGATTCTTCAGAGGAAGAGAGGGATTCTTCTGAGGAAGAAGAGGAAGAAAAAAGACAATTCTATTTACAAGAGGCAAAGAAACAGGAGAAGAAGAAAAGAAGAAGGGAAGAAAATGAGGAAAAGACGGTGAAGAAATTTAAAAAACAGAGAGACTAAACAAGGAGAAATCAATGAACTTTTTATTAAAGTGTTGTGTTGTGAATTGCGAATTGGATTGTAAAAAATGGAGAAAAGAAGAAATGAATGATATAAGGTAAGAGTCTTTGAGTTTTGATTTTAAAATAAGAAGCTACACTCACGCACTCATACACAGACACGTACTATAAGGGTAACATGGGTGAGTTTTTTGAGTTATTGGCAAATTGAAATTGTATTTCTTTTCGAGAAATGTGGGTGGCCCTGAAAAGGGCCTTTTTCTTCATGGTGTAGGGGTGAGTTTAAGCAATCAATTTTAACTGCCTTAAGCCTTTGCCACGGCCAAGGCCTATTTCTGGACTGCGTAATGTTGATGATGATTGGGTTGAAATCACTAAGGGTGGTACGGTAGGCTTAGTCACAGGGTTGACATGTTTGGCTCGGGAAGGTCGTATTCTCTTCGGTCGTGATAAAGAAGTCTGATACATTTGTTTCAGACTTCTTAACTCCGCTAAAATGTCCAACAGTACCGTGACCGTTTGATTTTCACCCTCTTGTTTCTTTGCTGCTACTTCTTCTTGCTGTTGTTTTTTTCTTACCTCTTCTTCTTGTTGCTGTTGCTGTAGGAGAAAAGCCTGTTCCGCTTCCTTTTGTCGTTGTATAAATTTCTCCAATTCTTCTTTCTGTCTCTGTCTAAAATTCTCCACTTGCGGTAATGAAGAAGGTAACGAAGGTTCCGGAACAAATTCTTGCGAGGAGAGAAAATCCACAAAATCCCAATTCACCTCTTCTGAAAGTAAGTCCGGGTTCCCTTGGGCGGTCTCCCCTGCTGGTGCACCCCACTGGATCGTTTTCTGAGTTTCCGTCATGTTGAATCACTATCACATAGATTGACTGCACACAAGCGCTAGCGAATCTATATTGACTACGTGACGTCACAGACTGCTCTCTTCGGATTGGATGCGGGCTGACTGAATTCTGTAACGCGTGTTTGGATTGGTGAATGAACTCAATCCGTTTCAATCCTTTCTGTCCCTATAAATAAGCGCAGTTCACTGCATTGATTCACCTATTCTCGGAGCCTCAACATGTGGACCGACGTTGAATCTTCAACCCTTGTGTCAACAATGATGTTCAGGACGGACATGCTTATGTATGTCCGATCCAAGTGGACCGTTGTCCACAGGACCAACAGCAGCCTGTGGATAAGAAGAGTCTATATAGAGAGACAAGGTTGCCTCAAGAGGACTCTGATGTATGGCCCTGCTGTAAGACGAAGTTTGAGGAAAAGAAGATGTCGCAAATGCCCTTTATGTTAAGGGCATATTAACATAAACCAAAGGCCCTTTTCAGGGCCAGCCATATTTCTCGAAAAGAGATAGCCTTTCCATTGCCTACCCCTTTTTTAAAATTTTTTTTTTAAATTTTTAAAAAAAAAATCCCATGTTAAATTCCCCTTGTCCGTAGAGTGACCCACGATTTATTGCCATGTTAAATTCCCCTTGTCCGTAGAGTGACCCACGATTTTTCGCCATGTTAAATTTCCATTGTCCGTAGAGTGACCCAGGGGTGTTTTTAATGCTAATTCCCATTGTCCGTAGAGTGCCCCTATTCACTACTGCCAGCTTTTTGTCTCCTCCATCCTCTTTCTGGTCATGCCACTATGTTGTCTTGACAACTACGTTACTTTGCGGGCGAATATGTTGCTATGATGCCAACCCTTCTGCCATATTGCCGACAATGCTTCTTTGTTTCCAACAATTTTGCCATATTGCCGACAAGGCTTCTTTGTTTTCAACCCTTTTACCATATTGTCGACTAAGCTTATTTGTTTCCAACAATGTTGCCATATTGCCGACTATGCTTCTTTTTTTCCAACAGTGTTGCCATACTGCTGACTAGGCTTCTTTGTTTCCAGCAATGTTGCCTTGTTGCCAACTATGAGGCTATGCAGCCACTCGCGTTGTTGTTGCCATGCGGTCAGTTACAAATAAACCAGAATGGCTTGACTTGTATATAAAACACGTCAATAGTAAAAATAAAATATATACATTTGATCAGTCATACCGAAAATCTAAAAAACATATAAAGACATATAAAGTTATTAGTACAAAACGCCATCCATATAATACTACACGGAACTTTCCACATCAGTATAAACGTTAAACTTGGCATAATGTACTGACAGTTCAAATATATTTTAAAAAAAGTTGAGTTACTCTGTCCAGAGGAGACGTTCGAAGTATGCATACAGTTACAAATATAACTTGGTGGTATTATAAAGTAAACTCGTGATCACTTATATGGCTGTAGTCAATTGTCTCTAACTAGACACTTCCTGACAAGATCTCGGAAGCCGTGTGTCTACATATAGCATATACATACTACAAATACATTAAAAACGTGCAAGACCCAACAGTAAGGTACTCATGCACATCATGAAAATTGGGAATCTCGCTGCGAACGATCTACAAGGAGACGCATTTATTGCTCATTTACTATTTGTCAGCGTAAAAGAAATACACCTGGCATCGGTGTACGCGTCAGCGAAAACCATTACATATAAACGTTCTAATGCCTCAACAATTTATTTTCTTAACCTATTTCATGACACACCTTCCCTCGGAGAAATATCCACAAACTCGAAGCTTTCTGACAAAGGGTTGTTTGTTTTGTCATAAAAGTCACTTTAAACATGTCCATACATCATCCTTAATTTTTGGAATAAACTTGAATCACGAACTTAACTACAATGCAGTCAGGAAATGGAGCTATGTTATAGACTGTGTATCTATTTATCTCCTTTTGTACATGTACCACTATAGGACACTTACCACAAGGGGACAACGGATATCCTTGACGTTTGAGAATTGGCATAAATGTGATTGTTTTCGAAAACAACTGACCGAGAGGAGATATCTTTGTGTTTCTATGTGCATATTTTATTGAAATCCAAAGGTTGTATTTCGACGACAACCCGTATGAAAGGCACAATATCATCTTGGCATATTTTGGGCAAACGGTGAAACGATGAAGTTAAGACTATTTGATGTTTATAAATTTGTTGACGACAAACACCAGTGCTGGAGCTTTATACTCAAATGATCCTACTAGCCTCCAGTGTAACTGAGATTACGCAATGACTCACACCTAGTATGCGACAATATTGATCAGCTACCAGTTTTCGCATGCAACATAAAATCGATTGACTGACGATTGGACCGGGTCACATATCTTTTTTTAAAATGTGCGCAGCAAACACTTTAGCATTGCTTATTCTTGGAGCTGGAACAGTGATACAATTTTGGAGCATTTGTTTCGTTGAAGAATGGATTCGTTGGCCTAAACCCAATGGTACTGAGACGTTAAGCTTGTGGCAGGCATGCCACCATGGTAGATGCGTCAACATCAGCATATTTTTAAAAGGTACTAATACTACGCTACTACTACTACTACTACTACTACTACTACTACTACAGATGCTTATAATAACAACACCCCTACCAAGAAAAAAATATTCGGACAATAACAAAAAACCCAGGGAGTCCCGAGTGGCCAAGTGGCCTAAAGACTCATCGTTTCTGATCACTGCCATCTCACCTGTCTGTGTGGGTTCGAATCTTGGGCTCTGTTAATGTGGGTATGTGAGAAGCTTGCTGGTAGGTTCTCGTGAGTCGGTGGTTCTTTCCGGGGTTTTCTCAGTTTTTTTTACAACATTAATACTGGCCGCCATGTATACCCTTTCTTGTGCCGAGTCAACAACAAACACCAGCAGCTGAAATTGTTGTATTCAGCAACAATCATCGCTATATTCATCTAAGTCTTCTTTCCTCCGCTGACCTTTTCTCTATAATTATTAGTGTTGATTTAATAATAATAATAATAATAATAATAATAATAATAATAATAATAATTTAATAATAATAATAATAATAATAGGCACGACTTTTATTTCGGACAACTAGACATCATAAGACGTCTCTTTGTGAAAACCCATACGTTTGTTATACATCTAGAGAACATGTTTATATATATATAGTTGCTTATACCTTGTCATAAGGATAGACCGAGAGTGAACTGAATCATAAAAAAGAGAACAAGACCCGTTCTGACAATATCAGATTTTATTTTTAAACTAATAAGCAGAAATATTAATAAGGATGTGACGTGAAGGGGTTGTTGTGCCGCCACTGTGGTAGTTGTATTATGGTTGGGGTGGGGTGGGGTGGGGTGCTCTCAATATTCTATTTAAATTGTTATAGAAGTCCCAACCAGGCTCGATTTGGCTTGGAAGTTAAATTAGTGAAAGATAGATGTAAAGCTCAGAGTCCTCAGTCAGCAAAGCCGACGGTTAAATGATTGATTGTACAAAAAGTGAAATTGAACGAATAACAATTGAATAACAATGTAATAGTCAAGTGCTTTAAATTTTCCAAGTGCTCTCCTTCAGCTCGACCCAGTGTAACCTATTGTATCATTTGATCAGTAGTGAGATAGCTTTCCTTGTCCTTGTATTCTACTCATCTGTGTATTCTTCTCTCCTATTCATCCAAATCCTTCTCTTCCTTCCGACTTTCTCCAAATTCCTTCTCCTCCTCGACTTCTATATACTCCTCCTCCTTCACCACTTCTTCCTCCTCGACTCCTTTTCCTCCTCCTCCTCCTCGACTCTCTGCACCGACTAAACATGTCGACTCCTACTGCTCTGCTTGTCTCACTTCCGTCACCCCACTTAGAAACTCGGAACTCAACTGAACTGGAAGTTCTGTCTGACAAAAAGCTTCATATTAAACCACAAGGAAGGTACAGTATTTTCCATAGCCTTTTCATGTTACATTACACCCAACCTATCATTAGATAACGGCTATTAAATTTCTTCGGTCACGCATTCATTCAAAATACTCGCGTTCTTGTATGGTAAAATAACGTCGTAATAAAAGCACGGTATCAATTACTCCTTTTACGGAACACCAGTAAATTGCGTCACATCAGTATATATTCCTAATCCCATTATACTAACCAATATTACAACAATCAGACGCATTTCTTTACATTACAACTCATACAAAGTACACAAATACTCAAATGTCCATGCTCTGATATATTCGTACATCCATATTAACTAATCATACACACTTCAACCATTTTCCAAATTCGAAATTCAAACATGTGTAACATCTAACATAACACATGCATAAATGCACTAGTTTACTACGAATTAACCTATTAGCGAATTACACAATTAATTTTGACCACAACATACTTCTCTACATAAAACTCGAGTTCATTTCTCAAATATGTATGTAAATTGAACACCACAAAGGTAATTATACATACTAAACGATCCTAGTAAAAAGGTATACATACTACACATGAATACAATTACAATGCCGTACTATTCTGCAAAAATCGAGCTATTAACTTACTGACCTTTACAAAGCTTTGTCTTTCCTTATAATCTCCTCTCTAAGTTTTACCGCTAAATTACGAGTGGCTACCTCGGTGTTACCATATATTGCTGAACAATCTTCCTAGGTGAGACTAAATTTTCGCTTGCTAGTTAGAAGTCATAATTCGGATCGAAATTGTTATTACACTCTCTATCTCAATTCCGATTGGGTGTCGCTTTGACCCGATCCAATCAAACTTAGCGGACAATGTCCTTCTCGCTGTCTGTTTACGAGGGGACGGATTTAGAACACGCCCGATCCCCTCGCGGGTTCATCTGATCTTAGAACTAAGCTGTAACACATAAGTAGGAAGTCGCGCGATTCAGCGCCTGTGCCGATTCAAGATGTCGGGTCTTCTCTCTGGTCACAGTAACTTTGCGTAAGAGATTAACTCTAGCCTTACTTTCTACACGACTTACTAACTTGGGATAAGCAAACGTTCCAAAGGATATACTATATTATTAGGAACTTCTGATACCTAGCAACACAATGAATTATTAAAAAGTTTTCCACGTGCTATTGCTGGATTATCTGCCTTTACGGCAAACTGGCTCCAAATTGTCTATTGAATAAAATAAGATTCCCTGGCACACATAAAGAGTACGTTACACTTTTCATAGAACAGATACGAAACGTTTCTGTTCAGATAGCAGATACAAAATTGTTTTATACACACATAGACATGAAACTGTTTCGTTATCGCAATATATACAAAACTACGGAATTACGATATTTACATAACAGACACAAAACTTATGAAAATGTGCTATACAAGACCGGACAGTATGAAATTGTGTTGTTTACATGCCAGTAATGGAATTGTGTTGTGCATATCAAGGCATGAACTTACGTTGTGCATCTAACATACAAAAAAAAATATTCTTATTACATAACACTTTTAACATACTTGGCCTCGGCTAGCGTGGGTACGTGGGAAAGCCTGCCAGTAGCTTCTCGTGGGTCGGTGGTTCTTCCCTGGGTTTTCCAGGGTTCTTCCTCCACCAGTTATACTGGCCGCCATGTATAGCCTATCTTGTGCTGAAAAATGGCGTTAAGCCCTAGAACAACAACAACAACAACAACATAACATACATGGCATTATGCTGTTCATATATCATATATGAAACTATTCTGTTCGTATAACATGCTTGACATTATGCTGTTCATATATCAGAGATGGAACTATTCTGTTCGTATAACATACTTGACATTATGCTGTTCATATATCATAGATGAAACTATTCTGTTCGTATAACATACTTGACATTATGCTGTTCATATATCATAGATGAAACTATTCTGTTCGTATTACATACTTGACATTATGCTGTTCATATATCATAGATGAAACTATTCTGTTCGTATAACATGCTTGGCGTTATGTTGTTCATATATCAGAGATGAAACTATTCTGTTCGTATAACATCCTTGGCATTATGCTGTTCATATATCATAGATGAAACTATTCTGTTCGTATAACATTCTTGGCATTATGCTGTTTATATAACATACATGAAATTATACTGTTCACATAACAAACGTGAATTTGCAAGGTCACGTTGTTAAACCATATGCATGTATAAATTCACGCTGTTTAAAGAAACCAGTGCTGGCATTAGTAATTGATAGAAATTTTGTAATTATTTAACCCTTTATGCCATTTTTCAGATACGACTTTAAGTTATGCTCAGATTCTGACGATACAGAGACTAGTAGTTATTTCCCTTATTTGCGCATGCCTGGCAACCACAACCTTGTTGTTTCATAATTTACTTCCGGTTTACCGATCATGCAGCATCCGATGGCTGGTGTCAGTACTGACAAGCTTGGCAAGTAAGTTCTTATATTATTCAGTATTGAAGTATTTTATCATTTTAGTAGAAAATACTTTTATTATGTAACACATATACTCATATCGAAAGAGAGTAGTTTGGAAATAGGACCTGTTGCATGATTTTTTATTTATAAATTTAAAATCTCGCATCCCGATACGAGAATATTTCTGCACCACTCAGAATTATTAATTTTGAAAACAAAATACCCTTAGATCATTGAACCAGTGATTGTATTGCAATGTCTCGTATCCGCATACTACGACATGTCTGGATCACCCGTATTTTTCTTTTAGGTGAAAACAAACCATTTCCAGATCAGGGAACCACTATTCATTCATCCTGGCTTGTACATTCATATACAAGATCCATCATATTTCTTTTAGAAGCAAAAATAACCAGTTCGCTGGACTCTACTATAGATTGATCATAAATAGCATATTTAACTAGTGTCAGATTGAGAGTTTTATCCATTTCCCTTTGGGCCCTGGACCAAAGCCGCAGCCTCTATCACCCCATGCTTTGGCAAAACAAGAGAAATACAGAAATGCGCAACCATTGATTGATCAATTCACGAAAGTAGTTTAAACGTAAACAGATTCTTTAGGCTGTACACAGCTGCTAGACAGCCAACGACGCTGAATCGAATGATATATTCCAGTCTATTTCATGTGTGATTACATCATCCATAACTGAAGCAGAATTTATCAAACGGGCGATCTGACTCGACCTTTTGTTTGTAATGCCGCAACAGCACTATATCTTATCTTGATGCTGCTTTGTGCCACTGCAAGTAGCTCTGAATAGACACGTATTCGCGAACGTAATCGTATGATCATTAATTTGTGGTTCTGCCAGAGACACTGGTTACTATCGATATAGCCCCGACAATAATTTTCGACTGGATCACATATGATAGTTTCTTTGGTTTTGATTTCATCCACAACAAGACCAACATTTGCTGCTGCGGAACGACCACAAATATTATCTACTGTCAAACACTCGCGTTTATATTTTACAATTAACGCGGTTCTTGTAGTGATTTCATCGCGCAGTTTTTGTTTCGCTTAGTTTACTTTCCACTGCCGTAAAATTGAGGGTCTATCATATTTCTTCGATTAATAATAAAATTGCGTATTTCAATTGATCGGACTCATCACGTCCTTATGCAATACGCACACCCACTTCTAGCCGAATACACATTTTTTTTTCTGGCACAACTGGCATACCATCATAGGAAACCTCGGCTTGGGGAATACTTATATTTTCTGCAATTATGCTTTCACGGGGTTTGACATTACCATCATTTAAAAGCAGACCTAATATTACTATGCCTTCTACATCTATCGATCGACTTTGTCCAATAATTGTTACCCGAACAAGTGCGTCTTTACTGAATAACAGTCGGGATCTTTCTCTTCCTTACTGAGTCAATTTTTGTCGAAAAATATTCGTTGGCGAGCTTAACCGGGGTGGATACATCGGCAAAATCCGCTTTAACACTGTAGAGTCAATCTCGGAGTAATTTTGCTTTTGGTGGTAGATCCAACGATTGAGCAATTTCAATGTTCGCATCCGCTGTCATATCGTCCAACACCCGTCGGTAAATTCCTACACATGATCAGCGCGGTCAAAATCTATCTCCATCACATATAGACAAAGATAAAATCTAGTCTAAAGCAGAAGCTCAAAAGACGGTTCAGTAGCCGCATAGATTGATGTGAAATATTTGAAACTCATTTTCATCTTTACCCGCCAGAGATAATGGTGTACTATATACACAAGATTTCTGAATACCGGTGTTCAGTTCGTTACTTACTCGTGGACCGGGCTGCATATTTACAGTTGCTGTTATTTTGACTCCATCCGCTATAATAACCAGATATAATAAATTCGTACCATCCAGATTTGCCCAATGTTAAGATGTTAAATTTAATCTTATCAAGACAATTACATCATCAAAAATAATTCGGCCATTTGCTACGTTATCATCGGTATTTCCTCTTCTTTGCTTGTTAACAGTTTTAGGTATCTTTTAAATGAACGTACTACGATTGGTAAATACGTGCATGTGCGATTTCTTCATGCACGTATTGTCTTATTGCAATATTAACCGTAACAACATAGTGTTGTGTATATTTGATTTAATTTATATTTTATTTAATTTAATTGTTTGTTTGTTTGTTTTATTTTTATAAATTTTATTACATGCTATTGTTATGTAATTTTATTGATTGGATTTGACATTTTCCAGATATTCATTTTCCAGAAATTCAGTTCAATTTTTCGTAAACACTAAAAATAGAAACTTTGTATGTAATGCTGACCTTGAGTCAGAATCAGTAGGAGTTGAAGTAAAGAACTTTTTGTTATTTTTAAAAAAAATTCTTTCTCAGAGTAAAGGTGGCGCTCTACAGTTTCATATTTTGATAGGGTTAGGCTTTTAAAGAAAAAGAATTTCCCCGGCTTTCCTCACTTAATTTTCCATATTTTAGCAGCTGCTATGTATAGTGTACTTTAGACTAATTCAGGCTGAGTTTTTAACACAAGGGAGCAGTCATTTTAGTTAGCAGTGTGCTTAAATCATGTAAAATTTCCAAAAGTACAATATCCAACGAAATATCATCCACATTACATTAATGTAGCATAGAGGTATGCCAACATTCTCTCTATTGTGAATGTTTTAAATGCGAACTACTTCACATTACATACGTCACTCTCTCAAAAGTAAATATTAACTGGTGAGCGCCCCAAAGATTTATAAAGCGAATTCGAGTCCATACTGGGAGTACTTGACAAAAGAACATGTATCAATTAGGGTATCCCAGTGGACTGACCAACATCCGGGCATGTGTTTTGCGCCATAGCTAGATTTATTATTGATGTATTTAAAAATAATTATTATTCTTGCCTTGGCACTTAAGAAGGACAAGGGTTTTATGATGTGACCAGTTTGAGTTTAATTTTAATTTTTCTTCAGATTATTTGGATTCTAAGAAATTATTTTTCCCTGGAAATACCTGTGCTGGAAATTAATTCTTGGACAAGGACAATTATCAAAATTACACAGAATTTAAACACTGGGATATTATTTTCTGTGATTCAACAAAGAACTATTGACACATCAATACGACGCTGACTACAGCATACGTCATCGCCCTCCGTTTTGAATTTCATCGGCATTCGAACTCAATTTCATTAGAACTTTATATTACTAGGACTTCTATTTTTTAATTCTTGGATTATTCTTGGATTATTTTTGGATTTGATTCGATGCCACCAAAGTGTTCTGGTAAAAGCTATACACTTGATAGACATTGGTTACAAGCATATCCAATCACATATAGGGCTGGAGGTTTCGTATTTGCAGTACAGAATTGAGTTTGTTTCTAAGACCTGGTACTAGTATTTTGCAGTTAGTGTATTTGCAATCGGATTTATCAACAATCGAAAAATGATACTGAGACAACCACGTGCGGGGCAACGTGCACATCATGTAAATGTTCAAGGTGCTCTAGGTCAAATTATAGAAGTATCCGAGGTCACTGTTGTTGTCTAGTAATTGAAAAAATATCTTAACCGTGACATTGCCATAACTTGTATTGGGTTAGACGCGTTTTCATTGGAAGCAGAGCTTTCCACTGGAACAGTGAGACGTTCTAAGTCAGCGTAGATGAAATGGGGAACTTTCATAATTCGTTGCACCTCAGTGATTTCGAGAATGTTTTTACCTGTTTTTTGGCGATATCGTCCGTTGCAGTTACTAACTGATACCACGACAGTAAAAGTTGTGGTCGGTGTGTAGTTGTTATGCATCAAACACTAAACTCTTGATGCTGAGCACAAAGTACGGTAGCTGTTAGTACCATTTTTCTAAGTCTTTTTTGTATGACTCTGCCGTGGCTCGAACCCTCAACCTCTCGTATCCGAGGCGGTCGCTATAATCACTAGGCTACCGGAGCGGTCTTTCTTAAATCGATATTGTTCACTCAAACAATACAGCGATTTTATCTTCTCTGCTACACGTCTTCTACCCCAGTTTGTTAGTTTAATACCATTTCTAGATGCCTCAAAACCGCTCTGGTGGCCTTTTGGCTAAAGCGTCCGCCTCGGATGTGGGAGGTAGTGGGTTCGGTCCCCGGCAGAGTTATACCAAAGACTTACAAAATTGGTACTAACAGCTGCCTCGTTTGGCACTCAGCATGAAGAGGTTAGTGATAGGACTGGTCGGCCTGGTGTCAGGATAATGTGACTGGCCGGGACATTATGCTACATGTCTGCGGTATCATTCTCTAGTGCTAGACATCACTATAAATTGCCACACTGCATACATTGTAGCGATATGACTGAAAAATTGTTGAAGCTATGTTAAAAATCCAAATCACACACACACACACACACACACACACACACACACACACACACACGAGATCTCAATAAACTTATTCAAAATATTGATAGCATCAATCTGATCTTTCGCCATTATACACCACAGTCACTCTAATGGCATCAAACCGAGCTGTGGTTATACATGCATCAGTTATAAGGCTTGATTTTCGATAGATACTGCATTTACTGGACTAATGTAATGCGAACTTTCGTAGCTTAACTACCGATCGATCGGCACTGATGGGTGTCCAGTAAATGTATACAGCCTAAAGAATGTGCATACTTCCTTGGTTTAAATATCCAAGGGTTGCTGGTATTTTCTGTGTTTCGCTTGCTTGCCAAATTAATGGGAGGGGTGGGGGTAGAGACTGCGGCTTTGGGTCAGGACCTAAGGTGGGAAAGGCAAAACGCTCAACCTGACACTATTGCTTATTCACCTCTATAAAATACTTTTGTACTTATCACAATGTAGGCTCGTGCCATTACCTATATTCAGACAAACTTCAAATTATTACATGTTGTAAATTCCAGTTTAACAGCTCTGGCTTCACAAATACACAACCGTTGGATCTATATAGCCGTTTGCAACAGAGTTCCAATTTGTGCTATTTTCCTTGGACCTGAGTATATCTTTATTTTAAAATAGATATAGATTGTCCAGAAAAGTTCGAGTACGGGGCTTGAAACTGCATGACAATGTTCTGTCCAGTGACCCTAGGGGTATTTTAAATATATGAATGGTCAACTTAAAATTTTAAATAAATCTTAAAATTTAAATAAATGGTCAAGTCATGTTCTTGCAGGGACATGACATTGCAATTTGCAAGGAAATGACTGATCATGTTCAATGAATATTCGACAGTAGTGAATGGGGGCACTTTAGCCTCAATGGGAATTAGCATTAAAAACACCCCTGGGTCACTTTAGCCTCAATGGGAAATTTAACATTACGAAAACACCTGGGTCACTTTAGCCTCAAGGGAATTTAACATGGGAAAATTTTGGGGTCTGTTGAGCCTCAAGGGGAATTTAACATGGGAAAAATTTTTGGGTCTGTTGAGCCTCAAGGGGAATTGAACATGGAAAATAATCTTGGGTCTGTTGAGCCTCAAGGGGAATTGAACATAGGGAATAAATCGTGGGACTGTCTAGGGACAAGGGGAATTGAACAGGGGATTTTTTTAAAAATAAAAAAAAAAATGGGGTAGGCAATTGAAAGTCTATCTATTTTCGAGAGATGTGGGTGGCCCTGAAAAGGGCCTTTGGGTTTATATATGCCCTTAACATAAAGGGCATCTGTGACTTCTTCTTGTCCTTAGGCTTCGTCTCAATGTAGGACCCTAAATCAGGACTCTTTTGAGGCATCCTTGCCTCTCCACGTAAATCCTACGTATCCATAGGTTGCTGGCGGTCCTACGGACAGCTGTCCATTCGGATCGGACATACATCGGTATGTCCGTCCTGAACATCATTGTTGACACAAGGGTGGAAGATTCAACGTCAGTCCACATGCTGAGGCGACGAGAACAGGTAAATCAATGCAGTGAACTGCGCTTATTTATAGGTAGAGGAAGGATTGAAACGGATTGAGTTCATTGACCAATCCAAACACGCGTTACAAAATTCAGTCAGCTCGCATCCAATCCGAAGAGAACAGTCTGTGACGTCACGTGGTCTATATAGATTCGCTAGCGCCTGTGTGCAGTCAATCTATGCGACAGTGATTCAACATGACGGAAACTCAGAAAACGATCAATTGTGTGCACCAGCAGTGGAGACCACCCAAAGGAACCCGGACTTACTTTCAGAAGAGGTAAATTAGGATTTTGTAGATTTTCTTACTTCGCAAGAATTTGTTCCGGAACCTTCATCACCTTCTTCATTACCGCACGTGGAGAATTTTAGACAGAGACAGAAAGAAGAATTGGAGAAATTTATACAGCGACAAAAGGAAGCGGAACAAGCTTTTCTTTTACAGCAACAACAGCAAGAAGAGGTAAGAAAAAAAAACAAGAAGAAGAAGCAGCAAAGAAACAAGAGGGTGAAAATCAAACGGTCACGGTACTGTTAGACATTTTAGTGGAGTTAAGAAGTCTGAAACAAATGTATCAGACTTCTTTATCATGACCAAAGAGAATACGACCTTCCCGAGCTAAACACGCCAACCCTGTGACTAAGCTTACCGTACCACCCTTAGTGATTTCAACCAAATCATCATCATCAGAAGTAGGCCTCGGCCGTGGCAAAGGCCTAAGGCAGTTAAAGTTGATTGCTTAAACTCACCCCTACAACAAAAACCAAAGGCCCTTTTCAGGGCCACCCACTTCTCTCGAAAAGAGATAGACTTTCAATTGCCAATAACTAAAAAAAAACCAACAAAAAGAACCATTTTACCCCTATAGTACGTGTATATGAGTGCGTGAGTGTAGCTTCTTATTTAAAATCAAAACTCAAAGACACTTACCTTTTTATACCTAATTTATTATTTTATAAATAGTTACAATCCAATTCACAATTCACAACAGAGCACTTTAAAAAGTACATTCATTTCTTCTGTCTCACTGTTTAGTCTCTGTTTTTTAAATTTCTTCACCGTCACAGTCTTTTCCTCCTCTTCCTCCTCACTTTCTTCCCTTCTTCTTTTCTTCTCCTGTTTCTTTTTCTTCACCTGTCTGCTATCTTCCTCCTCTTCTTCTTCCTCTGAAGAATCCCTCTCTTCTTTTGACTCCTCTTGTTTCTTTTTTGGGCAATCTGGAGACCAATGTCCTTTTTCTTGACAATAATAACAGGTATCTTGACTTTTGTCTCTTTTAACCCGTTTTTCTTTTTTGACGGTCTGGACACTCTGAAGACCAATGCCCTTTCTTCTGACAGATATAGCAAGTATCTTCACTTTTATCTCGAAAAGAAGGAGAGTAGTCCGTGGGCTGGTCTGAAGAAAATTTTCTAATGACCCCTTGCAAAGCTCTGATGAAACGTTCGATTTGGCTAGTCTCTTCCATCGTTGTGCTCGGTTAGAGAGTGAAATGAATAGTGAAATGACAAGACACACACCCTTTTATATACGCTGGTCTGCCATGACTATAAATTAGTCCATGCTGTTTAAATTTGAGTCATTTGACGTTTTTCACTCAAGATGAAACGATCCAATTCATTTGAGAAGAAAGAAGAAAGTAAGAGGCAGAAACGTGATCTATCGCCTCGTACCAGAGCTGAAGTCTTGGCACAAATTCATGCCAGTGATTTTGAATAGGACATGAGTGAACCAGAATCCGAACCCTCTAAACAAAGTTCACCACCCTTAGTTAACCCTGAAAAGTACTATTCCATTCGGGAGACAGAAAAGCGCTCCTCTAGAAAATTTAGAACCACGGCTTACAAATACACGGTGAAGTTTAAAGATTTCAAGGCCGAAGTACCGTTAGAGAAAGCAGAAGGGTTCATCACCGGGGTGTGAGATTCTTTACTCACCACACTCAAGCGACAATGTCAACCCAAAGAAGACGATCGCTTGAGACTTTCCATACAACACGACGGTTTGAAATCCCCTGTTTGGATCGAGTTTAGCAGCTCTGCAGAATTGACCGCTTCCAAAGTCATGGACAAGATTCAACACGTGCAACAATCCAATTACCAGTTTGACATCACCGATGGAAAAGCCACATTGGACATGACCCACGTCTCTCCTCCTCAAGGGACTGGCCGCAGAAAGATCTTATTGGTGAACGACCTTCGCAGCACCAAAAAGAGTCTCGTCCGAATTAACAACCCTCAAGACCAGATGTGTTTAGCCAGGGCTATCGTGGTGGGACGAACCTATGCTAACAAGAATGACACGGCAGAATGGAGAAGAGCCTGGAAAACTATTCGACAATCGGACCGACCCAAACAACGAAGTGATGCAGAACTCCTGCTGCAACAAGTCGGCCTGTCCAAAGACACACCCTGTGGCATTCCTGAAATAAAAACATTGCAAGATGTCCTAGCTCCACGCTACACCTTGAAAGTGCACCCTCAAGAAATGCGCGGACCTCTGTTGTTTCGAGGGAAAGCCTTTAAGGATGGAAAATACATTCATGTCTATTATCACGATGACCATTTCGATACCATTACCAATATCACCGGATTCCTGGGATATGCTTATTACTGTGAGAAATGTGACCATGGCTATAACAATCGAGAACAACACAAACATTGCGGATCGAAATGCTCAGGATGTTTGGCCTCTCCACCCTGTCTGAACGAAGGGCAAGAACCAGTGCATTGTTCTGCTTGTCTGCGCATGTTTGTCAGCCCTGCCTGTTACCAACAACATCTGAAGACGCAAGGTTCACAGCAGAAATGTACTTGTCAACTCCTGAGATTGTGCACTACGTGTGGACAAGCCATACGTACCAACAGTGCCAAGGCACACGTATGTTCAGGAAAGAAAAAATGTCACATTTGTCACCACATCGTGGACTTCAAACACCAATGCTACGTGCAAAAATACCAACCCCAACCAGAGAAAGAGGATGATCACAAGAAGAAAGGTAATTTCATCTTTTTCGATTTCGAATGCATGCAAGAGACTGGCATTCACATTCCTAATTTCTGCGTGGCTCATCGAGCGTGCGAGAAGTGCATTCAAGAACCTATCTTCAGTCATTGCCCTCACTGCAGCAAGATTCCTGGAGGACGTGAAAAAATCTTTCGGGGACCGAACACGCTAGCCGATTTTGCCCAATGGGTCTTAGACCCCATCGACAAGACGTGGAGCCAGGAGGACATCGAACGTTACGGAGATTGTCATCGTCATGCCACGGTGATGGCTCACAATTTCTCCGGATACGATGGACAGTTTCTTTTGAGATACTATACGGAACATGGCACCGAACGTACTAAAGTCACTTTGAACGGAGCCAAAATCATTTTCATGCAAGTGGGACAAGTGCAGTTTAAAGATTCGATGAGTTACTTGGCCATGCCTTTGAGTCGAATGCCTAAAACGTTTGGAATGACAGAAATGGCTAAAGGTTATTTTCCTCACTTTTTCAATACGGAAGCCAATCAACATGCCGTTCTACCCCATTTGCCTGAGGCTCACTATTACGACCCCGACAACATGCGTACCGAACAACGAGAAGCTTTCTACGCTTGGTACCAGGCTCATGCCTCTGACCCCTTCGACTTTCAGGAAGAAATGCTAAAGTATTGTCGTTCCGACGTGGACATTTTACGACGTTGCTGTGGAAAATTTCGAGAACTCTTCATGGAACACGGAGGGGTCGATCATTTGAAAGAAGCTTGCACCATTGCCAAAGCGTGTTCCTTAGTGCACCGGCAACGATTCATGTCTGAAAACACCGTGGCTGTCATCAGTCCTCAAACGACCAACTATGTCAAACTTCAATATCCGGTCAAAGCCCTACGCTGGTTACATTACTTGTGCGACAAGGAAGACAAATGGATTCAGCATGCCCGCAACGGAGGGGGCGAAAAGACCATCGGAACGAATTCGGTCGATGGCTGGGACTTAGAAAACCCCAAGATCGTGTACGAGTTTAACGGTTGCTTATTTCACGGATGTCCCGTCTGTTACCCTGACCCTGGCACTAAAAATCAGCTTTTACAACGAACCATGGAAGACTTGTACCAGGATACTTGTCAGCGACTCCTAAAGTTAGAACAGGAAGGATACCAAGTGGTGGAAATGTGGGAACACGAATACGATCACCGTTTGAAAACTGATCCCGAATTTAAACGCCTCGTGGAAAGTTACCAGTTCATGGACCCCCTGAACCCAAGGGATAGTTTGTACGGAGGAAGGACCAATGCCACATGTTTGCTGTACCAAGCCGACGAAGATAAAGGAGAAGAAATCAAATACTTGGACGTGTGTTCGCTGTATCCCTACGTATGCAAATATTGTCGCTTTCCTGCAGGGCACCCACAATTGTTCACGGAACACATCGACCTGAAAAACATTCGACAATACGAAGGCTTGATCAAGTGCAAAGTTTTGCCTCCCAAGGACTTGTACCATCCCGTCTTACCTCACCATTGCCAAGGCAAACTGATGTTTTCTTTGTGTCGTACTTGTGCCGAAACGTGCAACCAAGATCAGCCTTGTCAGCACACCCAGGAAGAACCGGCTTTGACGGGAACCTGGGTCAGCGTAGAATTGTTCAAAGCTCTGGACATGGGATATCAACTGTTAGAAGTGTACGAAATTTGTCATTTTCCCAAGACACAACAATACCACATGGGTGACCCCACGCAGAAAGGCATTTTCGCCGACTACGTGGATGCCTTTTAACTAACTGAAACAAGAAGCCAGTGGCTATCCTTCCTGGTGTCACACTCCCGAAGACCAAAAGACATTCAAAGAGAAATACTGGGCACAAGAAGGCATTACTTTAGATCACATCGAGAAAAACGAAGGCAGGCGATCGTTTGCCAAAGTGATGTTAAATTGCTTGTGGGGGAAAATGGCACAACGTCCGTGTTTACCCAAGACGGAGTATTTGACAGAATCTTCCCGCTACTTTCATATGATTCACAACAAAACCAGATTCATAAAACACGTGGACGTCGTTCGCGAGGATTTGATCTTGGTCAATTACGAAGAAGATCTGGACTTTGTACAAGACGACCCTTTTGGAAATGTCATCATTGCGGCTTACGTGACAGCTCATGCTCGCTTAAAATTGTACGAAGCTTTAGAACGACAAGATTCTAAGTTTCGTCAGTGGCGGTCCAAAAAATTACGGCTACGAATACCGGGACCCACAAGGAGAAGTGCACACGAAGTGTAAAGTGAAAGGATTGACTCTGAATTATCGTACCAGTCGTGTGGTCAACTTTGGGGTATTGAAAGAAGCCTTGCAATCTGGAGAGGATGAACACTTTAAAGTGACCACCTATCAACCGAACAAGATTGTACGTTTACCCACTCACCACATCGTCAGTCGACCCTTGGAAAAAGTCTATCAAATCGTGTACCAGAAGCGAGTACGACTTCCCAATCATTTCACCTTGCCGTATGGACACGCCGGTATTGGTCTGTATATACAAAGGAACCCTAGGCAAGATCGATAGCTCATTGTGACTACCAAAACCAAGTGAACAAGATGAATACTTTCAGAGAAACACAAAACAAGTTTAGAAAGGCACAATTCAAGTTTGGGGCTTCTGAAGTGGAATGGGATTGTGAGCCTTGTGATGGGAACGATGCTGTGACCTTAGTGATGCCGTAAAGCATCATGGGAACTTTGTTCTCACTACCCCTATCATGGAAAGTGATGCTGTACGTGTCAAACCTGAGGGATGCTAAAGCGATGTCGCTCGTCCTCTTGGACACTTTACTGGGTTTCGTTTTAAAGGTGGATGTTCACCTTCACGTTTACCCCCCTACGGATGTCATCCAGCCCTGAGCAAACTCCTGTCCATGTCACCCAACCCTCATCGAAACGAACCTGTGAAAGACGAATATTCGTTCCCTGTACGTTTGTCGGAATACCGCGACTTTGAAAATCGTCTTCAATCGTTCAAAGGAAAATGGCCTAAGTATCTGGGAGGACCGACCCCCGAAGAATTAGCCAGAGCCGGATTTTTCTACTTGGGCGAAGGAGATAAAGTCAAGTGTTTCAGTTGTGGTGTGTCACTTCACCACTGGGAACCACAAGATTCGGCCTACGTAGAACATGCTCGATGGTCACCGAATTGTCATTACTTACCCTTAGTGGGACCGAGACATTGAAGTAACTTACCATAATCTGTTTATGGATACTTTACAAGAGAACATTCGCACTTTGCCTGTTGAGTTGAGAGAAAGGATTTACCGAGAGCTGGTCAAAATACAAGTGAAACGTAAAGAACAATTGCATCCGTTACGTCACCAGATGTTTAATCACTGGTACCTGAATGTTATAAAAGGACAGATTCAGTTGAAAGTGTTCAATTAGACAGACATTGATCAACAACCCCCTGGTTTTAAAAAGGATTGGTTTACTATTGATGATTCTATCTACTACAATGTAAACTTACTGCATCGAATTCCAGAGGAAGAGTTAACGAATTACCGACATCTTTTACACAATGTCAACTTAGTGAAAGAGGAAACTTCTGAACGAATTGTAATGTGTAAATTAGTGACTAAACGATTTAAATTTGGCACTGAAGTAAAACCATGTCTGTGCAAAGGGTACATTTGTTGTGTTAGAAAGAGGATTTAGTATGACCTATTCATGGATACTTTGCTAGAGAACATTCGTGCTTTGCCTGTGTAGTTGAGAGAACGCATTTACCGAGAGCTGGTCAAAATACAAGTCAAACGTAAAGAACAGTTGCATCCGTTACGTCACCAGATCTTTAACCACTGGTACCTGAATGGTATAAGAGAACTGATTCGTCAGAAATTGTTTCAGTGGTCAGACCTTGTTCAATACTTCCAGGGCCCCGATGATCCACGTGTTCATCATTTTGGTTACTTCGAGATTCACCTAGTTCAACGCATTGAGGAAGAGAAGTTAAAGGATTACCAACATATTTTACGTGGAATCTGCTTAGCGGAAGAGGAAACTTCTAAACAGACTCTGACGTTTCGGTTACAGTATGCAAGATTTAGATTCCCCACTGGAGAACGAAGATCTCTGGCTAGAAAGTACGTGTATTGTTTCCGAAACAAAGAGACTATAAAAACAGGCTGCCATGCCACGACTTATGTCACATGTAATTGAACAGATTCCGTGGGAGGAACTCAATGACCATATTCAAACCGTGGATCATTACCATCAATTATTACAAGAACTGTATCCATTCAATTTGGGTCGACAAGTGGTGTGTGTCTTGGTGACTTGTTTTCTGGGATTTCGTTTACCAGCCGATTCCTTGTGGACTCTTTACGAACAGTACTTACCACCCCAATGGCCTTAAATGGTCACGAAAGACTCCTTTTGCTCAAAGCCTTACGTTTTCAACTGGATACTTCTCGACCTCAACAGGAAAAAAAGATTTGTCAACTTTTAGCTACCGAAGACGTGTATGAGTATGTGTGTGTAGCTTGTGACTTACACCCCCATTGGACAGATGTCCATGACTGGAAAAAAGGGGGTTTTGAGGCTTAGACCCAAGAAGTGGCCAGTATGCACGAGAGTTGTTCAAGGAAAAAAGTCACTTTTCAACCTGTGTTAGTGACAGTACCAGAAGAACCCGTCACCCAGGACAGGACTGTCGTGGACAGGCCTGAAAGACCCTTTCGGGAGGACACTTGTGTGACCTTACCCCCTATAGAACTGGTCAGAACATTACCCAAAACATGTTGTACAGACACTTGTTTTTATTCCACGTTGATGGTTATCATGTTCCTTTTATCGTTGTACTTAAGCCTTTGGCTTTTATGTATTTTTGCCTTTTGTATTCATGTTTGAAACATTCAATAAACGTGTCCTGAAAAAAGTATATAAACTCTTGTTTTCGTGTCCCAAGTGACATTCCTAACACTATGGCTACCTCTGCTGTCTCTGCTCCCTCTTCCTCCACTGTCAAAGTCATCGACGAACACTTAGATCGTGCCAGTTGGGAGGCTTTGTATCTTCGCCATCCCTTTAACATGCTCATTGCTGGACCTAGCGGTTCAGGCAAAACCGAATTCGTCAAACGCTTGATCGAACATAAACATCATTTGATCGATCGTCCACCTCAACGCATCGTGTGGTGTTACAAAGAGTGGCAATCGGCGTACAGCCTCTTGCGAGAAAGTCAAGGCGATTCCATCGTGTTTGTGGAAGGCATTCCTAAAGAAGATGACGGCATCGTCTCTGACTCCCGTCAAACCCATTTGGTCATTTCTGACGACATGTTAGAAGAAGACGAAGAAGAAATTAAACTGTGGTTCACGCGCAAAGGGCATCATCGTAATGCCAGTGTCTTTAACGTTACTCAAAATTTGTTTCAACAAAGTAAAGCCCATCGCACCATCAGTCTCAATGCGCATTACGTGGTCTTGTTTAAAAGCCCTCGAGGTAAATCGCAACTGCAAGTCTTAGCCAAACAGTTAGGGACACCTTGGCTGACTCAGGCGTACGACGATGCCACTCAAACTCCACACGCCTATTTACTTGTGATTTGAAACCTACGACCCCCGATAATTTGCGATTTTGTACCCACTTGTTTCACCACTGGTGCCAAGACGGAGGGCCTGTCCTGTACACGTCTCCGTCCTCGACTTAACTTCATTCCACAAAAAAAATCTATAAAAACCTCAGACACTTTTCGTCTGTCTCACACACATTTTGAACATAACGTCCCTTCAGTCGCATCTTCCCGTCAAATTGATTCGTGCCTTGTATGGCATCAGTCGAGAAAAAAATCCACAAACACGAGCTCGTGTCTTAGAAGTTAGTCTCAAAGAAGTCTTACGATGGTTCACGGTGACGGCACGTCAATTACTACAAGGGATCATTCAGATTCCTCATCAAACCAAACGCTTTTTTGATCGAAACAAAGTCGCTTTGACCCAACTGGCCGATCCTCGCATCGACACTCAAACCAAAAAAACAAATCATTTTGAAATCTGGAGGGAGCGGTACTCTAGGAGGGTTCATCATTCGCTCTCTCTTAAGATAGGATCCTAATGCCCCCAAAGTTCTCCCCAAGAAAAAAGTCAAACGAAGCTCCAAGAAGAAGAAAAAGACAAGGTCCCCAAGGAGACCCGTGTCTCCAAGAACTTCTCCAGTGGCTGGACCCTCCTCTTACCAGACACCACCCCGGAAAAAGAAACAGAGAAAAAGCCCCCAGAAAAAGAAAAGTCCACAGAAGAAAACTAGTCGCAAGAGAGGCACTTCGGCCAGGACGCAACCTTACACTCGCAAAGCACGACCTGCCACGGCGGTGACCGCGTGTCCGGTAGCCTCAGGTTCATTCACTTCTCCGTTGATGTCACCAAGAACTGGAGAGTACTTGGAACGTTGATCACACCAAGAACTTCTCCGTTGATGACCCCAAGAACTTCTCCAGTGGCAGGACCCTCCAATTTAGTGGCAGTGGCCGCTGCTCACAAAGTACCTTCTCCCAAAATCAAAGTCCAAGAAAGATCGGGCATGTTACAAAGTTTACTGGATTTGTCCAAGCAAGAACTGGTTCGATTTAGTCCGTTACGTACCCCTGCACGACGTGTCATGCCTGTCCTGAAGTTAATACGACGTAAAGACAATCAGTGGCGACGCGTGCCAGTATAAAAAAGGTGTGTGACCGAGTAAGGGTATCAGTGTTTTGGTGCTCCTGAAGATATCACCCTCCAGAAAACATCCCTCTTCTAAACCACCGCAAGGAAAGGAAAGGAAAGGACTGCTACTCGTTTAGTCAAACATGGGGACATGTTATCTGTCCTGTCCAAAGCTTCTCCACCCCACCGAAAAAAACTCATTCAAGCAGCTTCCAAAGAGGTCATCGATACCGTGTGCGAATGTTGTTTGAACGTCTTGAAAGGCACGATCCCTTTGTCCAAACACCAAAAACAATGCTTAGGCAAACATCGTCACGTTCTTCGCCAAATGGTTCAAAAAAAAAATTCCCCTTGGCCAAAAGAAGAAGATGTTGGTCCAACGTGGAGGCATTTTACCCCTCTTGCTAGGTCCCTTACTGAAAGCAGTCTTGGGAACCATGTTGGGAGGACTGGTGGGAGCAAGATAAAAAGGCCCTCTGAAGTCCCAAGATCTCAGAATAGACCCTTGACAACCCCATGGAAGGACGAAAACTAGCTTTAGTGCCTTACAAACGATGGATGGAATACCATCGTTGGCAAGAACAACGCACCCCGCATTTACCTCCCAATCCCAATTTGAGCGAGATGTCCCAGTTACAACACGAATTGCAGTCCTTGATGGATCGCCAAGATTTGTCCGAAACAGAAAAATCGCAAAAGTACGGTCAACTCTTGCAACGACTGCAACTCTTTCACTAGAAAGCTTTAGACGAAACAGCTCTACCGACTCTGAAAGATTTTAAGACCTTGATGAAAAGTCCAGCACCATCACCAGTACCACCACCACTACTAGTGACCAAGACAGAAAAAGGAGAAGAAGAGGAAGGGTTTCAAACTCCACCAGAAAAAGTACGCAAGTTAACAACACCACCTACCTACAGAATTGGATGGATTAAAAAGATGATGACCACCCCTTCTTCATCACAAGAGAAAAAGAAAGTGAAGACAGAAGTGAAACATGAAAAAATATCCCTGTTCAGGCATCCTCGTCTTCGACACCTATTGCCGGTTGCACACGCAAGGCATTGCAATCCAAGAAAGTACCCCAAGAGAACAAGAGTAGCATCTTCCAAGAGTGGGTGCCTTATTAACACACAAACCAACAAATGGAAAAAGTGTTAGCCAGCATTTACTACGATCCCTCCTGTCCTGCAGGTTACGCAGGAGTTCAAAAATTGTATCGTGCTGCCAAAACGTGACTGAAAAGTCTCCGTTTACCGCAAGTGCAACGATGGTTAAAAGAACAAGCTACCTACACTTTACACAAACCCATTCGACGCAAGTTTTCCAGAAGTCGCACCCGAGTGGAAGGCATCGATCATCAATGGCAAGCCGATTTAGCCGATGTCTCTCATTTGGCCAGCTACAATCGCGGCTACAAATATTTGTTTTGTGTCATCGACGTCTTTTCCAAATTTGCCTGGGTCGTGCCCTTGACTTCCAAATCGAGCAGCGAGTTAGTGCGAGCCCTGCAACGGGTGTTGAAACAAAGCGGTCGTCACCCTCTTCGATGGCAAACGGACAAAGGTACCGAATTTCTGAACCAAGCTTTCCAAAAAGAATTAAAGAAACGTGACATTCATTTTTTTACCACCGAGAATCCCGAAACCAAAGCCAGCATCGTGGAACGTTTTCAACGCACTTTGAAAGAACGCATGTGGAAATATTTTACGCATCACCACACTCTGAAGTACATCGACATCTTACCGCACCTGGTGCAAGCGTACAACCAATCTTACCATCGAAGCATCGGACGTGCCCCGGAAGAAGTGACTCCCGACAACGAAGTGTTGGTGTTTGAGCGCCTGTTTGGTACGTCCCCGACGAGGGCTTTCCCCAAGAAAAGTGGAGTGTTGGACGTAGGAGATTGGGTGCGCATTGACAAAACCAAACGCACTTTCGACAAAGGTTACTACC
Source organism: Sinohyriopsis cumingii (assembly GCA_028554795.2). Taxonomy (NCBI): domain Eukaryota; kingdom Metazoa; phylum Mollusca; class Bivalvia; order Unionida; family Unionidae; genus Sinohyriopsis; species Sinohyriopsis cumingii. Next base: position 3,575,683 of record JAPYKE020000170.1, read on the forward strand.
TAACTGGACCACCGAATTGTTTCGTGTCACTGGACGAGTACATGGCCGTCATCCTGCCGTCTATAAATTGGAAGACATGAACGGAGAAGTACTCAAAGGAACGTTTTATTTGCCCGAGTTACAACGTGTCACCAAAAAAGAAGACGACGTGTACGACATCGAAAGCATTCTCGAACGCAGAACCCGTAAAGTAGGCAAACGACGTGTCAAAGAAGTCAAAGTTCGTTGGAAAGGATATCCACCCAGTTTTGATTCTTGGATCGACGCTTCGCAAGTCATCGACTATAAAAAGAAGTGACCATCATGCCCTTTCACACAGACGCAGCTACGTCGACCACTCCTTCACCTAGTTCTTCTCTGCGAGATTTACAAAAACAACCCTTGTGGGTGTGGTGTGGAGAACGTGTGCCTAAAACGCAAATCGTCTTTTTCTGCCAAATCTTCGTGGTGTATTGTGTCATCGGGGCAGCCATTGCCAATTTGAGTTTGCAACAAGGAGACAAACAATTGTGGACCATTTTATTGAGCAGCTGCATCGGTTACCTGCTTCCCAATCCCTCCCTGAAATTCTCCTCGAACGGGAACCAGGGGAACCTTGTGTCCAGTGCCAGTGTCAGTCACCACTCCATTAACAACAACAACAAACCTATTTTGAGTGGAGACACGCCTGTGACGTCCAGTAACCCCTCGGACAGCCACAGAACTTTGGAATTATGAGTCACCAAAACCAATTTTACTTAACCTTACCCAGTGACAGTTCCATGGAGGTGTTTCCCAAGAACACGTCGTGCTGTTACACGGCCAAATTACCTCAGACCATCCCATTAGATCACGAAGCCCATTGGGAAGTGGCTTTAGTAGAAATCATTCACCCGACCCAAGTCCTCAACGTCCTTCACAATCAAAATTATTTTGATGTGGAAGTTTATGACGAGCAAATGCAACTGTACTTGAATACCCATGGCAAATATAACATCAAAACCCCTGGCACACAAAATCAAAAGTACACCACCTATCACTTGTTCGTTCCCCCAGGCTATTATTTTAGTGGTCAACATTTGGTGAGCACCATAGCCTCCAGGTTTAATGTCGTGTTTCTGAAAAATTTGGAAAGTGTCAAAAAAAGTGTCACCATGGAACACCACAAAATCAGCTCGTCGCTTCTTGATGAAATTTGACGGGAGTAAAATCATGTCCATTTTATTTTGTCCTGAATTGTTTGACATGTTGGGCGGAGACATGGACATGAGAATGGTCATGCTCAAGAAAAACGAATTACCAATCATTTACGACAACGAGTCTTTTAGCAAGTTATTTCGTGCCCCGGTAGAACTGAACCAAGGACTGAATTTGATGTTTGTATACTCCGATGTGGTGGAGTACAACGTGGTGGGACACACCTCTGTGCCGTTACTGCGTGTCATTCCTTTCAAAGTGGATTCTGCCACGGTCACTGACGAGAAAGGTGGAAACACTTACCACGTTCACCGCGAATTTGTACATCCTCACTATTTGTCTGTCAGCAAGTCGTATTTGGACACGGTCAACATTACTATAAAAGGAGATCTGGGACAAAATATTCCATTTACCAAAGGAAAAGTCACGGTGAAACTCCATTTTCGAAAACGGTTCTCTCACGACTCTTAAGTCATGTATCCAATGTACCGAGGGGTTGCTCGACAGCGAGGACACGGTTTAGGAGATATGTTAAAATCGGCCTTTCGTTCGGTGGCCCCGGTGTTGAAACCGATGGTGACACGCGGATTGCACGCCTTGAAAGATGCGGCACTGACACAAGGCAAAGAATTTCTCCAAAATGTCATCATCGACAAACAAAATCCTAAAGAAGCCTTCATGAGGGCAGGCAAAAATGTCTTGCTGCAAACGGGCAAAGACCTTTTGGGCCGACGAGAAACACCTATAAATGCCCTGCACGCTACCGAGTCAGGCATTCAGCAAGGGCAAGGCAGAAAGAGACGACGAAGAAAACACCCTTTCACCAGACTTCACACGTCTAACGCTAGAAAGGCAAAGAAAAGAAGAACCGTCCGAGACTTCGACGTTTTCGATTATTGAGACACAGAGAAAAATGATGCACCGAGAGTCTTGCGCTTGTTCCAAGTCGGAACTGGATCTGTTTGCCATGCCCCCCACCATGATGACCATGCAAGAATCCCAGTGGGTGGAATTTCACCCCGTCTCCTCTTTGACGGATTCCGCTCCCATCGAGTTTGAAATCAAAGGTCAGCCCGAAGATTACATCGATCTGAATAGCAGTTAACTGTATTTGAAAGTCAAAGTGATCAAAACGGACAACACCAATCCAGGAGGCGATGCTAGAGTAGCTCCTGTCAACAATTTCATGTATTCCTTGTTCAGCGAAGTGGACTTGTACTTGAATAACAAACTGGTCAGCAGCAGCATGGATACTTACCCATATCGTGCCTATCTGGAAATCTCTTGACGTACGGAAAAGAAGCCAAAAATACTCATCTGGATGCTTGCGTGGTATGGAAACCTGACAGGCAGGTGTGGCCACGTTTAGCGACACAGTCCTGACAGAAGATGACAATCCTCTCAATGTCGGGTTTAACGACCGTCGTAAGAAAATTCTGCAAGGGCGAAGTTTAGAACTGATGGATCGTTTGCATTTGGACATGTGGTTACAAGAAACGTATTTGCTGAACGGGGTGGATATCCGTCTGAGGCTGAATCGTAGCAGTGCCGCTTTCCATTTGATGGCCCATGCCAATGAATACAAAACTATCATTCAAGAGCCCGACTTTACGTGCGTCGAGTGGAAGTGTTACCTAAAGTGGGAAACGACGTCAGTCAGACGTTGAGCAGAACGACCGCCAAGTATCCGATACGACGCGTAGAAGTGAAAACGTTCACCATTCCCGCTGGACAGCGTTCTATGATCGAAAATCATCTGTTCCAAGGACAGTTACCCAAACGTTTGATCGTTGGTATCGTCAGGAATTCAGCCTTCAACGGAACCCACGATCAAAATCCTTTTGGGTTTCAACATTACAATGTGTCCAAGATCGAAGTCAGTCGTGACGGCAAGACCTTGTGTAACCGACCCTTTGAGCCCAACTTTGGTGTCGCGAAGAATTATTTGAGATCGTACTTGTCCCTGTACGAAGCCTCGGGACAGTTAGGAACCATCACCAGTCACGGTATTTCGTACGGCGATTATGCAGGAGGCTATGCTTTGTGGGGTTTTGATTTCACTGCAGACCAAGGCAGCGACGAGGGACATTTCCACCCTATAAAATCGGGTCAGATTCGTGTGGAACTTCAGTTTGCAAATCCACCTCCAGATCACACAGTGAACGTCCTCCTGTATGCAAAATTTGACAATACCATAGAAATCAACAGTTTGAGAGAAGTCATTCTAGACTATTAGAAGCCAGGGAAGACTGTTATCCGTCTTTACCTAGTGGAGAAACTTTGGAGATGGAATGCGAGGAGACCGGGGAAGAAGAAGAAGAATCCCAAGACGAAGAAGTTATGATGAAGTCAAGATGGCCAAAACAAGAAGCCCATTTAGTTTCCTGTTTTGCTACATTCCTTGCAGATATAATGAAAGAATTGATCAAGTAAGAGTGCTATGGATGTTACAACGATCATCCCAGTCAAATTCAACACGACAAATGTTTGATGTTGAGTCAAGAAGAAAAATTGGACGAATATCTGAACAAAGCTTGGGATCACATCGAGATAGAATTCGTGTTGAACGAGTGGTATAAAGGCTTGGATAAACATTCTTCTCCTCCATTAACGTCTCTGGAGTGCCGTCGCATCGAATCTCTCTTGGACCAGAGTAAGAAGTCGGATTTAAACGCTTTTTACTTGTCAGACATTTTCAAGCAAAAAGTCAGGATCGAATTGATCACTTATCATTACCTGTGAAGAAAAAAACCCACACAAAAGATGGATACCTGGGAACTTTATTACCTTTTGAACCACAGTTCGTACACGGCTTCTTGGAATCCTGTCGTCTGTGCTAAAGATGAACTCTCTCATCACAAACCTCAAGACCATCTAGCTTATGTGATCAACACGGACGAAAGTCATCTCCCAGGAACCCACTGGGTAGCCGTCTACTTTCCTCAAGAAGGATGTGTGGAATATTTCGATTCGTACGGATTGCCCCCTTTGGAAGACGATATCATTGACTTTATGAGAAGAAATGCTCAGACCACCCGATTCAATAATGTGAAATTACAAGGCACAGATTCCTTGGTGTGTGGACAGTACTGTGTGTATTTTCTGCATCATCGCAGCCTGGGCTATTCCTTAGAACATTTAGTGACTCATTTTGATCCTCGTTCTTCTTCTAGAAAGGATGTGAAAGTAGATCAATGGTTTTGTGACCATTATGCTTAGCTTTTGTCTCAAGCTAGGAAAGGTAGTGTCCATCAATGGCCTAATGACTTCCAACAGTGGAAATCACAACTTCATTCACAACGTTGTCAGCCCTGTTTAAAGCAGAGTGTTAATTGAAAAAAATGTTTGTGATCAGAAAAAATGTTTGATGTTATATTGTTGGATTATTGTTAAAAATGTTATAGTTGTTTGTTAGTGTTAAGTGATTTTTGAACAAAAAAATGTTGTTTTAAAAAAATGCCTTTGTCTTTTGTTTGGATATAGGAATCTTGATTCATGCTTTTTGACTTCTTACTATCCCTCTCATGGCACTCATTGAACGTTGCGGCTGGAAAACCGTGGAGGGATGTTTTCCTTCACGTCCGCGCTTTGACTTTAAATCCGTGGAAGCCTCCAGTCTAACCATCCATTGTCGACTCATCCTCCTACGAAAATGTGCTCCAAACTAGCTTAGCTTAACGAAGCCTACGTGAATTTGGATAGAGTCAGAAACAGTCTGATACCGAAGCCAGAAGAGATAGAGAATGTGAGAATCTTAAAAGTCACTGAAGACCTGATAGAAGAGCTCATCAGAGAAGAAGTGAACAGGGAGAAAGAAGAATGGACAGAGAAGTACAGACTTCAGAAACAGCAGAGAGAGCAGCAACAGCAGCAACAACAGCAGCAACAGAAACCTGAACCTGACAGAGGCTTTGTCGATTGTCGTATCGACACCAAAGAGTTCTTCTTCTCTTTCCGAAGAAGCAGACCTATCGTCAGAAAGTTTATCATCGCATTCTTAGAAACTAAAAGATCGCCCTAGCTTCAACTTCACACAAGCAAAAAAGCAGCCCTTTTCAGGGCTACCCAATACTCTAGAAAATAAATAGTAATCCATTTGCCAATGTGTGTATGTAGAGTAGTGTGAATATAAACACTGACTCTTTTGTGGCGTGAGTGTATGTGTTTGTATATATGATTGTGTTTGTAAGTGCTCACGTACTTTTGTGTGGATAGTAGATTAATATCATGTTTTTCTGTTTGTTTGACGTGTGGGGAGAATAGATTTGGGGTTTGATTGGATTGCTTTGAGTATGTGGATAGTATATTATTGGTTTAATAAAATTTTTAGAATAGTGATGGGAAGTATAAAAAAGTGAGTGTTTCTTTTAGGTCCGCGTGTTGTTTGGTTGTGATCTAGGTAAGATCAAGTTTGTTTTAGGGGGATGTTTTCCATCACGTCCGCGCTTTTAGTATAAATTAAAAATCGCTCGGCACTCTAGCTACACTTGTTGATTGATCAACACTTGAGAATGAGCAGAAGGCTAGCAAAACTGTTGGAACTTCATGTGCACCTGGAATATGCCAGGCACATACTAAAGGAACTGGCCGCGGAAGCCATTGTAGAAGATGGAAGGATGAAAGAGGAGGAGAGAAGAAACAAAGAAGAGGAGGAGAGAAGAAAAAAAGAAGAGGAGGAAAAGGAGAGAGGAATGGCTGTACCACAACCACATGAAGAAAATTTCAGAATCCCAGAGACAGAAAATTGGGATTCTGAAGCCACTTATCCCGCCTCTGCTGTCCCCCAAAAAAGAGTGAAAAGAGACTGGGGAAGAAGATGTGTGTATGGTGCCAGGCCTGGATGGTGCCATCATTAACCAGGTGCCATGGAGTTAAAAAGAACAGCCCTTTTCAGGGCTAACCAAACCTTTAGAAAAGAAATAGTAATCGATTTGCCAATGTGTGTAGGTAGAGTAGTGTGAATATAAACACTGACTCTTTTTTCCTTGTGTGTGTGTGTGTGTGTGTGTGTGTGTGTGTGTGTGTGTGTGTTTGTAAGCGCTCACGTACGTTTGTGTGGATAGTAGATTTGGGGTTTCATTTTAATGCTTTGCGTGTGTGGATAGTAGATTTGGGGTTTGTTTATTGCTGCTTCACGTATGTGAATAGTAGATCATATGAAATGAGAAAGGTAGGGGGATGTTTTCCTTCACGTACGCGCGTTGTTTGCTTATGATCTAGGTAATATAAATTTTGTCTTAGAGGGATGTTTTCCATCACGTCCGCGCTTTTCGTATAAGAACTCAGTATTCGTCGTTCAAACCATTCTACAGAGAATAAAAAGAAGATGGCTTCAAACCAACTTGATAAAATGAAAACATTGCAAGACGTCATGGACAATTTGGGTATGATGGAGCAAATGTTAGTGAGGCTAAACGAGGATCACTATTCGTATAGTCCCCATCGAGTGAAGATGGAGATCAACAATTTAAGAAAAGTAAAGGACATGATCAGTGCTCTGATGAAAGAAATAAAGGAGGAGAAGGAGGATGAAGAGGAAAGGATAAGGATGAGAGAATGGAACGAAAAAATTGAAAAAGAAGAAGAAAATGAGAAGAGGATGAAAGAAGAGGAGGAGAAGCAGAAAGAAGAGAAAAAAGAGGAAGAAAAGAAAGAAAAGAAGAGAAAAAGTGTAGGACAGAAAATAAGAATCTGGTGGAGAAATAGAAGAAATTAGAAGAAGAAACCCAAAGGCCCTTTTCAGGGCGACCCACACCTCTCGAAAAGAGATAGACTTTCAATTGCCTACCCATTTTTTTTTAAACAAAAAAAAAATCCCCTGTTCAATTCCCCTTGTCCCTAGACAGTCCCACGATTTATTCCCTATGTTCAATTCCCCTTGAGGCTCAACAGACCCAAGATTATTTTCCGTGTTCAATTCCCCTTGAGGCTCAACAGACCCAAAAAATTTTCCCATGTTAAATTCCCCTTGAGGCTCAACAGACCCCAAAATTTTTCCAGTGTTAAATTCCCTTGAGGCTAAAGTGACCCAGGTGTTTTCGTAATGTTAAATTTCCCATTGAGGCTAAAGTGACCCAGGGGTGTTTTTAATGCTAATTCCCATTGAGGCTAAAGTGCCCCCATTCACTACTTTCGACATATAAGGATGCAATCTATGCTATTTTAAATGCATGACTGGACCCATATTATGTGCACTGAATATTCGACATATAAGTATGCAATCTATGCTATTTTAAATGCATGACTGGGCCAGTATCATGCGCACTGTATATTAGACCTATATGGATGCAATCTATGCTATTTTAAATGCGTGACTGGACCAGTAATGTCCATTTTTAACTGTTCAATAGCAGCGCATACATAACTTTTATTAGATATGTGCACTGACTTAGCGGTTATCAAACAAAGCAAGCATCCAAGAAGACAGCAACAGTCTCGTGAAGTCTTTAGGGCAAACTGGCATTCTTACTCTATAACGAGGTAGTATTAATACGTTGAATAGAATACTAATTTCACGGACAATACCTAAACAATATTTTAAATTATGAAGAGTTTTTAGTGTGTAAACTAGAGGTCGTTGCCTTCCATGGTTCTTCTTTCTTTAAATATGCATTCTTTAGCAGAGGCATTATTGCATAAATTCCCAGTAAATAAATAAAACATCAAAAACGTATCAAACCGGACATGACGCATTTTGTTTGTTTGGACCACTATAAACTACGTGCTTGCGTCAAGACGACTATCATTATAAGCGATAAAATTTAATTAGTTCAGTATCATCTTGGTACATATTCAGTTTGGTAATTTTTTGCTCCCTATTCTCTCTATTTCTTTGTTAGACTATATATATGTGCATATATATATATATATATATATATATATATATATATATATATATATATATATATATATATATATATATATATATATATATATATCACATTAAAAATAACATGGCACTTTAAGTGTTGGTATAAAGCAAATTGATATACCAATACTATTGGTATATGCAAAATGTGATCCGCCAATGGCGCAATAATATGAATATATAATTATTGTTTCAACCTCAGACCTATAGATCAATGATGAATTTCTACTCATTCATTAATCATAATTGACATACGAATACAATTATTACTAGTCCATATTTTTTAAATGAAATTAAAATGGTACACAATTTCATCCGAATCCTTTTTTTTAATCCATTCCCCTCTCCCATCTCGTGCGTAAGGGACAAAATCAGCGAAATTCTGGAATGAGAGAGAAAAACACAATGCGCTGGTCGAAAACATTAATAAAAGTAAACTAGTACCAAGTAACCTACAGTAATCTGGTTCGTTGTAACGGTATGTTTATATATTTATACTCGTATACACTTTTCATTAAAAGGCAAGCCTCGTTACCTTGTAATGAAAAATTTATACATCTCGTGGTATATCATTGATACAGCGTACATTATATATATATATATATATATATATATATATATATTTTTTTTTTTTTTAACCGCTCCGGTGGCCTAGTGGTTAGATGGCTAGACCGTCCGCCTTGGATGTGGGAAGTCGTGGGTTCGATCCCCGGCCGAGTCATACCAAAGACTTACAAACTAACAGTTGCCTCGCTTGGCGTTCAGCATTAAGAGGTTAGTGTTAGGACTGTTTGGTCTGGTGTCAGCATAATGTGACCGGGTGGGACATCATGCTACGTGTCTGCGGTATGATGCCACAGTGCTAGACATCACTAAACTGCCACACTGCAGACATCGTAGCGATATGACTGAAACATTTTTAAAGCTACTTTAAAAATCAAAATCACACACACAGAAATGTATGTATAAATATATATATATATATATATATATATATATATATATATATATATATATATATATATATATATATATATATCCATTGTTTTATTTCTCAGGTATGCTGGCTTTCATTGGCTTGACAGTATTTCAAATCGAGGTAAAAGGCGCACACAGGAAGTCGAAAGTAGGTTTGGGTATCGTTCTAATGCACATTCCAGTGATTATGTACATCCTTTCCGCAGCCTTGGTGCATGCGCGGAAGGAACAGGCACAGCCGCCACCAGTAAATGAAGGAATTATTCTGGAGGAAAGTTTCTACATTACAGAAGAAGGCGAGAGTTCGTATTTACTGCAAAGACAACAAAGTTCATATAAAAATATAAAAAATGATCCATTTTCGAAATCACGATATGTATAAATATGCAACAAATGTGGTATCCTGGAGTGTTCTGCAGTAAAAATGTCAAAACGACGTATTTTCTGTGTGCCTAATTATCCACAGGGGCTCGTTACAAATAAAAGTTGGAGTATCCGTCCTCGAATCAAGGGACATGGGTGTTATATTGTTACAGGTTAGAACCCCCATCCCTTGATTCAAGGACGGATTCTCCAAATTTTCACTGTGACGAGCCCCTGTGCAATTATCCGTGTAGCATGTTATTTTACGTTTTACGGTTTTTGCTTTTTGTTTATAGACCAGCTCATAATGTGCCGTGTATTATTTCTTTATTATCCGAATTGGGAATAGTCCTTATAATTATCCGAATTGGGAACAGTCCTTATAATTATCCGAACTGAGAACAGTCCTTATAATTACCCGAATTGGGAATAGTCCTTATAATTATCCGAATTGGGAATAGTCCTTATAATTATCCGAATTGGGGATAGTCCTTATAATTATCCGAATTGGGAATAGTCCTTATAATTATCCAAATTGGGAACAGTCCTTATAATTATCCGAATTGGGAATAGTCCTCATAATTATCCGAATTGGGAATAGTCCTTATAATTATCCGAATTGGGAACAGTCCTTATAATTATCCGAATTGGGAACAGTCCTTATAATTATCCGAATTGGGAATAGCCCTTATAATTATCCGAATTGGGAATAGTCCTCATAATTATCCGAATTGGGAACAGTCCTCATAATTATCCGAATTGGGACAGTCCTTATAATTATCCGAATTGGGAATAGTCCTTATAATTATCCGAACTGGGAATAGTCTTTATAATTATCCGAATTGGGAACAGTCCTTATAATTATCCGAATTGGGAATACTCCTAATAATTATCCGGATTGGGAATAGTCCTTATAATTGTGTAACCTTCCATCGTTTTTCCAACTATGACAATTATTGCAATTAGAAAAATTTATGGCTCGATTATAGCCACATGCACGAGAAATTGTTTTTGTTTCATAAAGAGAGAGAGGGATGGACAGATGGATTGATGAATGCATGGAAGGACGGACGGACGGACGGATAGCCATCCAGACATAGGGACAGATAATTGGATGGCTGGATGGATATATCTATATATTGATCGATATATAACGGTAGGGATAATTGTATAGATTGATATATTCATTCACTCATTATATATATATATATATATATATATATATATATATTATCTTTAATTGACAATATACATATACTTTATATAACGAATATATGATCATCCCAATCAGAGATTAAAGAAACAAAAATATGTACAGAAATACAGACAGATCGGTAGATAGATAAACGGACACAGACTAACTGATAAATTGACAGACATCTTCATTCACTGATTTAGAGAGAAACATATGTAGATTAAAGGAATCGGAAACAACAAAGAATACAATAGAGTACGTAATATCCGAGACAAGAATGACAGAAAACAAGGAACGAAGAACAAAATTCCTTTAATAAATTCCTTTTAATAAAATTTTGTGTCTTTTATTTGCAACTCAGTTGTTTTTTAATGAAAATACACGCAAACGGCAAATTTCCAGCATGGTATTTTTTAAAATGTTATTATATCTCGTGATAATTTCCATTTAATCTCGAATGTTAGATAGTTTTATCCAAGACCATATAGTGATAAACTCAAATTCCTCGCGCGAAGAAAAGAAACCACTTATACTGAATGTAATGATAGCCCATCCACTTCTGAAACTATATTTAGAACTAACTATATTTAGAACTAATTTTGTCAAGCGCGACATAATAAATTCATATATTGGTCATTTTAATGTTATCAAAAGATTTTTATGCAACGTCCAGCCGGTTTTGATGGACATAATGCTTACAGGCTTTTAGGAAATAGGTAGCTTGGAATAGACCACATTTCAATCATTATGTTCAAAAGAAAAACAATTAGAATATCAGTTACCATGCCGATGGAATGCAACTGAGAATTATGAAGATGTTCAAATACTAATGCTGGAAACAATAGTTTGAATGTCGTCTAATACTACTACTAAAATTAATAATAGTAATGAATAATGACAGTATGCCTGTATGGGCATGATGTCACCCATCTGGCTGACAAGTACTTAAAACCAAAAGGCAAGGGCAGGTGCTAAACCAATCATGGTTATCATTACGCTATTTTACAAATAAAGGCGTTCATATTATTTTTAGCAATGACAGCCATCTTGGAAAGAACAGTATCATTCTTTGTGCATGTAGAAAGGCCTTATCCCAGGATGTGTTCTGTTAAAATGGTCAAATTCGGATTACAGGTGTTTTTAACTTTATAAAGGTTTTCTATTTTCAGTAATATGGGTAATATTCAATATTCGATCAGCATTCTTTGTGCAAACTTCAAAGGGTCACTCCAGGATTTTTAATATAACATATGGTAAAATTCTGATATGGGCATTTTTTAGAATTAGTAATGTAGGTTTATACTGAGTAATAAATACCAATCTGATTGGAGAGCGTCCTTATTTGTACAGACTTACAAGGCTTCACTGCCAAGTTGCTTGTCGCAATAAACTGGATCAAATTTTCTGAACCAGTCTTAATGCATTTTATGTAGATCGCTTTCCATCAAATTGTGGTCAATTTCGGTTGGGCGTTTAAATGTGCATTTCAAAATGTGTATAATTCTTCTTTTAGTAATAGCTGCCATATATGAAGGCAGATTAAAATAATTTGTAACAAAATTAAATTAAAAGAAATATATAAAAAAAACTTGAAAGACCTTTATATTATGTCAATTCGTGCAAAATTTAGTCCACTTCTGCTGAGCCATTTGTTGAAAACTTTTCGTTTAAAGGTTTTACTATTTACATTGTCACACGTCATATTAGGCGACGTAACAACAGCTTTACAGGTCATTAGTAAAACATGTTCTTGATGGACCACTGACGGACGACACTTGATATAACATAATATTCAGATAAGAAAGCATCCCCACCACATGATTCGGCCAAACCATGCCTGCAGTGTATAATCACATTTAAAAAATACAAACGTGTATAAATTCGTGTTGAGTTCGCTATAGTTTCTACACGAAGCATGTAAAATAAAAAAAATAAAAATAATGTAAAAAATAACCTGGTATGTTTCATTGACGTACCTGCATATATATATATATATATATATATATATATATATATATATATATATATATATATATATCAGAAAAATATCCATGCTTGATTCTTTCAAGTGCGTTCGAATTATCTTTATGGATGCTCTTTAGGTGAATACATCATTCCTTTACAATATTTTTATAAATAAACAATTTGATGTCATTTTTTTACGCCGAGATATCAACAACTTTCCTACATCTATATAGCAGACATGTATACAAAAATAAATTTGTAGTGTTTAAATGTCATGAAGGTACATCAATACACTGATATAATGTAAAATCTGATTTATACAAATTAAAACAATTAAAACTTATAGGATCATATGAGGAACCAGCATTAGTTGACACATTAAGTATAGAATATACATTCATTTTTACATACATTAGTTATTTCTGTATAAAGGACGCCTTCCTCAATGGACAAATGTTGTAGTCCATTTTGTGGCCTTTATAGGCAATTTTTACAATAAGGATCAAAATGCGCAAAAATGTTGATATAAGGAAGTCTGTCTAACTGGACATAATTTAATACAGTAATATGGGTAGACTGAAAAAAGGTTGTAAATCTTTATTGCTAATTTCATGGTAACATATTTAACATTGATACAAGGCACACTTGTCTACAGGAAAAAAGCTTTTTGATGTTGCTGTAAGAGTAATTCATAAACAAGCTCCAACGTGTAATCACCTGGACATGCAAACATACAGGTAACGTGTAAACACCCAAATATACAAACATACAGGTAACGTGTAAACACTTGAATATACAAGCATACAGGTAACGTGTAAACACTTGAATATACAAGCATACAGGTAACGTGTAAACACTTGAATATACAAACATACAGGTAACGTGTAATCACCTGAATATACAAACATACAGGTAAGCGATCCACGGAGTATTCCTTCTAGGAACCATTAAAGACATGTTCAAATGTGTAAATATCGAAATATACCAGTAAACCGGTAACAGTTCCACTTGGGAAACATTATTCTCTAAATTCGATGTTGTTTAGAACTAACGTCATATTTAGCAGCTTGAAAGATCCCACCAAAGCCCATCATCCCACCAACTTGAAAGATCCCACCAAAGCTCATCATCCCACCAACTTGAAAGATCCCACCAAAGCCCATCATCCCACCAACTTGAAAGATCCCACCAAAGCCCATCATCCCACCAGCTTGAAAGATCCCACCAAAGCCCATCATCCCACCAGCTTGAAAGATCCCACCAAAGCCCATCATCCCACCAACTTGAAAGATCCCACCAAAGCCCATCATCCCACCAGCTTGAAAGATCCCACCAAAGCCCATCATCCCACCAACTTGAAAGATCCCACCAAAGCCCATCATCCCACCAACTTGAAAGATCCCACCAAAGCTCATCATCCCACCAACTTGAAAGATCCCACCAAAGCCCATCATTCCACCAACTTGAAAGATCCCACCAAAGCCCATCATCCCACCAACTTGAAAGATCCCACCAAAGCCCATCATCCCACCAGCTTGAAAGATCCCACCAAAGCCCATCATCCCACCAGCTTGAAAGATCCCACCAAAGCCCATCATCCCACCTAAAAGGTGTATGATATAACGTAGCTCTAAATAAAAAAAAAACAATTAAAAAGAACACGCACACACATAAACACACTCCAACCCCCCCCCAAAAAAAACAATAAACAATAACAACAATAAAAAACCACACTAAGCTACTTCGATTGTTTCAAGTCAAAATAATGTCAAAATTAAGAAAATAAATAGTTATCTTTAAATCAGGATGTAACTTAAATTATCAACTCATTCTCGGAATAAAATGGATCGATTGTCGAGAAAGAGGATCCAGTATTATGTCGATACTCTGCGAGGTGTAAGTACTCCAACATGTGTAAGTACTCCAACAGGTGTAAGACAGGATAATAAATATCAGATCATGTGACTTGCATGAGGTGTATAATTGAGTCACAAAACGAATGACAATACACAAATGGGTAAAACAAAAAGCAGACAACCGCCACTTCCAAAAACAAAAATACAAATATCTATTTATAGTCCAAATATATGTAAGTACTTTATGATGTTGAGGAATGTGTTAATGGATAGTTTATCATCAGTGGAAATTATCCACAAAATGAAAAAAAACATATTTAATTGAAGAATGCTGATTCGTGAGGCGTTAGACTTGCCCATTTATGTTGTTGTTGGCCCAAGGGAAATAACTGCTAAAACTTGTGCACCGTTTAAATCAATCGTCTGCACGGTCAACATTGAAACCTTTGCCCCTAAAGGAGCTAGCATTATGTTTAAACAGATCTGATAGGTAATATATTTATTATATATTAGTTTGCCGGGGTTTACGGAATATTATGACAGTCTTTGCGCACCCACCCCCATACAGCCTTCACCAGCGGCCCTTGTACGGGACGTGTGATACTGACGACAGCCGCCGCCATGCACACACCCACAAAGAGAGGCAGGGAGGTGGCACCATTTGAAGATTTTGTGGTGTTTTTTCCCCGAGTGGGAGTGCCTCCGCCTGCGACATACAAGCAATGTACCTGTAGACATATTTACTGCTATATATCTTAGTATACATTTTGCATCTAAATAAAGAAAATAAAAATTCATTAACATATTATCCTAATATTACGCACACCATTTCCACACTGTATCAATAATTTCGGACACACACCATTTCCACAATGTATCAATAATTTCGGACACACCATTTCCACACTGTATCAATAATTTCGGACACACACCATTTGTCCGGAATGAAGATATTTTCCGTAGAATTAAATATGAAACGTCTAAAGCGACCGGTACTATTAGAAATTGAGTGTAGAATTTTATAACATACGGCTTGAGATTGAGCGTTCATTCTTAACTCATGCACCCATATCAAATGTGGCTCGGCCTTGAGGCGCACGATGGTGTATCTGAAATAGCCCCGTCCCGAGGTCAATTAATATTTTTTGGTGACAAGTTACACGTGTCAACCACTAAAGCATATAGTAACATAAATCAGTAAGCCAAATACAAGTGTTATCATGGCCTTCCTCCATGGCGGCTCAGGTCAGACTTGAACCTGATAAGAGTTATCTCTCTTCATTTTCCAGTCTCTGCCATTGTAGACCCACGAGTCTGGTTTTCTTTTCTTCGTCTAAAATTAGTGGTCACTGTATCCGAAATTTCAAAATAGTGAGGTTCATCATATGGAATGATTGTACTTGATAAATCTACACATATAAATATTAGATTCTGAAGCAATTAATGTTTGCTCCTTTTCACAAATTTGTGATCAGGTTGGATAATCATTTTTACTTAATTACGACAAACTTTATGGACAAAGTCAATCAAAAGCATGCTGGTATGGAGCATGTAATGCATAATCAGTTAGGCAGGGTTTACTGACACAATAAGAGATTGCTTCTTGCCTGCCATTACAAGAATGTCTAATTCAATGTGGTGTTAGGACAGCCTTTCCCGGTTGGTGTACAACGATTTTTGAAATATAATACAAAGTTTATTTACTTAAACTATCCCCACATTAATTTCCAATCTTTCAGTAATATTTTATTTATATTTCTCAAACACCTGAAATTCTGAGCATTAAATTGGGCTATCTCATATATGTTGAATTGCTTCACTGTACCCCGATGTAAATTCTGCCATGTGATTTTTTTCTTCTATTGAATACTTCTGACATTTGTCTGCAATGAAAATTTAAAAATCCGATAATACATAAATGACAAAAACTTCATCTAATCAAGCATCGGTTTATGCTAACATAATTTACTGATTAAGTTAAAGTGCAGTACAGGATACTGGTTATACTTAACCAATTATCCTTGATTAATTACTGACATCCAATGGCAAATGATATCCAATTCTACAAAAGCCATCAAAGATTGAAATGAACCTGTACAATAATATAAGACAAAGTACATAACATTCAAAGATGTGAATACTGCAAAGTATTGACATCTGTAACATCAATAGTTAAATATAATATTAAACACATTAGCAAAATATATTGGTTTTGAACAAGAAAAACTATTTCTTATACAGAAAAATATAATGACATTTACAAAAATAGGGGTACAAATGCCATAATAGCATATATAAATTTAAGTAAATGTATCATATATAATGCATGTTGTTCTATGCATCATATATAATACATGTTGTTCTATGCATCATATATAATACATATTGTTCTATGCATCATATATAATACATGTTGTTCTATGCATCATATATAATACATGTTGTTCTATGCATCATATATAATACATATTGTTCTATGCATCATATATAGTACATGTTGTTCTATGCATCATATATAATACATGTTGTTCTATGCATCATATATAATACATGTTGTTCTATGCATCATATATAATACACGTTGTTCTATGCATCATATATAATACATGTTGTTCTATGCATCATATATAATACATGTTGTTCTATGCATCATATATAATACATGTTGTTCTATGCATCACATATAATACATGTTGTTCTATGCATCATATATAATACATGTTGTTCTATGCATACATGGGCATCATTAGAGGTGGGCATGTGGAGGCCGTGGTTTAAAAAAATTAATTCTATGTGGTGTGAATTTATCGTATATCTGTAAGCCTTTTGCCCCTTCACCCTTTGGCATTTCCCCATGTACCAGTAACATTCCTATGGGCACTCATGTATGAATTTATGTATCTTATGTACCTTAAATTTACTAACTTGATGTTTTATATTGAATTACAGAAGAAGATTTTTATGTGATATATAAACAAATCAAATTGCAAAGGACAACATTTGATCTGTGGAACACACAGTCATCCTATATTAGGGGTCAATTCAATAAAATGTCATTTTGATATTAGCATGCAGCTACATACAAACCCAGACCCATGTTCATGGCCATACACAATTGTACAAAAAGCAGCGGTCTGCTCAATAGAAAGTTATACTCACGTTGGCGGTCAAACCCATGTGAAGTGACACATATGTTAGCGGTCACCTCCATACAAACTCGTATCTGTCAGTGGACATACAAAGTTGTACATATATTAGCGGACTTCTAAAACATGGCAATACTCACGTTAGCTGACACACCTATATGAAATCATACATGTTAGTGGTCACCTATATACAAGTCTTACCTATCTTGGCGGTTACCTCTAGAGAAAGGACACCTGTTGACAATGACCAGATTTAATCAGTTCAATCAAGTTTTGCTTTGTAATCATCCTCCACATATTGTATCAGTTAGTGGTCACTGTTATTGGTCTCAAATACATAGGATTTGTGTATGTTAACTTCAGGTAAGGACAGTTACATACGTTTATTTAAATAAAGCAACATACATATAAATGCCTATTTTGCCCAATCCCAGAGTGACCAATATACACAGATTTAACCGAACCAAATGTTCATCATTTTCATCCAAAACATTTCTCTTTCACAGCACCATAATACTAATAAAATTAGAGAATGGATAGAACAATATTTTCATTGACATTATATTGGTAAAGAATATTGAACTCTAATTGCTGCTCCCTCTCTCTCTCTCTCTCTATATATATATATATATATAGAAGGGAGGTACAACAATATTTGTTCCTATGAATAAGTCACATTGATTTTCCTTTACATAAATAAATCTACATCCTTTGAAGAAATACCTCTTAAAATGTAAATTAATGCATGTATATTGGCTGTTTTCATTGTATTGAGCATTAATGCATATATATTTGACTATTTACATTTTATGGATCATTAAGGTGTATACATTTGGCTATTTACATTTTATGGAACATTAAGGTGTATGCATATGGCTATTGACATTTTATGGATCATTAAGGTGTATGCATTTGGCTATTTACATTATGGATAATGAAGGTTTATGCATTTGGCTATTGACATTTTATGGATCATTAAGGTGTATGCATTTGGCTATTTACATTTTATGGATCATTAAGGTGTATGCATTTGACTATTGACATTTTATGGGTCATTAAGGTGTATACATATGGCCATTGACATTTTATGGATCATTAAGGTGTATACATTTGGCTATTTACATTTTATGGATCATTAAGGTGTATGCATATGGCTATTGACATTTTATGGATCATTAAGGTGTATGCATTTGGCTATTGACATTTTATGGATAATGAAGGTTTATGCATTTGGCTATTGACATTTTATGGATCATTAAGGTGTATGCATTTGGCTATTTACATTTTATGGGTCATTAAGGTGTATACATATGGCTATTGACATTTTATGGATCATTAAGGTGTATACATTTGGCTATTTACATTTTATGGATCATTAAGGTGTATGCATTTGGCTATTTACATTTTATGGATAATGAAGGTTTATGCATTTCGCTATTGACATTTTATGGATCATTAAGGTGTATGCATATGGCTATTGACATTTTATGGATAATTAAGGTGTATGAATTTGGCTATTTACATTTTATGGATTATTAAGGTGGAAGCATTTGGCTATTGACATTTTATGGATCATTAAGGTGTATGGATTTGGCTATTTACATTTTATGGATCATTAAGGTCTATGCATTTGGCTATTTACATTTTATGGATAATGAAGGTTTATGCATTTGGCTATTGACATTTTATGGATCATTAAGGTGTACACATTTGGCTATTGACATTTTATGGATAATTAAAGTGTATGCATTCGGCTATTGACATTTTATGGATCAATAAGGTGTATGCGTTTGGCTATTGACATTTTATGGATCATTAAGGTATATGAATTTGGCTATTTACATTTTATGGATAATGAAGGTTTATGCATTTGGCTATTGACATTTTATGGATCATTAAGGTGTATGCATTTGGCTATTTACATTTTATGGATCATTAAGGTGTATGCATTTGACTATTGACATTTTATGGGTCATTAAGGTGTATGCATATGGCTATTGACATTTTATGGATCATTAAGGTGTATGAATTTGCCTATTGACATTTTATGGGTTATTAAGGTGTATGCATATGGCTATTGACATTTTATAGATCATTAAGGTGTATACATTTGGCTATTGACATTTTATGGATCATTAAGGTGTATACATTTGGCTATTGACATTTTATGGATCATTAAGGTGTATGCATTTGGCTACTGACATTTATATAAAAATATGGGTAAAATTAAATGAATATAAACCCAGGCGTAGTACATTGCATACTGCATTATTCATCTAATATGCAAAATTCAAGGTGAATATGGAATAAAACAACTTGCAACTAAACTAAAAACAAAACAAAAGAAAAATATCTGTGATTGAGCACAGCAGTTTGATTAATGTGAAAGTCATCTTGATTTTAACCGATTTGTGCAACAACACATACAAAATTCTAAATTATACAAGTACAGAAAACATGAAATTCATATTCAAACCTATTTATAAGCAACAAATTAAATAAAAATACATAAAACAAGTGAAGTTTTCCTGGTAAACTTTTGACTCTAAATAATTAAGCACTTCATCATAAATAATTAAGCACTTCATCATAAAATCAAACTTTCTCAGACAAAAGAGTTAACATTTTTAACAAACTTGTCATAGTCCTTATAATACGAAAGAATCAGGCCATTTAACAAACTTGTCATTAATGTTTACATTTTTAACAATCTTGTCATTAATGTCTTTGTAATACAAAAGAATCAAGACATTTCTTATTATAAACCAGGTGCTCCTTTCTGTCTTAAAAAATGTGAAAAGGTCATGGACACAAATCTGACACTATTTCTCGTTAGTCAGCAGAAAATGTGACAAGGCATACAATGGTTAAAACAATCAGTAATGTAGAAAGATATCTGACTCTCTATTTTTATATTGGCTTTTTAAACTGATTACTGTGACATTTTAAACTGATTACTGTGACATTTGGTGGGGTTCAGGACTGCCACTATCAAAAATGTACAAAGCCCAATTAACATTGATAATCAATCAGCAAAAACATTAGAGCCATCTACTTCAATTAGTGAATTCAAATACTGGCAAAGGTCCTTGTTATCAAAAACATGTACTGAGGAACCTAACAAAAATGAACTATTGGGTAAGGGACAAGAAATATTACCATGAACATGTGTCCATGGAATATAATTCTGTAAATTTATAATTTATTGATGCGAAAAAATAAAGTCCAATTAAAACAACTGCTAATTTATTTGCCAAACGATATAGATTTCTTAGCAAACATAAGTAGCAATCATAATAGAAAACAATTGGAAAAATACATGTACACTTGGCTATTTACATTACATGGAGCATTACTGCGTATAATAATAATAATAATAATAATGAGGACTTTGTATAGCGCCTAATCTTTAGAAGCTTTAAGCACTTTACAATATTAGACAACACCTATAAGATAAAAAACATATAATGATAAGATTACAAAAACAAACACCATGAAATTAGAAAATAACTAAAGAACATGCTGAGAATATTTAAGGTAGGAAACATTATTAGGTCTTTTATGGATGATGAAAAATGTAGATGTGTCTGGTATGCAAATCTTGCCTATTTACTAATTTTAATATAAACAATCAACAGAAATTAACCTATTTTTAGCTGGTATGGTGTTTTACAGCATACAACACAAGTATGTTAGTGTTGAGGCAATTGGAATGAAGTTCTTTACCAAAAAGACACACCATGATAACCAATCCAGTCGAAATGTAAGAAATAAAAATGCAATTTATGTAAAAAACGATGTACAAGCAGACTGCATACTTTTCTTTCTATGTTTCATCAATTGTAAGAAAATATGCATATTTTGCTTTTGTGTAAGGAACAGTTGTTGTTTGTAGGGTTTAACACCATTTTTCAGCACAAGATAGGCTATACATAGTGGCCAGTATAACTGGTGGAGGAATAACCCTGAGAGGAACCACCGACCCATGAGAACTACTGGCAGGCTTTCTCACATACCAACGTTAGCCGAGCCTGAGACTCAAACTCACGCAGAGGTGAGATGGCAGTGATCCGTAATGGTGAGCACTTTAGACCATTCGGCCACTCGGGGCCCCTTGTAAGGAACAGACCGACCAAGTCAATATGGAGAAAAACATTCTGGCAGATCTCTCTTAATAGTATGTATTACACCAATTTAAATTCTTTTGTGGAATGTAATATATTAACTGATGCACATAACTTTTAGTACCCTCGGAAAAGACACTGCATATGTGCCTGACATTTTTAACACGAATTCCCATAATACAAACTTTCTGAAAACACAAAGTTGATGAAAGTGTACATGTAAATTATGTCCGTAATTGTTTACATTTCTATGCAGTGGAAGACGGTTACATTCTTCTGTCATCTGTAAATCTAAATGACCTGTGAACATGCTTTATTAATCATTTGATGTCAACACAAGCTCATGGTGGCCTACCACCGCCATCTCACTTGTGTTCATGTGGGTTCGAGTAAGGGTTCAGCCAATGTGGGTATGTGATAAAGTTTACTGTAGCTTCCTGAGGGTCAGTTATTCTTATTGGAATTTTACCGGGTTCTTCCTCCGCCAGTTATATGCACATTGGTATGTCAAAAGTGTTATGTACAACGTTATGTCAAAAGTGTTTGCTATTTACATGTGCATCTCAGGGAATAAACATAAATAAGCATATTATGCCAATTTGTGTTGTGCTAATTGTCTGGATGTCTATAATAAAATACAATTTTCAAAGTGAATAACATTAAATGTATCAAGTGTCTTATTTACATGACTGACAACACTGGGATTTATACTCTGTGCTTGATTGACTGCAAATTTATCACTTGACACATTTTGCTAACTAGATTTAAATACTAAGTAGCCATTCTGGTATCAGCAAATTTAATTGTATCTTCTATGCGTGATTTACATTTTACTATGTCAGATTTTCAGAACCAATGTTTATCCATATTATTTTATTTACAAGTCTCAAAAGAATAAAAATATGTATGAAATATAAGGATGTATAAAATTATTTGAATTGCTTCATAGGGGATTACACTGTGACACCTATGATACTGCAATAAATCTAAAGGTCACAAAGCTTAGATATGCTTAAGAAACCTATATGTTGACAATAAAATCCTTATCAATTCCAGTTTTCCAATGCACCTGCTACAAAAAGGTTTAAAAATGATATGTTGTCAAAATTAGAAAATGATAAAGTATTTACAATCAAACATCTCCTTTCCATCAAATTTAGAAAATAATAAAGTATCTACAATCAGACATTCTCTTTATGTCAAAATTAAACAACTAAATAGTATTTACAAACAATAAAGTGATATATTCACATGTTATAATAACAAAAATGTTAAAGTACACACATTATAGGCAAAGTATCGATTATGTGATAATATTGCTTATGTATGATAAAAATGGTTGTGCAAATTAACTCATTTCTGAATTCAAGTTTGTTGTGGCAATTTGCATAGTAAAATATGTATCAGTTCTAATGAATGTATCATATAACATGTACAGTATGAAAAACAACAATCTAAAGAAATGATGTGGGACATTCTTGTACACAATTTATATAAAGCTTTCTATCTAGAACAACATTAACAAATCATCAATTGTAATTAAGGTTTCATTTCCTCTATTGGATCCTACCTTCTTCCATTGTATTGATTCTTAATATCATCGGAATATACAGTATAGTCTGATGGTCCCAAGCTGAAGCTTTATGTAGAAGAAGAATCCACATTGTCAGTTTCTGTATATAGTTGCATGATTTGGGAAGGAGGGGCAGTTGATCATAAATCTGTCAAAAAAAAAAGGTAAAACATTATCTGTTATTGCTGATGGATATGTAGTATTTTTAATAGTGTGTAAGAAATTGTGAATGACACTTTTACATACTATTCTTATACTGCATGGGTCTTTGCTATCGCTACTGTAAAACCTTACTTGTACTTTATGGGTCTTTGCTATCGCTACTGTCAAATCTTACTTATACTGTATGGGTTTTTGCAATAGTACTGTCAAATCTTACTTGTACTATATGGGTCTTTGCTATAGTACTGTCAAATCTTATTAATACTGTATGGGTCTTTGCTATAGTACTGTCAAACCTTACTTATACTGTATGGGTCTTTGCTATCGCTACTATCAAATCTTACTTGTACTATATGGGTCTTTGCTATATTATTGTCAAATCTTACTTGTACTATATGGGTCTTTGCTATTGCTACTGTCAAATCTTACTTATACTGTATGGGTCTTTGCTATCACTATTGTCAAATCTTACTTATACTGTATGGGTCTTTGCTATCGCTACTGTCAAATCTTACTTGTACTATATGGGTCTTTGCTATCACTACTGTCAAATCATATTTAAACATTATGGATTTTTCCTATCGGTACTGGCAATGATGCATTCAGAGTTCTCAATAAAACACGTGAAATTGAAGAGTCGTTCTTTTATTACAACATTTCAAGGATTATATACCAGTGTCAGTCATTATAATATTTTTCAAAGCTTGTCGTTTTCACTTTCTTGTGTTATTGTTTATTCGAGCCTAAACATGTAACAATATATATATAAATATATATATATATATATATATATATATATATATATATATATATATATATATACACACACACACACTTGTGCTTATGTACCAGTGAAGCTGGTATTCACATACATAATATAATCCAGATTTGATTCAGAGGAATCAATTATAATCATGCCCATAAGCAACAGTTATTGTGTCAAACAAGTGCAGGACAAATCTCAAAGGTTGAATGAACAGAGAATATTTATACAGAATTGTGCCTAACCAATTCTGACCTGATATTTTATTACAAAAACGTTATGCCTACCTCAACTGGGTCCACTTTTAGTTGAGATAATTTTCATCTACCAACTGAATAACTTTCTCTGCTATTTCAACGGCAGTTCTAGCCTGTGTATCTGTATACACTTCTGCTGGAATCTGTGTCCTGTCTATGGAGTCGGGGTACCTCATCCTGGTGTGGTGTCCCAAAGAAGCTTCCATACTCGTGGCCAGATTTACAAGATCCGGACCCAGACTACCATGACTTGCAATGTAGGTGAGCTGATGACCTCTCAGATCCACCTTATTTGCATCTGTAGCATACACAGCGGCTTTCAGAGCTTTCTCGGTCGCCTGTTTTAGATATGAGATAGGTTTGATTTTATTGCTAACATGTGACCTAGATATAAAAAAGTTGTTTCTTCATATATGTATTTGCATGTAAGAAATGAAAAACCAAAAGAACAGACAACAACAAAATACAAATAAGCAAAAACAAATCAAAACAAGAATACAAAGCCACTGTAACTTTAATTCACATTTACTGCTATTTCTAAGAAGTGAAAGACAATGCGCTTTTTGATGGGTTATGAGATTGTAAATTACGAGGGAAGTTTATCACTTATTTTTATTATTAGTCAATCCAGTGATACACTTAGGTAATGAAATCAAGAAATATACACTGTCTAAACTTGTGTCAGGATTAGGTGTTTGAATTTTATTATGTACACCTGACATATAAAAATATGTGTGTACTTTCAGGGTTAGGTACATCATCACTGCAATAAAATAAGCTTTTCAAGGCACATAAATTGTGTATTACAGTGAACTTAGTTTTACATGTTTTAATATGGTTTCTATGCATTTAAACCCTTGTTTTGATTTCAATTGCACTTGGTTGCGAAGATGAGACTGCTGATATGTGGAAGATGCATTAAAGATGCACAAGTCTTATCATTTTATTATCTAGTAGTTTAGGATTAAAATTAGAACCTTGTAATAAATTTACCTTAAGTGCATAAGTACTGGACTATTTGATTTAGGTTAAGGCAATACAGTACAATACTTATCTGTTGAAAATAAATTCAGGTTCATTTGTAGCAGCTAAGTTCTAGCACAGGGGTGGGCAAACTACGGCCCATGGGCCGCAAGAGGCCCGCCAAGGGTTTTATGCGGCCTAGGAACAAGTCATCATTCGCACTGACTCTGTTTATGTTACTCTGTTTATCAAATAAATGTGCTTCTTTTGAAGTTTAAGTTTAAGTTTTCAAATATTAACAATATATTAACAACTGAAAATCAATTAGATGTTATTTAGAAAACCTTTTGTTTTTGCTATTTCAAATATTAATTATTTTACTTAATGAACTATGCGGCTCATGACAAGGTGTAAATTTGTGTATGCGGCACTTGCACTGGAAAGTTTGTCCATCTCTGTTCTAGCAGTATGTATATTCCTCTTTTAAGAACAACAGTATCAACATAGAAAGATAAGTTCAGCCTTAGGATTAGGCATGGGGCTAGCAGCCCGACCCTGTAAAATGCAACTTGCAACAAAAATGCCAACAGATAAAACACTTACCTGATGGCAATGGTAGCAAATCCAGTTGAAGGCTGGAACAGTGCTGGCTGGAGGAAGGAACTCTTTCGCTGATGAAAGATCTTTTTTCGCCTGTCGTAGCCAGCGCAGAGCATTAGATTGGTCAGTGACGTGAAAATCAGTTCTTGATGACTGACTAGCATAGCTTCTGCTGTGGGCCTGGTAGTAAGTATCTTCATACAGATCGTGTTGCATTCTGTATTGTGCGCTTGTTCTATTTACTCTTCTGCCTAGATTCTCATAGTCAGTACCAGTAAAAACGCCCCTCCCATCACCATTCGTATGACTGATGTTCTCATCATCTAATGATTGTCCGCTATCTAACCTTGATACAACTGCTTGGATATAATTAAATATCTGATTGCAATAGTCTTCTTGTCCTATATTTTTGTCTGGATGCCATCTCAGCAGAAGGCGTTTCAAGATTCGTCGACGTTCTTCCTTTGGTAAAGTCCATGCTTCTTGTAGAATATTCCTGATCTGGTTGCTGATATCGTCAAAAGGGAGAGAACCTACCGGCAAGCAATCTGATGGTAAGAGATCTTGAGATGACGAAGGAGGCTTTCGCTCAAATTTGAATAACTTGTACGCGTAGACCGTTACATAGCCCTTATCACGATCTCCAATATCTATGTCATACTGATTCGTAATTCCAGATGTACACGGTTGCTTGGATTTCACTAGACGTTTGATGTGTACGTATATGTAAACAGAGTCATCAGTGTCTGAACCATCTGCATCATCCTCAAGTTCATAAGCCACAGAGTCATACTCATGTTCTTGGAACTCTGAAAATCCTTGCTGAAGGAAAGCATGGAATTCTTTAGGAACGTATGTTCCAGGCCGTGGGAATATGGAACGGGAAATGGTTTGTTGCGAGTCATACGGATCTATACCTAGCCTATCTAAGATGTTGTTAATTTCATAACTTTCATGCTTACAATCCAGAATAGCATACAAAATATCAGATCGGTGTCGAATGGAATTGCCTGTACATCGTTTTATTAAGTCAATGATGCCGTTCCGTTTTGCCATGAGGTCTTTTTGAATATATCTTTCTCTTCCTTCCTCAATCTGGAAATACAATGTAAAACATAGTATGTTTTCGTTCATTGTCTCAGTAATAAAACTTGTTTCAATTCTCTTTGAGCTTTCAATTCTCTCCCCATTGATCTTCAAGTATGTATATAAACCTTGAACCTCTTTTATCTTCAATCCCTGTATTTGGGCAAAAATCTTATCCTCATCCTCAGATGTGAATGTCTCGGTATGTTTATTTTTCTCATCTTTTACCAACCTTAGAATACCCTGAGCAAAGTCAGCTGAATGGAGAAACCGTTCAAGATGTTCAGCCTCAGCGCTCTCCATTTCGTTCATTTGTGTCGTATCAACTTCTTCTTTAACCGCTTCAGAGAGTAGTTTTGGGCGGTAGCAATCAGGTAATGTTTTTATAACCAGCCATACATCTTTCACTTCTACCTCTAGCTGATTAAAACCAATAAAATAGGTTAAATTGCAATCACTGAGTCTGCGTTCAAGATATTCATAGTCTACTACAATCAAACATCGTGCATCCATAAGTCTCTGCGATCGATCAGGTAGATATAAGATCTTCTCATCGCACTCTACTTTTTTGTCTGGTTTTTTCACTAACAACTTCACGATATTTCTGATAGCATTTGCAACAATTCTCATCTCAGGAGGAAGAAGTTTTTCATCATGACCACTTTGCATCTGATATACTAATCGTAACACAAGGCAATAGTGATTCAATGACACTTGTTGGGAGGCACCTAGAAAAATAAAGAAGTCATTGTATCTACCATAGAAGTCAGGTGCCTTACACAGATATGGCTCAATAGTTTGCTCTTTGTTTAGATCAACAACAATGTTTTTGGCAGGCAGAAGCAACCGATTCTTGGGCAGAAACACAACTGGGCTATTTGCAAGCTTTTCTTTCATCCTGGGATCTTCGTCCCTATGCTCAGAGAGGTATATGTATATGCAGTCCAGAAGGTGCGAAAACAAACTAATGTCAGATTTTGGATTATCTTTGCCTGAGAAGATCTTGTGATGAGCATCACATATATTTTGACAGTGTAAAACTACCCGATCAACAGGTGGTCTAAGATGAAATCCTAGTCCTAGCATTATCTGCTTCCATTTATCAGTGGCTGGACATGCCGACATTGGAAGTAAGTTCATACTTGTCCAGCATATTAATTCAAATTCAGCAGATGTCGACTGAGAAAAGCATATTAGACTCGTACTTTCTGTATATTGCTTGCAAAGTGATGAAAATACGCTAGTTACATAATGAGGTGTGATAAACTTTACTCTTGCCAATCTCTCAATTGTCTTGCTCTCCCACGAGGTTGGGGATGTTTCCCAAAGAAAACTTACCAGAATTCTTGATTTTTCATGAACATTTTCAGAGATGTGATATGCCCCCTCCCGGGCAAGTGTTTCTGCAAATTCCAGAAACATACTTTCAGACACTTCTTTCTTCAATCCAGCAAGTTTCATGAACTCGTTCCAGCAACGATTATTAAATGGGCTGGGAGGAAAATCATTTATGTTGCACATGCAAGCTAAAACCTCATGAAACGGATCATAGAATTCAGATGCAAGTTTCATTCGATCACCTGCTGAGATAAAAGGTGTTGATTGAAGAACGTGAATTAATTGTTGCTGACTCTGGTTAAAAGTCGTTTGAGGATAAGGTACATGAAGCAGTGTTTCTTTGATGTACGACAGATGTTGCAGATGATAGCATTTTGGCAGCGCATTGAATCTAGGTAAAATCATGGAACAATATACATCTGTTGTATTTGCAAGGGTACACTGAAGTAAACTGTGCAGGTCTTCAAGATCCTTGTTTTGTTTGAGGAGAATGTGTCCAGTATTAGCTGCCCATTCATCAAGTCCCATTGCAGGGATACCTATAGGCAAAACAAACACCTTTTCATTTTCATCGAGACTTGTTGATGTACCCTGCTGTGTGATATGTAATGGCAATACCTTTATACGATCCCTAATCCATGATTCATCTGCATCTTCTTTGAGTTTAGTCACATTTTTAGAGAAAAACATTAGGATAGCATTACATTCTTCTTCTAACAACCTTGAATTTCTGATTTTGTTTCTGTGGTAGTAGAGACAATTCAAGATCTCCAATGGTTCTGATTTTGTCGCGACCAAAATACGCACCATTTTTAGTATTTCTGAATGGTCTTCTTTGGTGAATAAAACCGTATCAAGTTTTGGAAGAGTTAGTTTTTCTAGCGCCTTTCTTAGTTCTGATGCCAGGTCAAATGACCAAAGATCAATGATTGTATATGCTTTGTTCATAGGCCTCAAAACAAAAATTTCATCTTTGTCTTGAACTGGCAAAAGGCTCCATTCATTAAAAATTCCTATATTTCTCTTGATGGCTTCTTGATCAAACGTTTTTATTCCAAACTGAGTTGACTTGACAGACAAGTCACATATAAATTGCCAGAAACGGAGAATCCAAGTTTTGTTTGGGATCTGGTTTGCTGACTTTGGACAAGCCACATCCTGACCAATCCGAAACACTTGAGCAGGTAGTGTTGATGGTAACAAATCCAGAAAGTTATGCACATCCAATTTCAACAATATTCCACTTTTCCAAATATTTTGAGATTGACATGATTGTAACTCAGCATGCACAAACTTTTCTGATGAACTGGGCAACAGATCCAAAAATGACGAACAAATAATACGCCTGTTGTTTGAATATGTCCTTAAAACACCATCATTTGTGACAAGAAGAGGGCTGTTCTCGATCTCTGTCTCCAACGTATCCAAATTAGTGATGTACTCTACAACAGAGCGGACATTGCTGATGCTCGCAAATGTTGTTTCAGTAAGGGGGACATTAACTTTCAAATTACATATGCCAAGTCCTGACATATTAAATGACTTGATAAAAGTCAATACTGCAGAAGGATTCACAATTGTGGTTTGTATGCCTGATTCTTCTATTGATTTCCTGATTATTGCTGGGATTTCAATAATCTTCATCCCCAGACGTTTGAGGATTCGAGAGACATGGTGATCTGGGTGATCAAAATATGATTGAAATATGTGTCCTGACATTTGTAAAGCTGTCCATTCTATGCACGCATCAACAACGCTGGTATTCTCAGCCCTAATAACTTCTGCCGTTTGCATAATTGGAAAAACTTGTACCTCCTTTGAGTACAAACTGTTGTACACAAAACTGACTATTGCTTTCCAGTCGTCTTCTTTAGCCAAATTCCTCAAAGGAAAATATGATAGAAATCGATCAAGCAGTCGAAGAATGATGACTTCAGAAGTCTTGGAGAGATCATCAAATAAAGTTTTCTTTAAATACTTCAGTGCAGTGATATAAGCTGGTGATACAATGCTTTCAAAGATACAATAATTCCAGTCATGACGATAGCCCTTATCTTCTTTCCATAGTGAACGACGGGCCTCGTGGTCTAACACAAAATGTCCATTGATGTGACATGGCAATCCAGTTCTGAGAGGTAAAGGAAGAAAACAAAATGCTCTTCCACTTTCTTTTTGCTGTTCAATAACACATTTCTCTTCCCTGACATTTATGTAATTTCTGCGTTCCTTGACTTCAACGAGCTTCTGATTTTTTGGGATGATGAATGCAACGCCACCTATGGGAAGCTGTCCTAAATTATTATCTTTCAATGCATGCACAACAGTTTCTGGTATACTGAATCCATCCTCAAACGCTATTCTTTGCACTACATAAAAGGATTCAGATGCCCCTCTGCTATCTGAAACAGTCATTGTGTAGGCAACTTCTCTTGAAGGCATTGATATAATACTTGTTCGGTCTAGCTTGTATTGATTAGACACTTGTTTGACAAATTGAAAGAACTCATCTCTTTTCCTGCTGTCCTCCTCTGACAATTTTGTTTCCACTTTATATTCTTCTTTCAATTCCCCAGATGTCATATTTGACACAATTATTTTTGTGACATGTTTCACAAAAAGAAGAGCTTCAAAACTCTCATCACAAAACTTCTGTAAGGTAATATTGACTAATTCTTCATCAACCTGCTTTGATGATATGGACATTTCCTTTGGTGTATTTTCATTTCGGAGTGGAAGTCGGAACATTGTACCAACATCTGATTTGAATAATCCTTCCTCGAGATACCCTTTCAATACATCGGGGTAATACTTTCTTATCTCGCCCACTAAACATCGCACACCTGGATTCTGTTCCGTTACTGAAGGTATGTATTGACAAGTTGGATCAAAAATGCATAACATTTCACCATTTTCAAGTTCTGGACCTTTTGCAAGAAAAGAAGGGACATCAGTCAGGTGGTATACGGCATTGAACCCAACTCCATACTGACCAGTTTTCAATGCATCCTCACGCTTGCTTCCGAGGCCTAAATCATGTATGCCTTCAATGTCTGCTTTAGTGAAGGCACTATTATTAAATACACAGAGAGCCGGACCTTGAAGAGGTGCATACTTCTCATCAAATATCTTCTCACATGAATGTGTGCGGTAGTCCTTGATAAAATGTATCTCAGATGCCCGTGCATCATCAGCATTTTGTAACAGCTCCCTCATTATTCCATCATCACATGGATAGGCAGAGAGAATTCCTCTGAGTCGAGTGACTAGTTTTTCCTTCTGACCACCTGGTAGGAGAAAAGAAAGTTTATCAAAACATTTTCTTCGCTTTGTTTTCACTCCCAAAGCTTGTGACAACTCTTGAGAAAATTTGGCATGAATAGTTTTAATACCTGGACCAGTCTCAAATTCACTGTCATCAAGACACAAAGAACTTGTTTCTCTCAATATCCTATTTGTATCTGGAGCAACAACCTTTCTCCGTAGATCTTCATCTAAACCTGTATATTGAACACCATCAATTCTCATGACATCTTGTAACACGGACAAAAGTCCATGAACAAGGTCAATGTCCTCTATTGATAGTGGGTTCAGCCCACATTGCATCTGTTTGTCTTCAAGGACTCTTACAATTCTACAAATATCAAAATTATCTTTTATGCCGATGGCTTCTAAAAAGTATTTATATTTTTCCAAATCAGTATTGTGAAGACTGAAAAGGACTGGTGAACAGCTATGCCTCAAATTAAAGGCAACCCTTGAGGCATCCAACATTTGCTCTCCAAGTAAAATTATCTCTTCATTTGAAAGATCCTGGAAGCATGCTTTTTTGATTTCATCTGATTCCATACACTGCCTATCCAGGAATGAATATATCTCATCCATGATAACCTTGCAGTTGTTGGTTGTATTGTTTAATTGTTTAATTTTGTATTCTCGTGCAATGATCTTTAATTGTCTAACCACTTTTTCATATGGTACTTCGTATGTCTTTGATCCTTTCAGTCTTAAGAGTTTGCAGACATTAACATATCGGATACTAGACTCAAAGGCTGTGATTGATGTTTCATCCAAGACTAACTCAACACAGCCCACCAGGTTTACAGTACACTGTCGAAACAAATTTTCAGGTGTGTCTAGTCTGACTGTATTAGGAGAATGATTATTTTGACAAATCTTTGCTATTGTGTGTTCTTCTTTATTTCCTTTCCATGAAAAGAACCAATGGGACGGTTTCTGAAGAACTGGCAAAAACGCTAGATTTCTAAGTTTCTGAAGATCATCTGGGATCTTCTCAAGCTTTTCTTGAACATCATTTCCACTAAGGTATTTCACTACCTTAGAGCAACGTTCAATTGCACACTGTCCACAAACCTCTGCAATCTTTTTAACTGACAGGCACCTGTCATTCAGGAAGCTGAATGGCATATAATTATTCATCATGCCTAAATTCAAGAGACATTCGATGATCTTTTTCTGCCTAAAGGTTTCTTTTCCTCGTGGAAATACCTCATCATTGTCACTAAACATATCACTCAAGGTACCAAGAGGGTTAACCAGTTCTGTGGGACGTTTCAGAGCACCATTTGGTTCAGATGGAATGCATTTTGTTTTGGAAAGAGATGATTTTACTGCATCGTACTCAAACTCGAGTGCATACAGTACAAGTTTGTCTCTCTTGTGAATGTTTGTCTCTGATTGGATCCAGAAATTATTTTCTATGTTAGGGATAACGATATCAAGGACAAACTGTTCTTTTGATATAATTTTATTCTTCAGTTCATTTGGGTAATATGTTTCGAGACTTTTCATTACAGGATCAGGCAGTTCCATAACGACTGAGTTTCCTGCAGAATGAAAAGTCAGCAAAGTTTCAAATGCAATGTTTCCTATGTCTTTGTCCTTTCGGAGAGTTGGATCTAGGAATATGCACTTGTCAAAGCTCTGCCAAAATACATCCCGGTGAAACAGTCTTGATTCCAGTTGCACTAATTTCCTGAAGAAATATTTTCTGATAGGAAGTACAGTTTCTGGGCAGTTTAAAGGCCACAAAGCATAGTATTCATACTCCAGGGATGGACTATTTTCTCTGATTTCTTCCAACAAATAAATATATGCATTAACTAATGCATCTTGAATCAAAGCCTCATTCCAGTTGCTGCATTGAGCCTTCTTGTCATCTTCCGTCGATCTCATTAATTGTCGACGATCTGATGTAACAGCAAAACACCCATTAATGTGCACTGGTAAACCACACGAAATGGGAAGAGGTAAAAAGCAGAACAAATGACCACCTTTATAAAAGCCAAATGGCGAATCCTCCAGCTGCACTGGACAGAAGTAATTGTTTTCCATTTTAAATGGCACAGCAACAGCACATAGAGGAAGTGCCCCTACAACATCTTGGAACGTATTTTTAAGTGTCTCATCCGTTCCTGTAGCCCAGGCAATAAGCCACGAAGAGTTTACCGACATACCAGCTTCTTTCACAAGTGATGGTAGAATAGATGTAGCATATTGATCTATGTTTTCCTTTATAATAATTTTCTGCAACCTTTTAAGTGGACGAGACCGCAACTCTCCAGCAGATTTCAATTTCGAGACTTGTGAAAGTACAGTCTCTTGATTTAAGCCTTGTGTTTGTCCTTGAATGTGCTCCTTGGTCATCGAATAAATCACTTTAGCTTCTTCTGGATTATTGCAATCTGCAGGAAGATGAAAGATTTTTATCTCCTGTATGTGCTGTGTGAACAGCAACAAATTACCAGCAGCTTTTATTGTCATATCCAGCAGATCCAGACATTCTCTCTTCGAATAGAACTTGTTGCATATTTCACTCTTTTGAGACTGGGATGCAGTTCGAAGTGGGAACCGAAAGAGAGTACCCTGAAAATCGCAGGATATATTGCATCTGAAGACATTCTGAAATGGCTTAAATTGGTTTTTAAGTCGCTTCATCATTCTAAGATTTTTCATCTTTGCAAAGTCTATTTTCATACCTGGACTTGAGCCAGGTAAGGCTTTTCCAAGGTGAGATTTGTGTGGATCCAAAATAACTATATTACTGCCACTGATAAAGCTGGGTACATCAGTCAGATTATAAACAGAACAAAATCCTAAACCAAACTTTCCAATTTTTTCCAGTTCAGCTTCCTTTGTTGCTCCATTCAGCTTAATGATATTTTTGAAGTCTTTCTCTTGGAATCTGGCATCATTGTATGCCCAGAAGGCTGGACCTTGACATTCTGCCATACCTTCATCCAACAGGTTAACTTTTGCATCCTCATTTTGTCTCTCATCATAAAGGAAATATACACGCTTTGCTCCTGCATCATCAGCATTTTGCACTATCTCTTTGGGAACTGAAAAACCATCCTGGTATCCCTCCTTTAGCAGACGGTGCAATCTTGTTGTGAGCGGTTCTTCCTGACCCCATTCCTCCATGACAAGTTCCTCAGTGTCTGATAGAAGCTGTTGTGTTAGAGACTTGACACCCAATTCTTCCGCTGTCATATTTGATACATCCTCATGAACATAATATATATTTTCTTCATCTGTTTCTTCGGATGCCATTTCTCGGAGCCATTGTGCATCACAATATGTACACTCTGATCCCGATTTCAGCACTAGGACTGACTCGTCGCTACAGTGAATAGGGAAGAGAATCTCATGCAACCGGTCCTGAAGCTTGTTCTTTTCCTGTCTCAGCCTGTTTAGAATACTAATCAAAATTGACAGATCTCTCTTTACATCAACATCAGAATGTTTCCCTGATGTATACTTTTCTTTGATTGTAACTTGTGTCTTTAAAAAAACATCAGCATTCTGTTCCTTGTTGCAACCGAGCCCTAGAAAAAAAGGATGCAGACTTTTAAACTCCTCTGGAAGTTTGAATAAATAAGGACTAAGGTCAAGATCGTTTCCTTTGGATTCAAGAAAGATACTGTGTGGGGAGGAAAATCCGTCACCTCGCCAAATACATCCTTTTTGAAGGAGAGTTTGAAATTTTGCATCAGCCAATAAGTTGTAGATGCTGTATTTACCGAGTTCCTGATATATTTCTTTCATAACTGGGAGTAATTCCGGTTTGTAACTACTCTCGTAAATGTTAATCAGTAATCGTAATTGTTCCACAACTTTATTTTGGGGTGGGTCCTGGTTCCATCCAAATGCTTCTGCCAATTCCTTGCTCTGGCAGTCAATCAGAGGCATTGTTGACCCAACCAGTGTAGAGAATTTTATAAGTCGTAATTCAGAAGGTTTATTCAGCATATGTTGTTGTTGAAACCATGGCAATACACTTGGAAATCGTCGATCTTTCTTTTTTTCATGCATCATACACTTCATATTCATCAAATGTACATTCATAGTATGTCTGTGGATATAAGCATTTAGGAGAAGAGGTTTCTCCTTCAAAACCTCAATAAAACGATTTACCTTCGTGATCATTTGATTTCTCTCTCTTTCACTTTCGGACCAGCTTTCGATATGATGAGCTACATCATATAGCTCTATAGCTGAAAGGTTGTTGTATGTTTTTAAACCAAGCTTCTTTAATGTCTCAATATCCATACTTGTTCGGAACCTGTTTTCTGCTGGAAAGCGGTCTTCACCATAAAACAGTTCGCCCAACCGAGTATCCAATGGGTCGAAGAGATCCGCTGGTCTACATATAGCATGCATTATGTTTGACTCGAGAAAATAAACTGCACTTGTCATATTCAGAATGTTACTATCATGCTCAAACTCTCTGATATTTTGCATCAAGTAATGCATAAACGTTTGCTTCTCCGAAAAACTGTAGGTTGTGCCTTGCATCATTTGTAAAGTCTCCATGACCAAATGTTTTACATCGAGTTCTGTTGCCCCTAATGCAAAAGCTAAGCGACATTCGTCATAACTTCCAGTGATTAATGGTCGAGGAAACTTTACTGGAAAGTTTGCAACTCTGGTCACAGTTGTATTCTCTTGAATAGATACAGGACGACTAACTGATCCTTTTTCCATAAATAACTTCAGACGTCTAACAAAGTTTTTGCTATTTGATGACCATGATGTATATCCAGCAAGAATCGAGACAAATTCTTTCTTTGCTCCCTCTTCACATGATCTATTGAAACATGAAATTATATTTTCCCTTTGAACAGAGGTGTTCAGTTTGTCTAACAGCTGAAGTACTCCACTGACTGTGGAATAAGGGATGTGCTGTAATATCTGTGGCACCTGAAGCCACACAGGAAGGGAAGGCAGAACATTAATGGATAGCAGTTCCAAGCATCTGTAGACACCATCATTCAAGCTAGATACATTCTGTATCTGTTTTACAATTAGAAAGTTTGTAAGTTGGTACAATTCCATTTCAGTAGGATTAGACCACGAGCCACTTTTAAGCAAAGGAATCAGTGGCATGTGTGAAACGTATTCAACACCATAGTTGTGTGAGAAAATATGTTCCCATACCTTTTGAATCCAGGTGCCACTCAATTTATTAAAATGCCTTACTGTCGGTGGACTGGTAGGACCAAGGTGCATTTGAATTGTTCTCTCCAGCAAAGCACGGAATGTTACAGAATCCATCAATTGTATCTGGAAGAAACCTAGAAAAAAAATGTAGGTATGTATAATTTTTTATCGTATTTCTTTGGCAAGTTGAAATAAAACATTTGAATATTCTAATATCAATACTAAAATATAAATATGTATGCAAGACAAAAGGGTTATAAATGGAAAAATTGCAAGCAAATGTATTCTGATGCCTAGTGGATTATGCCAACTATTTCCTTCTGATGCGAAATGAATGTAATTACTTTCTCAAAATATTTTCTTATATTAATGCCACTGTACCTGGCGTTATTGAAATATCAAAGTTATATTCTCCCTTTCCATGTCCTTGACCTACATGTTGAAAACGAAGCAATTGAATGAGACACTCCAACTGCAAAAACAATTTACTGGCTAAGTTTATTAAAAACAATTTACACTTTACGAATTCATACAACGGTCAAAGATATAAATCAATGAATTCCATTATCTTTTCTAATTATCTTTCTATTGAAGCAGGGAGTGAGACTGTGATAGCAGGATTCCTATGAGTCATGATATTTACTTTAGCAAATTATCAGTCAAATATTTTAATTGGTTAAAATGTTCTACAACAGATAAGGATGCAAGTCGCAGAATCGTATCTTCCCATATTCACCTTTCTCTAACATACGAAAGTGACACAGCATAGGCATAATATATATTTGGGTACAGACGCATTACAAATTCAAAAATCATGGTCCATAGAAAAAAAGTGAAGCCACAGAAATGCATATTCCCTTGCCATGATGTTGCACTTTAAGCAGGATGCGCAGATATGCTATGCAACGTAGTGATCTCGCTGTGATATATGCTTCTGCAAAGTTTTAGAAAAATCATTCTAACCACTAAAATGTTACGGACTGGTCATGACATCATTACGTAATATACTCCATCTTAAAAGTACTTTATTAAACATTCTTAATGATGATGACATGATATGATAGTTATTAATCTTTATTTACAAACAAGTGAGATAATACCTGTTTAGCCATGTGGAAAATGACAAGATTTGAACATGAAGCTGAAGGTTTCCATTTTAAACATTACATTAATTATGTTAATTGCTCTTAGCTGGAAATTTTGGATTACATTTCAGAAAGAATACAAAATTCACCGACAACGATAACGACATAAATTAAAAGACATTTAGTAAACAAGATCGATATCCTTACCTCGTTGGACAATAGTTTGCATATGCTTCATAATCCAGTGGTTTTGGTCTGCATGATACACAAACGTTTTCTCTAACCCTGGGAAGAGTCCAATTTCCTCCTTGCTGCAAAGCGAAACCCGGTCGGATGTTATGTGCCTGGAAACAAACGTTGTGAAGGAGCCGTCTTGTAGGGGAAGGAGCTCCAAACCCTCCAAGATTTCATAACGACAGTCCAAGGTAAGGAATTCAAGAACAGATAACTTTTCTTCCCTTGACAAGGACTTGTACTTTGGACCCTCTTTCAGCACAGCAGCAAAACTGTGTGGACTCATATCCGTGAGATGGCTGTTGAATTTGGAGAAGGACTCAAACAGATGTAATGGCACATCTACATATCTTTTGTCATACATCTGTAGAACTTTAACCACTGTGGGCTTTATCGTTGGTGCTAAGTTAGCATACTGACGAAATGTGGCGAAAAAAGCTTCTGAGCAGCTTATCCAGCTTTTCTGTCCAGATATGTTCACAGTCATTAAGGTAGGTCTTGAAATTATTTTCCCATAAAGACTAGGAAGTAATGCATTCCATTCCTCTACAACCTGATCAAGTCTTGGAATAGCTGCATACACACACCGAACAATGTCATCTGGATTTCCGTTTTTCACAGAGTGAGCTATCAGCTCAGTTATTAAACTTTCATATGCATCCGGCAATACTTCTTTCAGCAGTTTTTCATTCCACATCAATGACTTGTCCTTATGTAAGTGCATTGCAGCCTGCTCAGCTGAAGGCCATTTAATGTGGCGTCTGTTCTGGCTCAGGGCAAAGAATCCATTGACATGCACCGGTAATCCCGTCATGCTTTTAACTCTCTGTGGAAGTGGTAAGAAGCAATATACATGACCTTTGAACTCGGCGTGATTTTGACCAATGGGGGTAGCCACACCAACAAAAGGGCTGTATCCCAGTGAATTATCCTGAATAAGTACCCGAAGTTCTTCAGACATACTTCCTCCCTTGTAGTAATTTATCACCTTCCAGGCATTTTTGTTTTCCTCCACAACACGGTCTCCATCAAAAGATTTTGTACAGAAGGACAGATGATATCTACAGTCAAAAGAATTATTTGGGATGGATTTATTTAAATTTCTGATCTTTTTCAGAAATGCTTCTCTTAATTCTCTTACTTCATCAATATTGTTCACAATTTCAACAGTAAACTGAAGATTGATCATGTTTGTATTACCCTTTCTCTCATGCAATGACACTTTCATTAGATGCTTCAGGAAGACCAAAATGCTTGATGCTTCCGATCTGAACGAAGCAAAAAGATCCATCACCTTCTCTTTATTGTACACTGTATCTGACAGACTCGAAGCCTTTGATCTCAAAGGAAACCATAATAAAGTCCCATTATAGTACCCCGTCTTTAAAATCTCCCTGGAAACACCGAACGTTCCATCAAGAGCCACAAATAAATCTTCGATGTTCAACTTCTTCCATTTCTGAAGTCTGGACAGTTGAATAGTTAGACATACGCAGTCAGGATTTCTGTGAGGATCCATGAACAAAATCCTATCACCACTCAACACTACGGGATGATCTGAAACAAGACAGACATATTTGTTGGCAAGAGAACTGTGAACGGTACAATGTAAACCTGCCCTGTATTTAATAATCTGGCATTCTAATGTAAATATTGCTGGATGACCCTGGTCAAGAGTGGGTCACAGTGACATTAATCTTGAACTTTTAACTCTACAGTCGCCATCCATACTGGCTCAAAATGCAATCTGGTGAAATTTGCTAAAATATGATGTAGAAAACCAACTCTTCTTCATTTGTATCATTGTGAAACTCATCTAATCCAACATGTGTAGCATATTTCTGTCCACTGTCAAAAAATCCTCCTCAGCATTCTGTGCCTGTCATGGAATTGTATTGTTTTGGGAGTGTAAAGATATTCTGTAAGATATCTAACCCATCGTTTTATCATTTTACTAATTGAATAAAGTACGTCATTATTTTCATTGTGTGAATTTCCTGTATATCATTAACATTTGACCTTGTACTGTGTAAGGTCATTTACTTGTATTTATTTAGGTTACATTATTAGGTTCATGCGAATTGTGTCAATTAATCCAATTATTTGAATCTTATACATGCATGTATTAATCATAATTCTTTTTCCTTTCAAGTCATTTGTCATTAAACATTGTATTTGTATCATCATCAAAAGTGTTCTGTTATAAATCCAAAATCCAGGTGTTACAGTGCCATTATCTAGTGTGCCATTTTCTGGAAACATTCCTCATATTTGTGAAACAATGACCTTGACATTAAATTATTCTTGCTGCACAAGTATTCTTTCTTGTTCCTTGTGCAAGTCATACCCATAGTTTAATCAGGGCATGTGGACTAGAACTAGCACACATTATTAAAACCAGTCACTTCTTATTTGGCATACCCTAATCTTCACCTTTATCTTTCAGCTCCAAAGCTCAATAGGTGTCTTTGGGTCAAGAATTTAGTTAAACATTTATGTTTTTGTTTAGAAATCACTTCTTTTTAGTCACACTTACCTTGACCTGTTACTACAATGGGCGTATTTGTTTTCCAATTATGTGCAAGCGTAACAAACAAAGTTTGACCAAGATATTTGAATGAGAAATAAAGTAGCGGTGCAGAAAAACAAATGGACAGACCAAAAGCAACACAGCATGAAACAATACCCAAAAAATTAACTGAAGCGTCTTTTATTTTGTTAACAGGCTGCAATATTTAGTACACTGTCAATCATTTGAATATTTAGTACACTATCATTAGAATATTTAGTACACTGTCAATCATTTGAATATTTAGTACACTGTCAATCATTTGAAAACTTCTAATCAATAATAAACAGAAAAGGTCAATGAAGCTGGAAGAATGCAAACATGCTTTATTATAATGTATGCATGAACATACATATAAAGACACACTTTAATAGATTAAAAAAATCAAGCATAACTCAAGAATATTTATTAAAGCACGAATGTAAAATATTTGATATCAGTAGTGTCTGCCAAATGTAAATTCAGTCTTGATAAGTCTTGAAAGAGTTATCATCTAAATTAAAACTAGAAAGGGGCATAAATTAATCATGTACTACACTGCGACCACAGAATGAAATATGCATGTTATATAAGGCGAAATTATTCTTTATAACTTTAACACCGAAAAGGGATACAACATAAACAAACACGGACTAGCAATGATGCCAATATACCATTCCAGGTTTCTGTGCTAAACATTGAAAGCTGTTAGAATAGATGCACACACAAGAATATCATATACACATATAATACAGTTGGTACCAAAAAAGCTTCTGAGTAAAATATCATAATGCCAAGTCACATTGGCCTCATGTCACCAATGTCCATTATCTGTCAAGTTTTAGAAAAATTAATAAAACAGCTGTGCAACGAGTTGCACACAATATATATATATATATATATATATATATATATATATATATATATATATATATATATTAGTAGATAATGCTGAAGAAATAAATCAGAGGGAGTCAACATAACGATGATGCGCACGTTAGCCTATTTTCACTAATATCTGCCATGATTTTAACATTCAAGGCAAATTTGACACACAGAATCATGTATAGTATATACCTTTTGCTTCAAATGGGATCAAATAACTTGAAAGAGCCTGTTGACAGAATTGTATGACCAGCTTGATTCCAAATCTATAAAATCTGCCAGGATTCAAGACGATGCACAGAAAGATGTGGGAAAGTTGCACACACAAAAAATTGCAAGACAAATCTAGACATGGAGCTGACTGATACCCCTAATGCTGTAGGCTCCTTTTATAACACAAAGAGCAGTGACACACGTAACTCTAGAATACATTACTGTTACTGTTCAAAGAGACTTAGTTTGTTGTTGTTGAGTTTAATTATAGTGGCGTGCGCACAATTGTGCATGTGCCACTTTTTCCTGACTGCACCGCAGTCTGCTAGTTGTTCCTGGGGAAGGGGATGGTGCCACCTCCCCCAGGCTTTTATGGATTCAAGGAACCCTGATAGTTTGGCCTCAGTCTGTGGGTCCATAAAGGTCCCTACAGTTGAATGGTTGGCTGTCATTAGTGGGAAGGAGAGTTCAGGAACGGTCCTGCTTGCTTTACATCGCTGGTTTCTTGTTGCATTTGCCTGGTGTTTCTTGCGAATTTTTTTTGAATTTTTTTTGTTTGATTTTTTTTTTCTTCTTCAAAATGTTCTAAAAGGAGGGGGGGGGATGTTCTATGCTGTTTATAGAGGTTCTTAGTAGAAATCATGTATGAAGAGAGATTTTCAAGGTTATTTTGGTATTACTAGTCGAGGTGTTTAGGGTGTGTTTCCTACGTTATGTTATTTATAAGTTTTTAGATATTACCTCTTTAAGTTATTTGTTAATTAATGGTTTTAGAGATTGAATGTTATTTATACTTTATTTAGCAAGAGATCGGAGTCCTAGCCGATTACACGGATTGTTAAGGACATCTAGGACCGGAATCCTAGCTGATTACTTGGTTCGTTAAGGACATCCGATTTTGCAGTTTCCTTAGTTTTTTATAGGTGCTTCATAAGTGAATTATTTATTAATACTTTTATAAAATTGAATGATATGTTATGGGTTTTTATGTGGTGGCTTCTAAATTTATTTAGCTAGTTACTGGGTCTTTTGGTTTTGTAGGGATAGTAATTATATTTTGTTCCTAAGTCCTTCTGAGTCTATGAATTGATTTATATTTTTATATGCTGATTGTTTATTTTTATTAAAGTCCATAAGTAACTCTGGGTATGTGTGTGGTGATCCAATCTCTTTTTGGTTTTTGATAAATATTTTCCGAGCGGGTTGATATTTTGGGCATATATTGAATATGTGGTGTAGATCTTCGGTGGTGTGGCAGTTAAAGCAGTTAATGGTTGCTGGTTTGGGTCCTATAAACCTTCCAAAACTGCTTGCTAGTTTAGTTTTTCCAGTTATTATCCTGTTTATGGTTTTCTGTTCTAAATAGGTACCCTTAGGTAGCTGTATGTTCCTATCTATGTTTTTTAGGGTTTCATGGTGCTTTTTACATTTTGTGGAGGAGTTCCAAAAATCTTGCCATGTTTGGTCTATATATGTTTGTGCGAAGCTTATTGCTTCTGTAGAGCAGCCATAGTTAAGCTTGATAGAGTTTTGATCTCCCAGTTTGGTTTTTGCAACTTTGTCTGCTGTTTTGTTGCCAGAGATTCCAGTGTGTGACGGTATCCACATGAGCTCGACTAATTGATGTGCTGTGGTGATATTGTCGATTAATTGGCATGCTCTGTCGAGGAATTGTTTCCTAGAGTGTGTATTGCGATTTTGGATTAATTTGATAACGCTTAGGGAATTGCTTATAATGACTGCTTTAGGTATTTGGTTGTCTTTGATCCATTGTAGTGATTCAAGTATAGCCCAGAATTCAGTGGTGTAAATGGAGCAATAGTCAGGTAATCTGGATCCCGTTTGTATTTTGAATTCAGGGATGACTATTGCTGCTGCTGTTCTTGGTGGGTTGTTTGTTTTTGATCCATTGGTATATATTTTAACATAGTCCGGGTATTTTTGGTTGATTTCATTCACCAGTACAGGTTTTAGTAAGTTTTCTTGTCCTTCTTTATTGCCTAATTTGGTAGCTTCAGTGTTAATCCTTGGTGGTTTTTGTAACCATGGTAATTTGTTCTGGTCTGTATTGTTTGTTACCTGAGACTAAGTCATAATGTATTGTTACGTAACATGGCATTGCACGAGTTTAGACTACGAAAGATTTCTCCTCCTGAACATCATAAA
Source organism: Sinohyriopsis cumingii (assembly GCA_028554795.2). NCBI lineage: Eukaryota > Metazoa > Mollusca > Bivalvia > Unionida > Unionidae > Sinohyriopsis > Sinohyriopsis cumingii. Next base: position 3,619,687 of record JAPYKE020000170.1, read on the forward strand.
CAGAGTACAATATTTTTCAAATGGTAGTGTATCTTAAGAGGCATGGTAGGGGAATAAAATATGTTATACAAGAACAGGATAATGAGTCAGGGATGAAATTAAGGTACTTGATTAGGATGTTTAAATTTAGCAGCATTAAAACAGTGTTCCTGCCACAAATTTAGAAAAAGGTTTCATAAACCTTTTACCAAAAATAAAATTTTCCAGACCTAATAATGTGACACGTTTAATGACCTGCATAGCCGACATTATGCTTTAGTCTTAAATTTGGAAGGCCCTATCCAGGCTTTGAAGTCATCAGCTTTTTTCCACCAAGGGTTATAAACACAATGTCCAGGTATTCTTTAAATATCAGATCCACACAGTCACATACAAACATCGGTCCAAGAATGTCAAATCAAATAGAATTCAACAAAATTAAAATGAATAGCCACTAGCACAACACAAAACTTAAATTAATGAAATAATACATAAAACAGGATTCATACAGATCAGGAGAGCTGAAATTAAATGACTTTTCAATGACCAGTTTTCAGTGACTAGTCACGGTATCAAGTGCTTCAGTTACTTATTTAAATACAAGAAACAAATAAAAAAACAATATGGAGATACATAAATGTAATATGAAAGAGAAATGATATTTAAAAAGAAAGTCATTGTAACCCAGATGTTATCCATTGCCCTTTAGCTTCTAAATTTTCTTCCCCAGTTGCCACTCCAGTTCTTTCACTTAAGATATGCTGCTAGGACTTTATCTACTAGGGCGAAGGGTACCCATTTCTTACGAAAATAAGGTGTGGGGTTAAACACAAAGGAGGGAGAGGAGGAAATGGCTATAGTTCACTATATACCTAACACTAGAACATCCATCCATCTTTCTTCCAGCTACGCTCTGAGTCCTAGTGAAATCAAAATCTTTAAAAGATGTTACCTCTAGTTGTATATGAGTTAATCTGTTGATTGTTTGGAGCTTAATCTTTTCCTCACCAGCATATGAATATTATTCTGTGCTGAGATGCCCCTGCTATAGCCTAAAGCTGATTAAAATCTGAAACCACCATTTTCCGGACTTTGGGAATTTGAAAACATGTTAAAAATATAAACACTTCTTACAGTACCCTAAATTAAATAAATCTGTGATATCCCTACATTTCTTCATGTGAATTCAGAAGACATTGAAAACATCTATCCCCATGTTATCCCTATCTAGGATAATTTGCAGTAAATTGTCCCCAAATGTACATCAGAATTCACCTTGCATTGACTTACCCTGAAAAAATATAATCCATGTGAACTAAAGAATATAAATCTGTGTTACTATTTGTTGTTTACTTTGCACTTGTTCTTCTACCTGTAAACTCAGTAGTAAATAAAATATCCAGGCAATAGATTAAAACACTCTAGTAAATAAAATATCCAGGCAATAGATTAAAACACTCTAGTAAATAAAATATCCAGGCAATATAGTAAAACACTTGACTCGGTAGTAAATAAAATATCCAGGCAATGGATTAAAACACTCTAGTAAATAAAATATCCAGGCAATAGATTAAAACACTCGGTAGTAAATAAAATATCCAGGCAATAGATTAAAACACTCCAGTAAATAAAATATCCAGGCAATAGATTAAAACACTCTAGTAAATAAAATATCCAGGCAATAGATTAAAACACTCAGTAGTAAATAAAATATCCAGGCAATAGATTAAAACACTCTAGTAAATAAAATATCCAGGCAATAGATTAAAACACTCTAGTAAATAAAATATCCAGGCAATAGATTAAAACACTCGGTAGTAAATAAAATATCCAGGCAATAGATTAAAACACTCAGTAGTAAATAAAATATCCAGGCAATAGATTAAAACACTCTAGTAAATTAAATATCCAGGCAATAGATTAAAACACTCTAGTAAATAAAATATCCAGGCAATAGATTAAAACACTCTAGTAAATAAAATATCCAGGCAATAGAGTAAAACACTCTAGTAAATAAAATATCCAGGCAATAGATTAAAACACTCTAGTAAATAAAATATCCAGGCAATAGATTAAAACACTCAGTAGTAAATAAAATATCCAGGCAATAGAGTAAAACACTCATCAAGAATAAGATGAAGTTTATAAATTCAAGCAAAAAATTCTAACAATCGTGAAATGAATTGTCCAGAAGTTTACACTTCTTATATTGGCAATTAGACCTATTAAAATTACCAACTAGTGTTCACAAAATTATGAACTTTTTATATGGTGTGCCCATTTCAGTCAAAAATTTGACATACATCCCATCTGCAGTGTAATATATTTTCCAGCATTCAAAATGACATCAGTTCCGGTTCTGATTACATGTGACCAAGTTAGTTCAAAGCTCAATTTCAGTAAAGCTACATCAGCCATAATTTTCTCTCTTAAACATTTATCTAGCTCCATAATCTGATATAATTCATAGCATTAAAATAAACTGCCATCACTATCATCAGCCGATAGTTCTATTTTCCAAACTGTACCATTCATATGAACCTTGCTAGGATTCGGCCTTTAGAATTGTCTTAGTAGCCTGCATTTTAAACATGCATTTGTAAAACTTCCTCGATGCATGGTTCGAACAACAACAGAATGTCTTGTCCAGAACTCAATGTGACAATTAAACTTAGTGAAGGGAAAAAGTGTTAATGACATCATGTGAAAAGGAATAACGAAAATTTAAGAGAATTTCCAGACATTTTAATAATTAAATGTTAATTTTTCCTAACCTTTTTAAGGCGTAGAAAAGCAACTTTCAAATGTAAGACTGTTTCAAGAATTTCAGACCTGCACAGGAATCCTGTTAAAACTACATTACCTGTGATATGGAAAACAGATTTGAATCCCAGTCCGAATCGCCCGACCTTGAGAGGATCCTCTTCCTTGACACTGCTGTATATCATTTTTATTCCCTTCCAGTCTGATTCTGTGAAGGTGGCATCATTAAAAAAGGCTAGAGCTGGTCCCTGAAATAATAATTATTTCAACTGTTTAATACTACTGCTACTACTACCTCTAATAATAATAATAATAATAATAATAAGTTTTGGAATATATACAACCATCTAAGCTACAAACATTACAAACATGAACATACAATTCTAAGACTAAGACGTATCTGCCAACTTTTAAAGCATTTGCACAATGCAGATCAACATTATGGAGGATAATAATACTATAACCAATCCCCTGCTTAAGGTTGCAGAACTCGTGTAATTTGTGTTACATTTATGGTTCAAATTTTTATTCAGACACCGGCCAAGAGAAAATGGCTTCAAAGCGGTAGCTGCAATTACTTAACATACATTTGCTCGAAAAAGCCATGGTTTTTACTGTTATTTAGGCACATCCCTCACCTCACAAAAGATTAAATGGTCACTGATACTGATCATGAGGCTGAACAATCATTCACATTCTGATGTAGAGGGTATCACTAATGAGATTTTCTACAAATTCACAATTTATGCCTTGTTAACTTTGTTTTGTATAGGTTGTGTTTATACCTTGTTATGCTTTTGTACACAATTCTATGATGCTGTTGTTGTTGTTCTAGGGTTTAACGCCATTTTTCAGCACAAGATGGGCTATACATGGCGGCCAGTATAACTGGTGGAGGAAGAACCCTAGAAAACCCAGGGAAGAACCACCGACCCACGAGAAGCTACTGGCAGGCTTTCCCACGTACCGACGCTAGCCGAGCCTTGGACTCGAACCCATGCAGACAGAGGTGAGATGGCAGTGATCCGAACGGAGAGCGCTTTAGACCACTCGGCCACTAGGGGCCCCATTCTATGATGCATGGTAAGGCCAAGTTATTTACTGCATCAAGGATGTGATGATTTGCCAATATACATTTTTTGCATAAAATAAACCAAATCAAAGCAATCCAAATTTGACTGTTTACCAGTTAATTTTCTTATCAAACCTGAAGTATTCCAGATATAGAGCTTAACTGTAATATTCTTCTGCATATCACATACCACAGGAGAAAATGAGCCTTGACGAGACATCTGTTGTTTATATGTAAAGTATCCTGCATTGCCTCATCAAATGCCTATTCAGTTTTATTCATAACAAGTCCAATAATACGTCTGTGAAATTTCATCAAAGCTGCCTAGCCATCCCTGGTTGAAGAAAAGAATAGAGATTTGTTCCCAGCATAAATTTAATAGGAATTCTTCTGCAACACAGATATCTGGTTCATCTATCTTGGAACATTTCAATATTCACTGCCAGTTAAAGTTGCTTGAACTTCTCTCTCTTCCACCTGTGCCATGTTCCTAGCTGTCTTTGTCATTTCTCTGTATTTTTTAAAAACTGCTGCCTTATTCTTAACCCTTTACCTCATACAAGCGTCTTTGGACGCCTCTACTCCATTCGCATGGAAGCGCCTTTTGATGCCTCTGCAAGATTCACATAGAAGCGCCTTTTGACGCCTGCTGTAAACATCAGCCATTTTGAGATAGTTTTCGTAGCGCCACCTTTGGGGAAAACCCCCCTATTACATACTACATTCATTTCTGCGAATGAAAATTACGTCAGATCACGTGGTCACTATTCATGCACTGGTCAATATCTGCTATTTAAAGTAACTGGGTCGTAATCTCCACTCGACAAAATGGCAGCTGCGGATTTCATTCAGTACGTACGAAGTTTTCACGATTAGAATAACAACCACGAAAGATTCAATAAATTAGGTAAAGGCTCTGATATTAATGTAGGCAGCAATTAGTTTTTATAAATTATCAAATTCAGATGACTTAGTGATATAGACGCACACGAAAACCTTGTAAATTTCGAGTATCGGAAATGGCAGCTACGGTTAGTCACGCGGCCTCACTGATATGACGGTGAACGAGTTCTCTCAAGATTTCGAAGCACATAAAAAAATTCTTCTGTGGAAAATAATTACACAGCTATAACAATCGGACATTACTCTTAACTTTTTCCACATATAATATATGTGTACCAAAAATGTAAAATGCTTAAAATTGTTGTTAAACGTAACATACACTAAATTGCTTAACAGTTCACAGGCAGGATTTCATTCAGTACTTACGAAGTTTTCACGAGTAGAATCTCAACCACGAAAGATTCAATAACTTTGGTAAAGGCTACGATATTTATGTAAGCAGCAATTAGTTTTTATTGATTATCAAATTCAGATGACTTAGTGATGTAGACGCAGACGAAAAACGTGTAAATTTCGAGAATGGGAAATGGCAGCTACGGTCGGTCATGCGGCCTCACTGACATGACGGTGAATGAGTTCTCTCTCGATTTTAAAGCACATTAAATATTCTTCTGTGAAAAATAATTACACAGCTATAACAATCGGACTTTACTCTTCAATTTTTCCATATATAATAGATGTCTACCTTAAATGTAAAATGGTTAAAACTGCTGTTAAACGTAACACCACTACATTGCTTAACAATTCACAGGCATGCCTATGCGGATGCGGTCTGCTAGGTAACAGGTGTTCTATTTATAGCGTGCTGCACTTTGTCACTATGCTCTATGAGGTAAAGGGTTAACATGTGAAAAGTTAACGATTGCAGTCCTTGTCTCAAATATAGATGGTGCAATTGTTCAATTTCCATTCATCTATATCTAGAGTCTGCCTTATATATTCTCGTATCACTTTTTGATTGTGGCTCCACTAAACTCATGTTATTTCTGGCATACAATGCTATACTATCTTGGAAGTGGCAGTAAGTACATTATTATCTAGCGCTGAGATGTTTGTACAGCAGGCATCTGAATGTGTCATGTACTAGCGGTATGAAAACGTTGCTGGTAGCTGGCTTGCTGTAAAGCCTTGGAATTAAACAGATCACAAATGCAAGCAGAGAAATGGCTATTAATCCCCTGTATCTTGGTAGATTGAGGAAGTTTCCCAAAAAGTTGTGTTTCTTCCTCATTGTCAAAATTGTTAACTGACATGTTAACTTTACAGTTCAGTGTGGCGGGGGGAGGGGGGTGCATTATGAAGCGAGCAACATTTTATAAATCACTTTGATGGCCACCTGAAAACAAAACTTGGTACTTTACATGGCAGGATAAGAGTATAGTTGAGGATACTCCATGAACATGGGGTCTGCTGGCCGAATGTCTTGATGGATGACTGGTTTGCCTAATGAAGAACTGGAATGAAAGAAGGCTGTATAAAATCCGGACCAGTCTTCACCAGCATCACCAAAGGATTGGCTGGATGGACAGATTTTTCAGTGCATTCCCCATCATAATAAGGAAATGTTGCCAAATGTGTGGCAAGATGGATAAATCTACTACTAAGTTACCCATGGCCAGTCTAGCAATCAAGTATCCAAATCGGCTGAATGGAAGGATTTTTCAGTAAAACCCCACCATAATAAAGCAATGTCACCAAATGTGCAGAAAGACGGACTGATCTATTACACAGATCCCCGTGGAAAGTAGTCAGTTGGACCGGTCAAACGGCTGGATGGTAAAGATGGCTCTGGTTGGCAAAGACAGCCAGTGTTGAATCCAATGCATCCAGCAAAAACTCCATGCATCTGCGGGGGAGGGAGAGTTATGCCATCTGGGCTGCCTATAAATAGGGGGGGGGTACACTCATATATCTTATAACATACACACTGTATGGTACTGACAAAGTACATCTGTACACGATGCTTGTGTGAGGTATTCCTTATCCCTTGAACTTGTTGCCTTTTTTTTAGACTTCATCGACAGATTTCAATGGATTAACAAGATAAAACAAAACACAACAATAATGTATAAATTAACTAATATTTTATAATGTTCACGATGCATAGTACAGATGAAGTACATTTCTGTACATGCAAAGTACAACATATGCATGTCTTTCTAAGCCTTGAACTTGTATTTTTTACCCTTCATTGACAAGTTTCATTTAAACGAGATAAAACGAAACAAATTTTTTTTTATAAACTAACAAATACTATATACTCTGCATGGTGCTGATGAAGTACATATTGTACACTCAAGGCACAAATCGTGCATGTCTTCCTAGCCTTGAATTTGTTGCATTTATTACATAGACAAGTTTCATTGAGACCACGATTTAAAACAAACTACAACAAAAATGTGTAAATATAAGTTGCAACCTGTTAATATGAGTTCAAAATAATACCTGTTACAAACTGAGTGTACGAGCAGTATACAGTATGCGCAAAAGCATGGATAACAAACAGCAATGCTTCAATGATAGCTTGTTTGTACCATACAGTATAAAAACTGCGAAATCTGAAAAGTTGTAAAATATTTTCAAAACCCCAAAATGTACTAGCTACCTGTGTAGGAATTAATTTTAAACCAAACAAATCCAAAATCGTATATGGATGTTTCACATATAACACAAATTTGACTTTCAATTTATTTCAGGTGCTAGGCATGATGTTGCTGTAGGAAAATCAGCTTTAATGTTAGCTGCACCTAGCGTTGGCAAGGGGAGATAATAGGCACAAGTTATTGCCCTTTGTATGAAACGGCTGTAAAATGAGGTTTAAAATACTGAGTAAAGTATCTACAACTGACCCTTAGAAACTTCCGATATCTGTTTTTATTGTCCTCTTGTGCATTGATACATCTGTCATCATAGAGGATCTTGACCTCACTTGCTCCAGCATCCTCTGCATTCTGAATCAGTTCCTGAAAGGAGGAAAATGATAGCATATATATATATATATATATATATATATATATATATATATATATATATAACTGTTACAGTTACAATTGCTACAATGCATTGCATCCATTATGGAGTAGCCACTGACTTAGACTACAACTGATTTGAAACGTTAGAACTATTGTGATCCTTGTCTTCAATTTCAGATCAAATTAATCCCAATTATCAACACTTCTGTTTACATCTGAATATTCTTTATCAATGTACACTTTGAATATAAATAATTGCACATGCAAAATCTGTAAAGACTCTTATCAAACTAGCTAGCGTGTTTGAAAGTATTTGCATACAGATGTAACATGATGTATCGTAGCATGGTTTTGCTTCGTCTATCAGCTTAAAATAACATGACATTAAGTAATATGTGAAGGTATAGCTTTAATAATGCTTCCATTAAAAAGGAGGTAAACATATATAACTAAATGATGAAGCATGAGTAAAGAATGCAACAAATAACCACTTAAAATGACTGCATTTCCTCTAAAGTATAAAATCATGAACTTTCCATTTTGACAGCTTACTAATTAACGCGTTAGTGCCCTGCCAGCATGACTTTATTCCAAACTGCGATTTCCATATCAGCAAGTTTCTATTTTTAAGTGTTATTGTCGCATCAGCAAATTTCTATGTTAAAATGTTGTCCTATCAGCAAGTTTCTATGCTGATGTTTCTTGCTCTATCAGCAAGTTTCTATTTTAAAATGTTTTGTTCCATCAGGAAATTTGTATTTTCAAGTGTTAATGTCCTATCAGCAAGTTTCTACTTTACTGTCATACTGTGATATCAGTTAATTTCCATCTTAATGTGCTCTATCAGCATGTTTCGAGGTTTGTCTGTTACTATCGGCAAGTTTCAATTATAAAGTGTCTGTGTCTCATCAGCATCTTTCCATCTTAAAGTGCTGTTGTCACATCATCAAGTTTGTTTTCTCAAGTGTTCCATCTTTGCAGAAATTGTTCCTAATCGTATTGGCAAATTTATATTGTCCTATTAGCAAGTTTCTATTTTAAAGTACGAGTTTCCAATCAGCGAATTTCTCTTTTAAAGTGTCATTGCTCTGTCAGCAAGGTTCTATGCTGAAGTGTTACTGTCAAATCCTGAAGTTTCTATTTTAAAGTGTTTTTGTTGTTTCAGCAAATTTCTATTTTAAAGTGTTATTCTCATATCAGTAAGTTTCTAATTCAACGTGCCCTGTCAGCAATTTTCTATTTTGCCATGATACTGTCCTATCAGGAAATTCATGTTTTAAGTGGTATTGCCCAATCAATAGTTCCTTAATTTAAGTGTTATTCCCTATCGTCAAGTTTCTGTTACTGACCAGCCATTAAGATTTTTAGGTGTTATTGTTCAATCAGCAAATTTAATGTTTTAAGTGTCAATACCCTATCGATATGTTTCTATTTTTACCTGTTTACAACAAGTTTTCAAGTGAATAATATGTAAATGGATTTTATTCAATGTATATACTGTATATATATACAGATCAGATCAAATTAATCTCAATTATCAACACTTCTGTTTACATAGGAATATTCATTATCAATGTACACTTTGAATATAACTGCGCATGCAAAATCTGTAAAGACTGGTATATCTCTCATCAAATTATCTAGCGTGTTTGAAAGTATTTGCATACAGATGTAACATGATGTTTCAAAGCATGATTTTGCTTCGTCCATCAACTTAAAATAATATCACATTAAGTAATATGTAAAGGTTTAGCTTTAATAATGCTCCCATTAAGAAGCAGGTAAACACATATAACTAAATGATAAAGCTTGAGAAAAGAATGCAACAAATAAGCACTTAAAAGAACTACATTTCCTCTAAAGAAGGGGTGGGCAAACTAGTCCGCCAAGGGCTTTCATGCGACCCGCCAAGGGCTTTCATGCGGCCTAGGAACAAGTCATCATTCGCACTGACTCTGTTTTTGTTACTCTGTTTATCAAATAAATGTGCTTCTTTTCAAGTTTAAGTTTTCAAATATTAACAACATATTAACAATTTTATGTTATTTAGAAAAACCTTTTGTCTTTGCCATTTCAAATATTAATTATTTTACTTAATGAACTATGTGGCCCGCGAAAAGGTGTAAATTTGTGTATGGCACTTGCACTGGAAAGTTTGCCCACCTCTGCTCTATAGCATAAGATCATGATCTTTCCATTTTGACAGCTTACTAATTAGTAGGTTAGTGCCCTGCATACATCTTTATTTCAAACTGTGATTTCCATATCGGCAAGTTTTTATTTTTAAGTGTTATTTTTGCATTAGCAATATTCTATGTTAAAATATTGTCCTATCAGCAGTTTTTATTTTTAAGTGTTATTGTTGCATTAGCAATATTCTATGTTAAAATATTGTCCTATCAGCAGTTTTTATTTTTAAGTGTTATTGTTGCATTAGCAATATTCTATGTTAAAATATTGTCCTATCAGCAGTTTTTATTTTTAAGTGTTATTGTTGCATTAGCAATATTCTATGTTAAAATATTGTCCTATCAGCAGTTTTTATTTTTAAGTGTTATTGTTGCATTAGCAATATTCTATGTTAAAATATTGTCCTACCAGCGGGTTTCTATGCTGTTTCTTGCTCTACCAGAAAGTTTCTATTTTAAAATGTTTTGTTCCATCAGGAAATTTGTATTTTCAAGTGTCAATGTCCTATCAGCAACTTTTTACTTTGTCATACAGTGATATCAGTTAATTAATGTGTCACGTTTTCTTCCTCTGCCCTGTTTCTGCTTTTCTTTTCTCTTTGTGCCCCTCTGCCTTCTGCTTTTTACCCCACCCTATATCTTGCATCTTTCTGTAGACACATATTGTAATCCCACACCCTTTCCCCACATACAGAATATGATTGGCTAACCATTACCAGATGAATGACAGCTCCCTTCCCCTGATCATACCATAAATAAGTGGTGCTGAAACAGCAGGAATATGACCCAGTTATCCAGATATGTCATGATGCTCATCTAGCTACCCAGATTTATCATTGCTTCCCTCACATCTGTCTCTGAAATTTCCATATTCACCCCCCACCCCCACATATTACTAGTTAGAAACCTGATAATGGAACTTCTGTATATTTTACTTTTTCCCACACTAAAATCCCTTTGGTCATATATGCGTATTTGATAAATGCAAAAATGGATAAATTCTTGAAATTCAAATACAAGGTGTTTTGTACTTTCTAAATATAACTGAGGCTCGCACACTTTCCGAAATCCAAGACTTTCTCTGAAGCATTATCGTCCTGGGACTCCACGCATGGTGTACTTCCATTAGTCACCTCCTATGACATGTAGGAAGGTATACCGAGTCTGAACATCATTTCCCAGTTCACAACAGGGAGATGGAGATGGGGAAAGAGAATGACAGTGATTCTTAACAATATTCAGTCTCCTACACTACAAAGATACAGGTTATGAATTCTGCACATTTTATTTTTAATTTAGTTTTTTATGTGACTGATTTATATTTAATCCAGTCCACTGTATACTGTACATTGATGCAGCTCTTTCTTGTTAGACGTTATATGAGAAAATTTCAAAAAGTGTAATCAGTGACTGCATACCTCAGTTTTTCAAAGCTTTTAATATCCTAAAACAGCCATTGTAAACATTACTCATCATGCAGAGAATACAGTCTGGAATAAAACAGCTATAACAACGAAATTTTGACCCTTTATGAGAGTATAAAGTAGAAAATAATGGGGGCAAACATTATTTTCTTCAATATCAAAAAGGCACTTTAAAGACTTCATAGAAAGTATTTTGTTTTCCTGCTGTTAGTTCTTTTGTTCTGTGAAAACCATTTTAAGGTATAACTAAGCACATTTATTAGACACGCCGGAGCATCAGATCAAATGCAAACGGATTGCTTATTTAACTTCTACATTGATCCCAGTGTACATAGTTATCCAAGCACAATATTCAGTGTATAAGCACTGATATGGACAGTTTTCCACTGATTACAAATATTTATTCCTACTTCTAACTCCTAATTTCCTACAATACATGTCCAAAAGGAAATCATGGCCCACGTTTAAAAACACAAGATAGATAACAATTAACATCGTACTGAGAAAAATACAGACGCAGACTGGATGTTTTTAACATGAGCAAACTAAACCTTCCCTTTTTAGACAAAAGGAGCAATAGGAGAAATGTGTGCAAATGTGTTGAGCTGGCTAAACTCTATATGTGTACTTGAGTGCGTGTATGCATTGTCAGTCGATCAAGAAATAGGTACTTTTATGATCTGCCCATCATCCGGGTACTCCGCTAGAATGGTCTTAAGTTGCTTTATCAGAGGAGGTTGTTCCATGGAGGAAAACTCCTCAATGTCGGAGTCAGAATCCTTATCATCTGAAAAGAAATCATTCTTAATGTAATTTCAGAAGAGAAAATGGTCTTCATTTATGTTTTTGACAAAGATTAAAATGAACATTTATTTAGTCTACATCTTTCCAGCTATTTATTACTACGTGTTTATAAGCTCTGTATTGACATTGTATAGTTATATGTCTATTCGAGCACACACACACACAAACACAGAGAGAGAGAGAGAGAGAGAGAGAGTTGGATAATACGTTTAACATTATTGTTATTATTCATTTTTATGGTTAATTAAAAAGTGTACGTTTTATTTCGTACAATCTTTAATTATTCACTATAATCGTCTATGTTGGCATCTTTGCTTCCCTGTTGGTAGATATTTGAGGCAAGTTAGCAATAACGGTACCTTAAAACATAAGACTTGTGCACATAGTATTACGTTTCCCCTTTTTGTATATCATTAAGTGTTCATTTGACAATGAAACGGTAACTTCAGATGGATAGAAACTAACGAATGTACAGCAGAGTTGAGGTAGATTACAGCAGTGAAATTCAATGACAAATAATGCGCTTTTATTGATAGAAGATAACAAATGGGTTTGTATCTTTTCGTTGTGATGTGTTGAACAGATCTATCCATTAATTGTAATTTCTTTAAAACCTTTGATCCATGGACATTATTTATAACCTATGTATCAATGAGTGTAAAAAACTAAGCATCGAACGACATAGAGATAAAATTAAAGCTACGAAGGTAACTAACACAGTAGCTACAAGTATATGCTTGTTTGGATTACCTCCCTTTCATTTAATAACTGACATGTAGACTTTTCTATGGTGCATATCCACGGAGATACAATCGCTCACATTTACAAACACAAGATTACGTCATATTGAGAAGGATGTGAAGTACGGGGGGTGGGGGGTTGAGTCAGACAAGATACTTTTAATATAAAAAAAAAAGAAAATGCCATTTGTCAAATGCAATTCTGAATAAAATAAATAAAATTGACTTGACTTTTGTCAGGAAAATAGTCATGATCTACTCCAAGCACTAAGGGGTGTTAAGATTTGCAATTTGAAGACCCTGAAACCATAACTTAACCGTGAATCCCTAGATGTACTAAAATAACTTTGCGGGTTTATCAATGTTCTGTTGAAAGCAAACCAGTACGTAAAACAAGCTGCGATTGGCTGTGAGGTTTCGTTCAGTTCTGTATCTAGACTACGTTTCATTTTTAACTTTTCAATTAGTAAATGGTTGCATAATGGCAAATGAAAGAACGAAATAATGTTACATAAATGCAAACGGTGCAGTTACTCCACACATGCTGTTAAATGATACAGTACGGGCAATCAAACCGACCAAAAGCTCCCATAACAGCCACCCCTATACTTAGATCACCGCGCTACATCGATTGAAAATTTTAGTAACCCTATTTTATCCTTCATTATTTCTATGCTTGTTTCAATCCTGAAACAGAACACCCTGCAATTGCGGATAACAACCAGTTACTGTAGACCTGTGTGATTATAAGATCTTTATTTTAAATAAAATTTTCTTTAGATTGAATTACAGTTCTGGACCTGAAGTTTTTCTTCTTTTATTACAATGAACTTCATCTTAGTACACCCAAACTCGTTTACTCTCAAACTTCGCTCCCTTATGTCAATTTGACATTACAACGAACTTCAACTCTAGTTTACTCTCAAACTTCGCTCCCTTATGTCAATTTGACATTACAACGAACTTCAACTCTAGTTTACTCTCAAACTTCGCTCCCTTATGTCAATTTGACATTACAACGAACTTCAACTCAGTACACCAAAACTCGTTTACTCTCAAAATTCACTCCCTTATGTCAATTTGACATTGCAACGAACTTCAACTCAGTACACCAAAACTCATTTACTCTCAAAATTCGCTCCCTTATGTCATTTTGACATTACAACAATCTTCAACTCAGTACACCAAAACTCGTTTACTCTCAAAATTCGCTCCCTTATTTCCATTTGACATTACAATGAACATCATAAGAACCAAAACCAAATCACGGCATGCGATCTGTAAATAGTCTAAGAAAGACACAAAATCATGCCGAGTAAACTGAAGCTTAACAAGAGCTTCTGGCATGCTAATGGTCTTTGAACAACCTACAACGATGAAGAGCAAAGCATAATGCAGATGCAGTGAGACCATAATTATAGCATTAAGCCTACATGCATGTTTGTTTTGGAAGACTGATTATTCGTTGACGATTCGTCATATGGAATTTTAACGTCATAATATTGTTTCATCAATATAATTTGCTTAAGAAATAAATATAACATCATACCACGTAAGTATAGTTGATAGTATAACTAACTGATAAAAAAAAATCAGAAACTTCGAACGGGGCACATGTATATACACGTAGTCATACTATGCCCCTATTAAGAGACACAATTAAGTGTTAGAACGGAAAAGCAAACGTCTTAAATCATACTTTTATTTTGCACACAATTATGCGCTTATTTTTGGTATAATATTAGTGGAGTTCCGCGTGAGTTTATTTCCTTTCCATGCTCCTTTTCACGTATTAGAACACACAGTCATTAGTTAATCCCTGGATTCTACCTCATCTAGCATGGATATATGATTTTATGAAAGAGACTTACGCAGAATGACACAAAATTATTCCTGCAGGTTAGAGTGATTTAATATATTCAAACCAGGAATCAAATCCTTGCCACCTTTAATGTTTAATATCACTAACATCTCATGCATCAGCGGTTTATTTCACTCGACTATGCAAAGTGTAAGCATTCAATTATTCTCTAATTTGTTCATACACCCGAGTTGTGAAATTAGTTCCATGTTTACATCTATCATTTTTAAATAGAAATCCAGTGGAGATGTGTCAGTTTTGAATTATGAGTTGGTTTCCGTACACATCAAACAATTTTATCTGACCTAATTCCATCATTATTTAGACAATGGTCTGTAGATTGTTGTCGTTTGTAGACTTAACAACATTTGTCAGAACATAATAGGTTACACATGGCGGCCAGTATATCTGGCGGAGGATAAACACAAGAAAACCCCAGAAAGAACCACTTAACCACGAGAAGCTACTGACAGGCTTTTTCACATATCAATATTGGTCGAGCCTTAGACTCGAACCCACGCGGAAATAAGTGATATGGCAGCGATCAATAAAATCGAGTGCCTAAGACCATTCAACATCACTCCCCCTTCCACCCCAGGGTCCCCACATGGTTGTGTGGACACAAGAAAGTAAGATGGCAAGTGTAATTACTTAAGGCACAGGTTAGACTCCTACTTGGTTTTGTTGCGACAAATCCAGTAAACATCCTCATTCCAACCAACAAGTTTCCGGTACATAAAAAATCAATAGCCGTAATTTGTAAACAGCTAATAATAAAAAAGACTACCAGTTTCATAGTAACCTGGTCCACGTTGAGATATAGTCGGTACAATCATCGTACCAACATCCATTAATTGATAATTAAGTCAATACAAACAAAATTCAATCGATGATGAGCAATAAAAGCAATTAAAAGGGCGAAGATCATTCAGATTCGTTGAAGCTGTGTGCTTACCGAAATTAGGAAGTATCGTCAACCACAGTTCTTCGCTTCTCTCTCTCTCTCTCTCTCTCTCTCTCTCTCTCTCTCTCTATATATATATATATATATATATATATATATATATATATATATATATATATATATATATATCGTACAAAGACAAAATTCACACCGATTAAGTAAATGGGGGTCTTTCTCGAATGCATAATAGCGTCAGAAACTAAATGCATAGTCAGACTACATGTCCACATTTCCATTTGTCCATTATAGTTTACACCTCTTCGTTTTATTTGTGTTCACAGACTTTGACTTCCTTCCCGAAACACGTTCAACATTTCTCTACGAATTACAGCAAATCTTCAGCTGATATTTTAACCCAGCTTTTCCATCCCTACGGACAGCTTTTCCATCCATGCAGACAGCTTTTCCATCTTCTATCCATACGGACAGCTTTTCCATCCATACGGACAGCTTTTCCATCCCTACGGACAGCTTTTCCATCTTCCATCCATAAGGACAGCTTTTCCATCCATACGGAGAGCTTTTCCATCCATAAGGACAGATTCCACTTTTAGGAGGAAAGTAAGCTGTACTGCGTATGCTTAAAGTCCATACAGCTTTTATTTAAATTGGAAATGGAACCAGACAGAATAAACTTTCCTTGAAGGCACAATTTAAAAATAAAATAAAGAAAAACTACATGAAAAGGCATCTTGTATAACTGCGAAACGAAGCCCAACTATTCATTACCATTCAATAATCGATCAACCGCTATATATATATATATATATATATATATATATATATATATATATATATATATATATATATATATATATATATATAATAAGAGAGATAGAGAGGTAGATTGATATGTGTGTGTGTGTGTGTGTGTAATCTTTACATACCCATTTTGTGAATGGATTCTAATGGACACACTGTAAAGTGACAACTCAGGTGATATGTTCAAGTAAGACCATTTTTAAAGGACTGAAATGAAAAGAAAAAGATAATTAATCTAAACGTTTCTATTCTTAAAGTATTTTCGTTTCTAATATTCTTCTTTCTACTCATTATCATCGCCGTCGTCGTCCATGTAGTTGTTACTTGATTGCATGCCTAGGTTTTCACACATGTTCTTGCCCCTTTCAAACCAAAATGTTTTGACAGTCTCGAAGTATCCTATAAGTAGTCATTTTAGTAGTACATGTAGTAGTAGTTGTCGTCATCGTTGTGTTTGCATCAGTCAAAGAGTCATCGGTGAAGGCAATAATCAGCAAATAAAAAGGACAGAATTGTATTTGAACGCATTTTATTTTCAGACATCAAATGAGTCGATATCAGAATAAGGCTAGTCGAGCTCAATGCCGTCTCGTCCTTAGTCGTACAATAAAATCTGGATGAATGTCAAAAGACCGATAATATTAAAACAGTAAGTTTTAGAAAGCGGCTCGAATGACTAGAAACATAGAAAGAAGGGAAATAAAAGCTTTAATTTTTATATCAGAGACAAAAGAATAAAAAATTTGAAATAAGCACACACACACACACACACACACACACACACACATATATATATATATATATATATATATATATATATATATATATATATATATATATATATATATATATATTGCTAAAAATATCCAAAGCAGGACTGGTCATTAAGAACAAGAAATTAATTGATAACTATATAATAGTGAAAACGTAAGGGAGAAACAAATAATGCATATATCATAGTTATGTGCACCCTCTGGTTTATTTTACCAAGAATCTTTTTTTTTTTTAAAGTTAAAATAATAGTATCTAAAATATCTAGGTTAATTAAGAATTAGCAGACATGGATTGACTGAAACATGAGCCGAAAAAAACATTCTTCAAATAAGGCGTCATACTTAAGCTTGCACAATGCTTTCTTGGTCCACGCTTCAATGAACGCAAAGTCAAAACAAGAGACCTTGTAACAGATTGACGTTGAGCTCGTAAAACTGTTTGCAAGGAATTCAGGATAAGACTAGTTGTTTCCTTTTAACTGCCGAATGCTGAAACCATCTCAAATATTCTTTAGCGATAACAAGATTTTCAAATTTAACTTCTGTAATATACACGATGTCAATTTGGTACCATTCTCAGAATGATGATCCATTCTTTGGGAGTAGTGACAACGAGATTTTGAAGATACTTGTCATGACAGCTGTATAGGATGTACAAATGATACCACATTCACTAAGGCCAAATATATATCATAAGAAATCTATATTGGTGAAAACACAAGGCTGATATGTCCATCCACTTGGTAGGAATAGAGATAACAGTATTTACAAGACTGTCATCGCGGTCATATTGAGTGCTAGTAACTAGGGACGAACTCACCACCATAGTACCTCATCTGATGCATCAGTTAGGATCAACTTTCTCTAACGAGTCCTGAAACCGATATTCAATTGTGCACAGCCTATCAAATCATATTCTGTCGATTCAGAGTATATATATATATATATATATATATATATATATATATATATATATATATATATATATATATATATATATATATAAAATGGCGTTGGACACGTGCCAGGAAGGGTTCCAGTTGTATTACTTCCAACACATACACCCATACTGACTACCGTGATGTGCCCTATGTCTAGGTTCGTTACTCAATATCCTTCGAAACAAAACAAAGTATCACTTCAACTATATGCCTAAAACACCAAAAAATATCAAATATCGTTATATGAGTATGGAAGGGGTGAAAATGTCCTACCATGAGAGAGAGAGAGAGAGAGAGAGAGAGAGAGAGCTCTTACCTGTATCAGTGTTCGTGGCAATCTGGGTATCAAACACCCGGAATATCATATTTAAACAGGTGCAGAGTCGTATATATCATGCCAAAGTAAATAGATCAAAGGGAGAAAACGCACACTGCTTATAATGCTCAAAGGAAGACATAGGGAATATATATATATATATATATACATACATATATATATATATATATATATATATATATATATATATATATATATATACAATTTTCTGAAAATAGAGTGACCGACCTGATAATCGGAAATTCCAATGCATTCTGTCCAAGGTCTAAATGCGCTGTACATAAAATAATGCCTCGTCGTTAATGAGCATAACAATCTCGAGGTACCGACAAACGGAATAATGGGTATATATATATATATATATATATATATATATATATATATATATATATATATATATAATGACAAAAAGACATTCAGGAAAACATTGTTGGGCAGGCTTATTAGAGAGAGTGACGGGCAGTTGATAAATATGCCACCTAGACAATGTAAGTGGAAATTTAGCAAATGTGCTGTTTAAAGAGCAAGCTATTTGTGCCTGACACGTCTGTGTCTCTGTCTTGTCCGTCTCTGTCACCCACCCACCCAATGTGTGATGAAATAGTTAAACACGTTATGTGCAGTCTCTTCTAGATTACACTACCACATGGTTTATAAAAGCGCACAATGCAAAATTTGCTTACAGAAAGTCACATCGAAAGTACAATTCGTTTTCAGAAATCGACTGATCGACCTCATCACTGAAATACTGAATGGATTCTGTCCAAAGTTCAAATATATTAGAGATAAATCGGTACGATGTACTGATATACAGATAGGCTGCAATTATCAAGCATTCTGTAGTGAATTTTGTGTGTGTGTGTGTGTGTGTGTGTGAGAGAGAGAGAGAGAGAGAGAGAGAGAGCAATGGGATATACAGAATAATTTAAGTGTATAAAGACAAGTGCACCGCCTACAGTACAATAAATGATAAAATAACCCAAGCTGAGTCATGATGCCAAGTCTTTGTGGTTATTCTGACAAAACAGGAAATATTTACATATCATTCGTTTAAGCATGAAGTAATTTTACGGCAGTATTTAAAATGAATGCAGCAAAAAATGGAAAAACAAGTTTAATACAAAGTATTAACGTTTATGTCGCCGCCTTTAATTTAACCGTCGTCACCTTAAAATTAGTAACACAATTTATTATATATTAATATAAGACTTACTGTATGTCAAGTTTGCCGTAATAAACATGATATATGTGCTTTGAGTTTCTATAACTATGCTTGATACCTCGCAAGAAAGAGGTACTTAAAATCAATAGGCACAAAATATGGTAGTCTAACTCCCACACGGGTCCAATCTCCTGGTAAATTCAGCTTGGTGAGAGTTAGGAGAGCTAGGCAACGTTGCAGTACTTGCGGAATGGGTTCGATCGATTCTCGCTTGGAACGAAATAGTTTTAGCTAGCATGAAAAACAATGTCTTCACATAATCATGTATCTAAACATGCAACGTGGAACCCAGGGATAAGAACTTACCTCTCCATTTAGTATACAGTTGTCAACTTATAATCACAATTTGATATATATGCTATTCATTTCTAAATAGAATTCCTTTGGGTTCTTTGCATATAGCTGAGTGTTAAAATCGTTTTTCTAGCGAGTTTGTTACCATACATTTAGAGTCCTTATCTTGGGGTTTTCTTGTCTTTTTTTAAAAATAATTGTGGGGGTCTGGCGTGGGAGGTGCACGGCCGAGCGGGTTTGGTTTCTGTCGCATAAAAACTAGCCAACGGTTGCCGTTAACAGCGGCATCGGTTCTTTCCAGCATGGAATGCAATATAAGTTTCTAACCTGTAAGATTACATTGGTTTCGACCGATTGATTGTGTGTAAGAGAGAGGTAGAGAGATCTTGCAAGGATTGACGTAAATGCAGTCTGATTTTGAAAGAATGTGATATGATGCGATGTAATTCATGTATTGTAAGAATGTTATAAAATATCTCTTTGGTATAAATGCGTTCGGATTTAGTGGTTTTGTTTGTAATAAAAATCTTCTTTCGTTGTGATTTCATAATTTCTTCTGGTGTTAACTGTGAGAAGTAAATTGTGTGCCTTAATTGATTTGTATCATGTATGCTGAGAATTGATTTTTTTATGTATGGAAATGTATGTGAATGAATCGATAATTAGCAATGTAACGTAGTTTGTAAAAGGAGTGAAGTTCATTAATTCGTTTATATAATTAGGTTGTGAATTCCTTTCAACCAAGAATCGATGGTGGTAGCATTCGGAACCTGTGCAGACTGACAATGCAACTAATATTTTATAGAAACAACATGGTGTAATGGTTATCTAAGAGGTCTAATTATGCCATATTCCAGTAGGAGGCGATTAGCCGCTAGCAAGACATTAATTTATGATGGCAGCGATCTGACCATATTAGCTTAATTCTGTGATGTGATTTGTGATTTTGATTTTTTTAACGTAGCTTTAACAATTTTTCAGTCATATCGCTACGATGTCTGCAATGTGGCAGTTTATAGTGATGTCTAGCACTGGGGCATCATGCCGCAGACATGTAGCATGATGTCCCACCCAGTCACATTATCCTGACACCAGGCCGACCAGTCTTTGGTATGACTCGGCCGGGGATCGAACCTACGAACTCCCTCATCCGAGGCGGACGCTCTAACCACTAGGCCACTGGAGCGGTCTTAATTCAGTCGATTGCGATAAGACAATATCTGAGGTGAAGAGTGGAAATAATTTGCTATTTCAGGAAAAAAAAAGACCTGACACGTATTTACGTTTGGTATTATATTTTATGGAAAGGTTTTTAAATATATAGGTATCCAAAAATATGGAGCTTTTCGACCTCACTTGTATATTTTCTATTTTATGATTTTGTTTATACAAAGCCGGTCTTTGCATAAAAACTTGCCCCTGCCTCCTTAAGCGGTCGCTGTCAGATCTTCACGTAGAGCAATGGAGATCTGATTTTAATAAGGTGGGATCATCAAAGCTATCGGTTTTGTACAAGATTTGTGTGTGTGTGTGTGTGTGTCTGTGTGTGAAGAATATACGTTTGAAATTTTACATGTTCAATCATAAAGCGAAGACATAATGACAGAGTGACCGAAACATCCCGACGGTGTATTGACTTTAATTTCATTCACTTAAATAGCAATATCCTAAAACCGATATTCAATTATGCACAGACTATCAAATCATAATCTGGCGATTCATTGTGTGTGTGTGTGTGTGTGTGTGTGTGTAGTTATAGTGTTGCACACATACTAGGAAGGGTTCTAGTTGTATTACCACCAACAGATAAACCCAAACTATCATGATAAGCGCTAGGGGTATGCTCGTTATTCCATATCTTTAAAAACTAAACGATGTAGCACATCAACTATATGCCTGAAAACACAGAAACAACATGCCAAATATCGTTATATAAGTAAGCAAGAGATGAAAATATAATACCATGCTTGAGAGAGCGAGAGAAAGAGAGAGAGAGAGAGAAAGAGAGAGAGCTCTTACCTAAATCAGTGTTCGTGGCAATCTGGATATGAAAAAAAAAGGAATGTCATATTTAAATAGGTGCAGATCCGGATATATCATGCCACAGTAAACAGACCAATGGGAGAAAACGCGACCACTGCTGATAGAGCTTTAAGGAAGAAAAAGAATATGTACACACATTTTCCGAAAATAAAGTGACCGACATTATGATCGAAAATTCCAATGCATTTTGTCGTCCAAATTATGTATAAATAAAATAATGCCTAGTGGTTTTATTGCTTATAAAAATCTGGAGCGACTGACCAACGGAATGATGGATATATATACTTAATGACAAAAAAGAAATTCAGGAAAACATTGTTGGGTAGGCCTCATAAAGAGTGACGGGCAGTTGATAACTATTCCTGCTAGATAATATAAGTGCAAATTTAGAAAATGTGCTGTTTAAAGGGTAAGGCATTTGTGCCTGACACCTCTGTGTCTCTCTGTCACACACCCACACACACCCAATGTGTGATGAAATAGTTAAACACGTTATGTGCAGTCTCGATTACACGACCACATGATTTATAAAAGCGCACAATGCAAAATTTGCTAAAGAAAGTCAAATCGAAAGTACATGTCGTTTTCAGAAATCGATTCATCGACCTCATCACTGAGATATTGAATGGATTCTCTTCGAAGTCCAAATACATTATAAATCAATCGGTGTGATGTACTGGTGGTATACAGATAGGTTGCATTTATCATGCACTATGTGGTGAAGAGAGAGAGAGAGAGAGAGAGAGAGAGAGAGAGAGAGAGCTAAAGGATATACAGAATAATTTAAGTGTACAGAGACAAGTGCACTGCCTACAGAACAATAAATGATAAAATAACTCAAGCTAAGTAGTTATGCCAAGTCTTTGTGGTTATACTGACAAAACTGGATGGGCAACACTGTAATTGAATGCAGTAACAAATGAAAAAACAACTTTGATACAAAATGTTAACTTTTATGTCGCCGACACTAATTTCGCCATCGTCACGCTAAAATTGGCAGCACAATTATATATATATATATATATATATATATATATATATATATATATATATATATATATATATATATATATACAGAGAGAGAGAGAGAGAGAGAGAGAGAGAGAGAGAGAGAGAACACAAATCAAATGGCGAGTAACAATCCTTTCAAGTGCACTGGATCTATAAAGGGATCACGTATTTCAGGAATTGATTAAGATAAATGCAATAAACCGACAACTAGTTATCTAGCTATCCTGCGCGATTTCGAATCTTTAATAAGTCTTTTTCAAAGGCAAACACAAAACATGGACAAGACAAACAAATACAACAGAAAAACGACTTTGTTTGCGAAACTTAACATGGCTGATTCTACAGGAATCCAACTTTTTAACTTTATCATGTGTCAACTATTTTATTGCAGCTTGTTGATGACACTGGAAAATATTTATATCGACCTAAAAATTGATGAGCCAGAACGACATCTGTTATTTTAGGTAAATTTATGTGAGCGCAGATAATATTCCGGATATTTTATTGTTATAGTAGCCATAGGCTATTAAGCAAATTTATGGAATTATTTAAAAGAAAATATGCCGGGGAGCAAAATATAATTTTGTTTGTGCATGGTGGTCTTTTCTAGTCTTCTTGGTTAAAACCGCTTGGTTTCAATGTTCTAACTAAGGCGTCGTATTCAGTAATTATAGGTTACTGCATTTGTATGGGAAAATATGAACGAGTTTTCGGATGGATACTAAATGAACTTGTGAGTGCAGTATATCCTTCCGACAAAACGAGTTCGTATTTTCCCATACAAATGCAGAAACCTTTTTATCATATGCTCATTTTTTAAAATTCTACCTACGGTTTAATTACATAAACAAAATACACTACAAGAAACAACGTAAATGAATGAATGCCGTATTCCAAACTAAATACACAAGCGCAGATTTGACATTTAAAAAATGACTTCATTATGAATGCACACATAGCTCCGCCCAGATAAATTTGAACTTAGTCGCGCTGTCCACAGAACTTTCGAAAGAAAATGGCGTGTCTAGTTAAAATTTAAATTTGCAGTCATATTGTGAATGAATGCGCATTGCAACGACTTTTCCATTTAATCTCAAGTGAATATAGCTTGGTATTTTGTTTCAATTCGACGAAAGTTTGTGATTTTGGACTGGATTCAACTGTGCAAATTATACATGAAATACATCGGATTGAAGTGGCGCGGGAGAAGCTTGTTTACGTCTGCAAATGTGTTTCTGTTTCTGTCATTGAATCTTTGAAATCATAACGTGGGAAAAATATGAAGTATTTCAATTGCAATTTTCAAAAAGACGCTATAGAATTTAATGTGTATTTCATTTTGAGTGCAATGAGGAGGATGCAATTGCACTTATCATCGAAATTACAGCACACTTTCGAAATGTGTAATCCACATTGAAAACCTGTGACATGGCTCGTGTAATTCGGATATGCAGAATTAAGAAAAAACATTTTGAGGAAATTCAGGATGTAAAACTGTAAGTATATTTTATTTTGCCATTCTTATCACCAGCTAAAGAAAACAGTTATATGCCTTGCTATTTGTAAGGACCTAATCCGTCATTTATATAAGGTAGCTAGCCTAAATCCGTAACATTGTATCAACGCAAAATGTCAAGACAGCTGGGTTTTTTTTGCAGTCCACGAAACATGTTTTAGTTCATTCAGAAACAAATTTAAACGTAAAGAGTCTCTTACGCGAGTGTATATGATTTGTTTACAAATCAAAAGTGCTGGTGTCTGCGTCATTGTTTGTTTACAATAGAAAGTAGTTCCATCATTCACGTGAATGCTATCTGTGTATTGTCGCGCGCGTTCAGTATCGGGGAATATTGAACGATTCGGACAATGGAAAGTTAACGGGGGGAAAAAAATGAGCATATAACAAGATTTCTTTTCTTTCCTGGTTTGGGGACTCTATTTGGGGTTGTGGGCAATTGTAATAAGTGTCATATGATTGAAAGTGTGGCCAGTAGAGGAGAAGTGTTCTGTTACCGGGCTTCTGTACAGCTTCTTTGTCATCCAATCAGATCTATGAAGGTTGATCCTTTTGTGTAGCCTTTCAGTTTCTCCTACATACTGAAGGTTACAGATCTTACATGTGATGAGATAAATTACATTCTCTGTTCTGAACGTTTTGTTTGGACCATATATATTTCATTTTTCCCTATTCTTTATACCTCGCAGAGGTACCTAAAATCAATAGGCACAAAAGATGGTAGTCTAACTCCTCCGGGTCCAAACTCCTTGTAAATTTAGCTAGGCGAGAGCTTGGTGAGAGCTAGGCAACGTTGCCATACTTGCGGCATGGGTTCGATTCTCGCTTGGAACGAAAGAGTTTTCGCTAGCATGAAAAACAATGTCTTCACAAAATCATGTATTTAAACATGCAATGTGGAACCCAGGGATAAGCACTTACACCTCTTTTTAATATATAGTTGTCAATTTATAATCATAATTTGATATAAACGGTTTTCATTTCTGAATAGAATTCTTTTGGGTTCTTTGCATGTAGCTAAGTTTTAAAATCCGTTTTCCTATCTAGTTTATACCCATATATTTCGAGTCCTTATCTTGGACCCTTTTCCGTCCATTTCGCATTTTTTGTGGGGGTTGGGGGGAGGTGCACGGCCGAGCGGGTTTGGTTTCTGTTGCATAAGAACTAGCCGATAGTTACCGTTAATAGCTCCATGGGTTCTTTCCAGCATGGAATGCATTATAACTTTCTAACCTGTTAGATTATATTGGTTTCGATCGTGTGTGTGTGTGTGTGTGTGTGTGTGAGAGAGAGAGAGAGAGAGAAAGTATTTTGCAAAGATTGACGCAGTCTGATTTTGAAAGAATGTGATCTGATGTGATATGAAACATGTATTGTAAGAATGTTATAAAATATCTCTTTGGTATAAATGCGATCGGATTTAGTGGTTTTGTTTGCAATATGAATCTTTTTCGTATTTTTTTTCATAATTTATTTTGGTATTAGCTGTGAGAATTAAATGGTTTGATTTAAATGATTTGTATCACATATGCTGAGAATTGATTTTTTATGTATGGAAATACATGTGAATGAATCGATAATTAGCAAAGTAACGTAGTTTGTAAAAGGAGTGAAGTTCATTAATTCGTTTGTGTAATTAGGTTGTGAATTCTTTTCAAACCAAGAATCGATGGTGGTAGTATTAGGAACGTGTGTGAACTGACAGTTTAAATAGTATTTTAAAGGAACAACATGGTGTAATGGTTATCTAAGAGGTCTAATTGTGTCATATTCCAGTAGGAGGCGATTAGCCGCTAGCAAGACATTAATTTATGATGGCAGGGAGTGTGTCTCAGGCAGCAGTCTGACTATATTAGCTTAGTTCTGTCGATTGCGATAAGACAATATCTAAGGTGAAGAGTGGAAAGATTTTTTTATCACAGGAAAAGTAAGCTCTGACACGTATTTAGGTTTGATATTATAATTTCTTTAAAGAACAAATATAACCACATCTTTACTACACTGCGGAAAGGCATAGTTTACAACCAATCCGGTCTGATGACCCGAAGAGGTTGTAGGGGAAAAGCGAGAGTAACAAATGAAATACAGTAATACTAACCTATTTTCAGCAGTGATTTGGAATGATTGGAATCAACCAGGCGATGTTGACATGCCGGCAATTTGAATTCGATGAGTCACTCGATAATATGATGAAATTTATTCTATTGGAATAACAAAAGACTAATTGAATTTTGCATACATTATGTAGCTCTGTTTTTTAAAACAAAGTGAATCACTCAAATCTCATGATCAGTTTCATTTTGTTTATGTAATTTATTAAATTGCTACATTTTACATACGAGGACTCTTGTTCTATTATATATCTCTGCTCATATCTCTGTGATTAAAGCCAGTATTATATGTTTTTAATTACTCGCTCAGTGCAATAACGCCATGGTCGACCATCTTCCAGATTACGAGAACCAAACAGCCATCAGCAGTGGTGAGGTCTTACATTACTTCACCTATGACAGTTTTAATTATTATAGATTGTAAGAGTCTTGTAGTAAATAACATATTAAATACTAAGTTTTTAATAGTTGTAAGTTAATATTTTAAGATGTGGTCAGTTTATCAAACACGTCTCATAGTTCCTGGGTAGATATAAACATGTTGATAACATGAGTTCGCATCATGGGTATTTTTGAAAAACAGTCTGACATAATGCCATAGTGGCAAGCTGCTAAAGTATTTGACATTGTTGACAAAGAGTGATTTTGAAATGTTTGGTCGACATACATCCTGCTTCTGAAATAGCCCCTTAGGTTTTTTATTTTTTACAATGAATGATTTGCTGAAAATTATTTATCCCTAGTGTAAACATCAGTCTTAGAGGAAACAAATAGATGTTGTCAGTTCAGTTGAGACAATTTAATTTATTTATTTCAATTAGTAATTGAAATTACAAACTGCTCAGACTTTAATATTTAGTAGCTTTTGTGGAATTACTGTGAATTCATTTAAAAACATTTTGTATTATATAATTGTGATACATCAAGACTATTGGCACATCAGCACACACGTTTGCGCTTCAAACTACAGGAACTCCTTTGGAATGATCGATGCTTCATGAACTGTGATGGAGCTTTTGAGACTATTTAAGATTTAATTCACGAAACTGTAACTTAATTTTTAATTTTTAATTTTGTATTTTAGGTAACCAAATTATGTTTTGAATTTTACAAAACGTGTTTGTTTTCACTCGTTTCTATTACTTAGTTTAAGCCCATAGATTCGTATAATATAAAGATAATAGCTTTTAACTCAGAAAGGAAAACCGGAACGAACCGGGGCTTTGGATGGTTCATCTTCACTATACGCGTAAATGTCCGATCGGCCTAAAAATATGGGGTCTTCCGCCACTCTTTGGACATAAAATTATAGCCCCATTTGCACACTGACCTAACCCCAATGGTAAAAAGAGACGCCAGGTGGCGAGTAGCCTAAGGTGCTCGCCTTGACATATCACTCACACTCTGTCCATATGGGTTACAGCTTGTCCCTGCCAACGTTGGCATGTGAGAAAGCTTGAGAGTACCTTCCCTTGGATCGATATTTCCCTGGTTGTTCCGCCACTAAATGTACCATCTCTCATGTATAACTTCATGTACTAAAATGTTAACAACATTCCCAAAATTAAAATATTATGGCATCGCAAGACTAGAATTGCACATGTTCCTTGACGTGCTCTAAATAGCTGTTAAAGTTATAAAAAAAATGAACTTCTGAGGCGTGATTACTTATAAAAGGAGTTGCTTGGTTCATATACCAAGCAGCCTTCTTATTAAACTACCCCTACCCCAACCTTTCTTCCCTCCAGCCACACGAGGATGGCAGACTTGCAAGGTCCCAAAACACTGAAGACAGCTTCTTTCACATTCTTGAATCGCAAACGAAAAGATATAAAAGTGCTATTAATTTCGTGAATATTTGTCGAACTACGATCCCACCCCACCCCAACCGCCAATGTTACATGTGCTCTTAAAATGAACTCTGTGTCCAATAACAATAGGTCTCAGTCAAAAAATAAAAAAAACACACACAAAAAACACACTCGTCTGTGTTTGTAGTTTGAGTCAATATTCATCGATTAGAATAACTGAGCAAGACGTAGCAAAAGACAATTCCATTGGTAATAAAGTATATAGGGACTATATTTAAAAAGTCTATGAATGGAAAGATAATCTTTTTGCGACCTGGGATAACATCACAACAGTACTTTTCACAAGAAAGTAATCATTAGCTTACATCTCAAAGAACATTCCAAGCATCTCCTCAGAGTTGCACCAACTTTCACACAATCACTTTGACACAGTCATTTTCACACATTCATCTTCATTATAATACACCTGTGAAGCCCATCACGTCAGGATTGATCTACATGTAAGTGTGGTATCAGTGAATCAGCACCCGGTTGACTTTGCCAAACTATAATCTTACCATAGGCAGGTGCTCTTGGGTAGTTTTCAAAAAATGGAAATCCGACTAAACTGTATAATTGAGTAGAAATTGTGGTCTTACACTTGCACTTCTTTTTAAAACGCAAGTTAACGATATTTTTAGGGTCAAAATTAGCAATATACTTATAGAAGTGTATGCTGGTATCTCCGCTTTTCTGTGACAATGCATCTGAAAGGCAGATGGTCCTGAGAAAATGGGGATGAGATGCAGGAAGATAAAGCTATCAGTCGCACGGCATTTGGCATTTTCTGCCTCGTAACATTTCTCAGGTTATAAAATACATACGCGTGATAGCTGTTTGAAAAGAAAAAAATGTCTCCGTTTTAATACGACAATTATTTGAGTAACAATGGTATTTGTGAACACAAACTCCACGAATTCATTGACGCCTAGAACTGTAACGTCTTTAGTTACAACCATTTTTTACACAGCTGTCGGCGAGGCCAATGATTTGGAATGATTTTAAAACAGCGGTGTTCACTTGAGACGTAATATTATCACGATTTTGACTCATTGTAATATCAAGTTTCTGTCGTATCCCCGTGAGCATAGCCTGCACTTGACAACCGATACATATTTTACTACCAGCAATGCAATAAATAAATAGATGCTATGCACCAATTGCTATACGCAACCGATTTCCACGTCATGCATACCTGTTTCTTAATTTAATATGCAGTACTTTTGTCGGCAACATAAAGTCTAATACGTAACACACGTAACTGCTTATTAGTTTCTGTTACCATTCAAAGTTACCGCACTTACTACAGAATAAGCATGCCTACGTTTACGCTGTTATGTAATGGACACAAAGGCCTTCCAACGGTGAAATGAGTCCACTGGATTAAAAGGAAGAAACAAAATCCAAGGGATTTAAAAAATAAATACTAGGCTGGAGCGTAAAATATTGGGTTAAATTTACGACTATTCTTATCTCAAGGGCATAGCACTAAAGTTGGTGCGTTCTAAATTTCGCAAATCAGTTTAGTGCTCCAGACAATGAATAATTCAATGCTGTCTTGGAGATACTATAGAACTGTTGTATCAATACCGGAACCGGAATCTAATATTCTCTGAAATGATATGATTTTTGGCATATGGCTGAATTTTTGGGAATCTTAATAACGTTATCCTTCGATTCAGTTTTTCCATACTTGGGGGCTGCTCATTTTACATTAGAAATATTTGAGAGGGTGGGGAGGGTGAGAAGTAGCCGACCATTACTTTTGTGAACCAGAACGTAAAAGATCTCTCAGTGAGAAATATTGATGAATTTCTATGACAAAGGGATGTTAAGAACAGTTCCAAACAGAAATATTTTTTAAACAAATGACGGAAGAAAAGAAAGAGAAAAGAACGAATAAAAAGCACATGGAATTCTCCTATTATTGTCAGGTTCACTCATGATTTTTGTCTTAAGAATAAAAATGTCCAAGATAACAACTAAACAATCCTTCAAGTCGGAGAAGAATTGGACAATAGAGTGACCGTTCTCCAAAAAAGAACGACAACCTCCTTTGTGTAGGTCACTCGTTCGTAACTATTGTGAAAGCCCACAGAGCAGTGTGCATGTGTGTGTGTGTGTGTGTGTGTGTGTGCAAATGTATGAAAATATACTTCTATATTTACCACTTTTGTCATAATAAAGTACAAATAGAAGAAAGGAGCGAGCACGGACAAATGACTGGATCTCGATATTAAGTTTATC
Source organism: Sinohyriopsis cumingii (assembly GCA_028554795.2). Classification (NCBI taxonomy): domain Eukaryota; kingdom Metazoa; phylum Mollusca; class Bivalvia; order Unionida; family Unionidae; genus Sinohyriopsis; species Sinohyriopsis cumingii. Next base: position 3,650,465 of record JAPYKE020000170.1, read on the forward strand.
CATTACAAACTTGGTTATTATCTGCTTTCTCCGAAGACACCAGAAACCGATAGACCACAGTCCAACGCCTATCGTAGATATCTATCTGTGTATGTCACAAATGTGTCTGTGTGTACTTCTCGCATTTTGAAATGATTAGATACACGTGGAGAAGAGTAGTGAGAGAGCAGACTTACCTGTATGTATTTTTTTGTTGCGCCAGGTGTACATGAAAAGTGGGTGTCAACACTGAATAGCAGATTCGGATAGCTCTAGTGTCGTCTATGTCGCGCTATGATACACAGACATATTCAACAAAGCGGGCCATGCACATAGTGGTTAGAGAAAGTCAGACTGAAAATAGAAGGAATTTTAGGAATATGGGACTGACTGACCTGATCCCTGAGCATTGCATTGTATTCTGTCTAAAGTCTCAATACTTTTTTATAAATATGTGTAGGCTAATAGGTCATGGTTGCATACATTTACAGAAGAATAGTGAACGATAGGATTGACAGACTGCAATTAAAGTTTTCAAAAAGTTAACTTTGCTTTCATTTTAATTCGAAATGTCAAAAACTGTTTAAATTTTAAGCTCATGTTTATTTTAATCAGGATGAAAACTGCATTTAAAGAAAATTCGAAGTACATAGAGGTTTCCTCGTCTAAAAAAGAACATAATGTCTCAAGTTAGTTGAAAAGAATTAACTATCTTGAGGTAACAGAGAAAAATTATTTCTGATCTGAAAATAAATCCAAGACACACACCCCAGTCTCTTCTCAGCCAAAGTATGATTTGTCCCCCTTAGCAGACATTATTTTTTCTCCATACAGACAACAAAAGTACAAGATGTAAAATATATTAAATATATTTCTAATGTTTGATTTAGATTGCCATTATTGATTTTAAAATTAATTAAGCACGTTTCTATCTCCCTGATGTCAAAGATGTTTGGTTGCTATGGAGGCATACAAAACAACATTAACTAAAACAAGTCACACTGAACATTTCTTGACAATGTGACAACATTGAATGAAGTGGTTTTTAAGGTGAGAAAATTATGTTTCTCTTCCGGCTGTCATGGTATCCACATATCAAGAACACAAATCATTTTGCTGGATCCATTGTATTTTATGACACAATATATGTTGCACCTAATACTTTAATAACAAAATATTTTTCAATATATTTTTGAGGATATGCGAAAGCATGTGTTTACTAACGGGTTACCATTGAGTTTTAATGTTTGCGATGGAAGCTGTCAAAATAAAAAGTGCCTAAAACTACGTCTCGAATAGTTGTGTCTTTAGTTGTCAAAGTGTCTTAAATGTTTATATAGTTCTTGGATCTTAACAATTTCTACCGTATAAGCCAGTGTTAAGTGCCCAATCATAGGGGCACAACATAGGGTATGTGCTGGACATATATTTAATTTTGTTTCCTCGTGCCCTTCAAACTTGTAGGCTACTGACTCATGCTGAATGCATCTGCAATCCATACAATGCACAGTAAAGAAGTGTTGAATAAAGCAACTGAGTTTTGGTTAAAGGTAACACAGTAACCGTTCTTTGAATTAGGCAATATAGTATCAGTTATTTGAATTAGGCAACACAGTATCAGTTATTCGAATTAGGCAATACAGTATCAGTTATTCGAATTAGGCAATAGCAATGACACGGGAAACAGTTTTTGGTTAAGTGGACGGCAAACACTGCAGTCACTCAATTAAAGGTGAAAATGGCGAACACCTTCATTTTCCACATTAATTCTATAGCAATGATAAACACTATTCTTTATACTGAACGCACTTCCGTTTCTACATCAGTAATGTAAATGTGATTTCAATTTACTACAACGATTGACCAGAAATTGTGGTGCTATCTGGATTCTAGTGCATCAGTAGTCATGTGTTTGTACACTGGCTTTGATGCGCTCTTTCTTCTCTTATATCAACTTATTTTAAATCATTTTCCGTATAGGCTGGAAGCGTCTAGCTCCATTGCATCATTTATCCTGTCGTCTTTTTTATTTCCGTCGACTTCGATAATTTGCATGAAATCACGAGCTTCTACGGTAACAGCGGTAGTTGTTCGAATATATAAACATTCCGTTTAGCTATTTAAAGAACTGAAAACCAGTGTTGCCGTTTTTGAAATCTGTAGGTTTGATTTAGATTATCTATGCCGGTTCAAATGATTGACATGTACTTTATGAGCAGAAAGTTGTGTTTTAACAAGGACAACACTCACCTGAGTTAACTAGAACTTATATATTTTCATATTATGCAGTAGTGTTCCTTTAAAATTCAATACAAGATAAAGCATATATACGTTGTTGTTGTTATGGATTTAAAGCCATTTATAGCACATGCTAGACTATGTATGGCAGCAAGGATAGTTGGTGGAGGAAGAAATAATTATGCAAACTTTAGTATTTTCAATGCCTTCTGTTTTTGTGTTTTGTCTTGGGCCTGTTTTTTCCTTGCCTTTTTAAAGATTCACTTAGACTCGAAAGAACTCAGGCTAGTAAGAAACCTGGTTTTGTCCATTTATATTACTTAATCCCTGACAGTCTCGCGATCCCTTTCTGGATCCAGCACAATGATTTGTGTTCTTGACATATATATATATATATATATATATATATATATATATATATATATATAAGACAGACATACATACAGAAAGACAGACAGATAGACCGACACAGATAGAGAGACAGATAGAGAGCGGATGGGCGTGAAGATAAATAGACGAGCAAACAATAACCAAACAACATAAGCTAGATCATTCAACGAACAAAAAAATACATATTTACTGTTTTTTAAATTCATGTAAATATTTATATTGCGTATGAACAAACTAAACTGAAATTTATACTGAATAGTTGTTATATTTTTGTATCTGATTTTGTAAAACCCTAATTGTCTAAAGTATGCAACAATATATAAGATACGTTTCGTTTAATCAAATTAATCAGACATATTTCATTTCAAGTAAGTTTACTTACATATATACATTTTATAACTGTAAACAAAATCACATGAATATTTTTTGAAAAGTTTTTTGTCTTACAATGTGACTTTTAAACTGTAAACAAAATGACATTAATATTTTTTGAAAAGTTTTCTGTCTTACAATGTGACTTGTAAACTGTAAACAAAATGACATTAATATTTTTTGAAACGTTTTCTGTCTTACAATGTGACTTTTAAACTGTAAACAAAATGACATTAATATTTTTTGAAAAGTTTTCTGTCTTACAATGTGACTTTTAAACTGTAAACAAAATGACATTAATACTTTTTGAAAAGTTTTCTGTTATACACTTTTAAAATGGAATCTACTTCTCTTGAATCAGTGCATGATGATGTCTCTTCAATATGAAACACACCATTTCAGAGAAAGCAAGTTGATATGTTTTGTATCATAGTAGTTGTAAGTATGAAAATGTCTCCATTTTGTATTATATCATGGTGTATGAAAATGTCCCTGTATTGTTTATACCATATACTGGCTTTGTGTTTGAAAATATCACATTTTTTAGATACCGTGTAATGGTTGTGTGTAGAGAAATGTGCCTGTTTCGTATGTACCTTGCCAAGATAGTATGCATTAAATTGTCCTTGTTTTGGTATGCACTATGTCATGGTTGTATGTAGAAAAATATGCCTGTTTTTGTATGTACCTTGCCGAGATAGTATGCATGAAAATGTCCTTGTTTTGGTATGCACTATGTCATGGTTGTGTGTAGAAAAATATGCCTGTTTTGTATGTACCTTGCCGAGATAGTATGCATGAAATTGTCCTTGTTTTGGTATGCACTATGTCATGGTTGTGTGTAGAAAAATGTGCCTGTTTTGTATGTACCTTGCCGAGATAGTATGCATGAAATTGTCCTTGTTTTGGTATGCAATATGTGATGGTTGTGTGTAGAAAAATGTGCCTATTCCGTATGTACCTTGCCGAGATAGTATGCATGAAATAGTCCTTGTTTTGGTATGCACTATGTCATGGTTGTGTGTAGAAAAAGGTGCCTATTTTGTATGTACCTTGCCGAGATAGCATGCATGAAATTGTCCTTGTTTTGGTATGCACTATGTGATGGTTGTGTGTAGAAAAATGTGCCTATTCCGTAAATACCTTGCCGAGAGAGCATGCATGAAAATGTCCTTGTTTTGGTATGCACTATGTCATGGTTGTGTGTAGAAAAATATGCATGTTTCGTATGTACCTTGCCGAGATAGTATGCATGAAAATGTCCTTGTTATGGTATGCACTATGTCATGGTTGTGTGTAGAAAAATGTGTCTATTCCGTATGTACCTTGCCGAGATAGCATGCATGAAATTGTCCTTGTTTTGGTATGCACTATGTCATACTTGTGTGTAGAAAAATGTGCCTATTTTGTATGTACCTTGCCGAGATAGCATGCTTGAAATTGTCCTTGTTTTGGTATGCACTATGTGATGGTTGTGTGTAGAAAAATGTGCCTATTCCGTATGTACCTTGCCAAGATAGTATGCATGAAAATGTCCTTGTTCTGGTATGCACTATGTCATGGTTGTGTGTAGAAAAATGTGCCTATTCCGTATGTACCTTGCCGAGATAGTATGCATGAAATTGTCCTTGTTTTGGTATGCACTATGTCATGGTTGTGTGTAGAAAAATGTGCCTGTTTCGTATGTACTTTGCCGAGATAGCATGCTTGAAATTGTCCTTGTTTTGGTATGCACTATGTGATGGTTGTGTGTAGAAAAATGTGCCTATTCCGTATGTACCTTGCCAAGATAGTATGCATGAAAATGTCCTTGTTTTGGTATACACTATGTCATGGTTGTGTGTAGAAAAATATGCATGTTTCGTATGTACCTTGCCGAGATAGTATGCATGAAAATGTCCTTGTTATGGTGTGCACTATGTCATGGTTGTGTGTAGAAAAATGTGCCTATTCCGTATGTACCTTGCCAAGATAGTATGCATGAAAATGTTTTTGTTTTGGTATGCACTATGTGATGGTTGTGTGTAGAAAAATGTGCCTGTTTCGTATGTACCTTACCAAGATAGTATGCATGAAAATGTCCTTGTTATGGTATGCACTATGTCATGGTTGTATGTAGAAAAATGTGCCTATTCCGTATGTACCTTGCCGAGATAGTATGCATGAAAATGTCCTTGTTTTGGTATGCAATATGTCATGGTTGTGTGTATAAAAATGTGCCTATTCCGTATGTGCCTTGCCAAGATAGTATGCATGAAAATGTCCTTGTTTTGGTATGCACTATGTCATGGTTGTGTGTAGAAAAATGTGCCTGTTTTGTATGTACCTTGCCGAGATAGTATGCATGAAACTGTCCTTGTTTTTGTATGCACTATGTCATGGTTGTGTGCAGAAAAATGTGCATATTCCGTATGTACCTTGCCGAGATAGTATGCATGAAATTGTCCTTGTTTTGGTATGCACTATGTGATGGTTGTGTGTAGAAAAATGTGCCTGTTTTGTATGTACCTTGCCGAGATAGTATGCATGAAATTGTCCTTGTTTTGGTATGCACTATGTGATGGTTGTGTGTAGAAAAATGTGCCTATTCCGTATGTACCTTGCCGAGATAGTATGCATGAAATTGTCCTTGTTTTGGTATGCACTATGTTATAGTTGTGTGTAGAAAAATGTGCCTGTTTCGTATGTACCTTGCCGAGAAAGAATGCATGAAATTGTCCTTGTTTTGGTATGCACTATGTCATAGTTGTGTGTAGAAAAATGTGCCTATTCCGTATGTACCTTGCCGAGATAGTATGCATGAAAATGTCCTTGTTTTGGTATGTACTATGTCATGGTTGTGTATGGATTTATCCGCAGTTTCTAATTACCACATCATGGTTGTTAAAATGAAAATGTCGCCGTTTCGTATATGCTTTATCATGAATCATGTCGTGGTTGTTTGTATGAAAATGTGCAATTTTTCCACGCTCCACGTCAAGGTTGGGTGTATGAAATTGCCCTTGTTCCAGCCCACACACACACCTTAGTGTGAACCAGGTTTGTACAGTATCAGCTTAAAATAAACGGTCCCAATGTATATGAATGAAAGTAGCTCCGTTCATTATAAGAAGCCACGCAAAAGTCGTTTATTTAAAAATAAAAGAATAACGGCAAAAAAGAAGTCTGAAATAGGCGAAAATTATGTTGGAAAATATTTTCTGTGATTTCGAAGTACTTCAGTAGTTTTAGATCATAAAGCGAATTCATACATTTATAAGGGAAGATTAGAGAATTGTTTCGTTACTAGTTCTAATCTGACAACGTACGAATCATTTCAGTTTGGCTGACGAGCCCAGTACGTGACAGGCACGTCCGTCAACAGAGGCTGCAGGAGAATGTCTGGGTTGTGATGGGAGCTGCCGATGGTTCCCGATTTTATTCTTTGCCATCATTTATCATCCAAGCTGGCCCGTCTGTTTTGTTCAAAAGTGGCAGTGGTCCGGTGAACTGTACGTCGCCAGATTTCTTGGTCAGCAGCTTGTGATGTCAATTAGCGGTGGTTAATGCCTAAGGTGGTGAGGTCTTTTTCCAAGGAGTCTTTATATCTCTTTCTAGGTGCCCTTCTATCTATGTGGCCAGTGGACAGCTCACCATACCGTTCAATCTTTGGCAGGCGATGATCCTCCATCCTGGACACCGTCCTGCCCAGCTTAGCTGTATCTTCACGAGCGTAGCCGCAGCGCTAGTTATCCCAGCTTGTTTGAGGACTTCATTGTTGGTGACGAAGTCACTCAAGTGGATGCTGATGATGGTGCGGGTGCAGCGCTGATGGAAACGTTCAAGGAGGCGGAGGTGGCGGATGTAGGTGACCCAGGATTCGGCGAAATATAGGAGAGTGGTCGGTCAGAAAAAGCGGTCAGAAAAATCCTAAGGCACGTACGTATGCTTAAATTGACATAACAGCAGTTGAGGAATTCATGAAAATTATTTGACGCTTTTATTAATCGAAACGTTATGTGCGATTTAAAAAAATTCCCGCGTTAACCTTTTCGGACTTGACAAAGAAAAAATGGCATGAAATGGAAAATCAACAAGCAAAATCTACATATTATAAAGAATGCAAGTCATTAGGGAATGTTGAGAAATGACTATGCAGAAGATAAACTTTAGTTTAAGTGATTCTTCCAAGAATTTAGCTTGAGAAAAAATCTTTAAATATCGAAACATTTTCCCAAGGTATTCCAGAAACATAGAGACTAAATTTAACAATGTTCCGTACAACGAAATTTAGGTTTCGACCATAAACTGGAAGGTATAATTATTTAGATATATGTGAAAGAAACATGTGAATTATGTGCCTTACGAGATAAAGGTGATGAATTTCACATCATTTTTAAATGTACAAATCTTGTTGAAATAAGAAGATAATAAGTAATGTTACGGTCGTACCAGAATGTATACCCATTTAATCATATGGAAAATGGCACAAAATCTTGACGGACAGATAGGATAAGTAAATAAATCTTAATTTTCCCATATACAGGTTCAGAATAGTTTTATATATCGACGTTTCGTGCAAATTTGTGATGTATATCCCAAAGTATTGATCAAACAGCCCTTTTCCACCTGTTATACCACCACCATTAATAATGGTTGTTTGTATTTACTGTGATAGGCATATTAGTAGACTTATATTGGCTAAGAAAGTTTATTTCTGCATATTGTAAGTGCATATACTCGATGTTAATAAACATTTATTACTGTTAATATTACATGTTTTATCTTCTCAATATAAATCTCGTTTTAAGTAACGAATGAAAATATTCACAAAATTTGCAACCGAGTAGCGAGCGTGTATCAGCCTATTCACATGTCCAGACAGATTTTGTTTTCTCTACTACATTATAAATCTAATTATAATATACACATATACATTATAAATCTAATTATCATATACACATATGTAGAATATGAAACAATATCACAGTGATCATAAACTTGTTTAAAGACAATTTTCAGATATATTCAGCAATTATCTTTATTACAAACTGAATCATGTCATAACATTCGAAAACATTTCACAATTGTAGATGAATCTCAAATAGATCAGGGGTGGGGTCAATTCTTGAGTCCTAATAAAACAGGGAAAATGAAGACACCTGGCAAAGAAACTGTGACAGCAAGTAATAAATATACCCTCCTACAGGAGGAGGGGGAGTCCATACAGGAGAAGGAGGGGGAGGTGTGGGAAGGGTTAAAGAGACACGTCTGGCCTGACCCCTTTAACATGCTCCACACCCCTACATAAAAAAACTGAAAAAGAGAAAAGCTGCATCGGGGTCTCCTTCATCGCAAGAGGGAACTCTTGATGAGACAATAGATGACACCCAGAAAAGTGCACATGATAGAAATGAAGTCAATCTAATGAAATTAAGGATGACAAAGAAAAGACTAGAACACAGTGACAAATCTGACAATATGAGCGATGACGAAAACACAACGGATGAAAGTGACGACGGGAATGAAGGCGACAGCGAAGACTTTGAAACGAATGGAATACGACAGTGCTACGGACGATATGAAACGAACAATGGAAAACGAAGGAACAAAAATGGAAACGGAAACCGAAATGGAAACTGAGAACTTGACTGATCCAACAAACAAAACCGACGAAGAAACGTTAGAGACACCGACAGAAAGCATAACAGGGGGAGACCCAGTGCCCCCTCAATTATATTTAAATTAATTAACTAACCGGAAATACCTACAACCATTATTTTAACATATTTAGCATTTGCCTCACTAAATTATAATGTATATACAACCAAATAGCGGCAACCTAGGGAAATGACAATAATGGAAAGAAAAAGCTTCCCTTCTTTTGTCAATAAATGTTAATAGAATTAATAGGTATAAAAATTTTAACCTAAGCACTATAACCCAGTATGATATGATTTTTATACAGGAGTCACAAAACGGTTTCACAAAGGAATTAATATCCTTATGTGAAAAGAAAATGAATGGGATTGCGATTTTAAATAATTATGTAGAAAAAGACACAAGGGGAGGGTGGCGGTAGTGATAACTAATAAAAAAGGGTGTAAATGGGAGAAAGGAGGGATATTATTACATATAGTTGTCAAAGGTGTACATTTTGTTAACGTTTATATACCAGCAAATAAGTATCAAAAACAGCAATTTATAGAAAAACTATCAAAATATTTAGAGAAATATACTTTGGAGGATCTTGTTTTAGGGGGGTGAGGGGTTCCATTGATAGGATAATGCCCTTAACAACAAATGACATGAGATTTAAACTTGAAATGGAATTTTTTTGTTGAAAAATCATAAATTTACAGATATATATAGGAAACTGAATATGCCTAAAAGGGAATTTACCTATGAATACAAAAGAGGAAATGGGAGCAGATTGGACAAAGTTTATGGAACACACATTGAGAAAAATATGTATAAAGATACAGGTATCTTTAATTACAAAATATCAGATCATAAACTTATTTACTTGGACTTGGAGATTAAATGTAGAACTAAATGGGGTAAGGGGGAGTGGAAATTAAATAACAAAATTTTAGAAGAGTCAGAATTTATTAAGGAAATTAAAGAGGATATAAAAAAACTTTGCAACCAAGGGGAACCGGGACATAACTGAAGAATGGGATAATTTAAAGAAAAAATGTAAAAGGAAAGTAATTAAATTCTCAAGAACGGGGATAGATTGAATTGAAATGGAAAAAGAAGAAATTAAAATTTTTTTAAAAAAGGGTCTGACGCCAGAAAGAGAAAACAGTTTAAGAGAGAAGTTAAGTAAGATATTGGAGGATGAAAGAAAAGGAAGAGAAATAAAAGCTGGGACATTTACCCAAATTTATATAAAAAATAAAGCAGATGGACTACATAAAAGAGAGGAATTGAGGAGGGGAGGGAATTTTTTGTAGACATTAAAATTTGGAAATAACGAGAAAACATCCGACAAAAAATAAAATTTTAGATCACATTAAGGAATACTACACCAAATTATACCAATCACAAGAAATAGAAAATACTACGATAGATGAATATTTACAAGGAATAGAATGCGAGATGATATCATCAGAACATAAAAACTTATGTGATGATTTCATTTCGACACATGAAATTACAAGTGTAATTAAAAATTTATTTAAAGGGAAATCACCAGATAGAGATGGACTCACCGCGGAATTCTATATTAAGTTCTGCGGGGAGTTGTCGCCCATACTAGAATGGTTGTATCATCATATACTACTAAGAAACAGCACAATGACAAACAGCATGAAGGAGGTGACAATTAAATTGATATTTAAAGGGAAAGGAGATAGGGAAGATTTAAAACGCTGGAGGCCGATCTCCCTCCTAAATAAAGATTATAAGATATTAAGTAAGATATTAGCACCAAAAAAACATGAATGGATAAAGTAATCAACATAAATCAGATATGTGGGGCAAAACGGAGAGACATTCAAAATAATATTTTAAGCATTAAGACAATAATAGACTTTGTGAATGATTCTGGACAGAAAGGTGGTATGGTAGTTTAAGACCAGGAAAAAGCCTTTGATAGATTAGAACACAACTATATACAGAAGGTCTTGGAGAAATTTGGATTTGAAAATAATTTCAATAAATGGACTTAAATTCTGTACAGCGGATTAACTTCAAGAGTACAGGTAAATGGAGCCAACACAGGGAAATTCGATATTAAAAGATCGGTGAGGTTAGGGTGCCCCCTATCAATGCTATTATATGTAATAGCAATATAAATTCCAAGTATAAAAATAAGACTAAACAACTAAATTGAAGGTATCAAAGTTCCAAACATCAGAGAAGAGGTGAAAATGATACAGCATGCAGACGATTGCACAAACTTTATCAAGGATCCAAATTCCTTTAAAGTCCTTGTCAAGGAATTCGAAGAATTCGGTAAGGTCCTATGAACCGAATCAACCATGACAAAACAGAAATTTTATAAATAGGGAACTGGTGGGGGAACCACTCTGGTTTACCACCACAACAAATTAAGGAAAAGGTTAAAGCTTTAGGAATATACTTTAGTAAAGATGAAGAAAAGGAAAACTGTAACCAAATCAAAATTAAAATAAATGAAATTGTGAACTTTTGGGCTCTTATGCCACTATGCCTCATAGAACGGGCCCACGTGGCCAAAACATACATGTATGCTAATATAAACTATATTTTAAAATCTATAGGCATTACAAATGAGACACTACACAAAATTGATAGCAGTATTATTGACTATGTATGGGATTTTAAAACCCACTATGTTAACAAGGAAACAATTTATAGAGCAAGAGAAAAAGGGGTGCTAGCAATACCTAACCCCTTAATTAGTAAATGTGCAAATATAATTAACAGGTTTAAAAGGATACAAGCAGAGCCAAAAAGACCACGGGAGGGATTGTATATATATTGGTTTGGGTTTTCAATGAGACATAAAAAAGAGATATATCAAAATAATAAACTAACAAAACAACTAGAAATACCAAGAAGATTCAGGAGTATCAAAGACCTATTAATTAAATACAGAGACAAGAAAGAACTGTGGGAATCTGATGGAAAAAAACCCACCTACAAATAGATAAGAGGAGAAGATAAAAAGCAAAGTAGAGATGGAGAAAATGTATGTGAGCTGGAAAAGAGTGTGTAGGCACTGGGTAAATGTATGCTCCCTTAAAATGCAAACCCTCTGCTTCAAATACATGCATGATGCGTGGTTGACAGGAGAGGTAGCAGTGAGGCGGCATATGGTCAGAGTACCGCCGCAATGCCCACTGTAAAAAAAAAATACATTTGCCAAAGTTCACACCATAACCCAATGCGAAAGTAGGAAGACTCAAAAATTAAAAATAATTAATGAAATAAGTTTAAAAAACGAGATATACAAACCGCAAAACATCATATACTTAGAAGGGAGTTATGATAAGAAAACTTTATACCAAATTACGAACTTCATAGTAGATACGATGAAAGCGCGTGGACAGGTAATTGCTATTGGACGGGACTGACGAAAGGGTGAAAAGAAGAGGGGAGGTAGGGGGGCAAGGAAGATCACCCCTTAAGGGTAGATTACCGAAAGCGGACCTTTGCCCTCATACTCGACCCCCGGCTTGGATCCAGCAGCGGGCAGTGCCTTACCTCCATTTCATGAATTCTAACTCTAGCGTAAATATATCTTTACTTTTAAAGAAACATAACGTAGGGAATTTAGAAGGAGGAACAGGGGATCTATATTGGATAAGTACAGGTCGATGACGTCATGGGGCTATGTCACAGGGCGCTATGCAAAGTGAACAGGCCCCTGAAAGAGCTTGGAAACCACCCCATATAGAACACTTAACAGGCAATCGAAACACGAGTTAGGATATAAGGAAATAGGATTTTAATCTATAAATATCTTCTACCTCTTTCACCTGTTCCTAAATATACAGCTCCCGTACTGTATTTTTACTAAACCTCACTCTCGAGGGATACTTTAAAATATTTTGGTAACTTTGGCTGCTAAATAAATAAGAGAAGACCTGCTAGAGATGGGATAATTACATGCAAATAAAGAAGGTATGAACCCCACTTCAGGTACAGTCAATCTCACTCAAATCATGCGAGGAAACGACACAGAAAACACACACATAATAAACTAAGGATTTTATTTCATTATCATAACTATTGCACCGTTTTACTCGCCAAAATTCAAAATAAAAAATAAAAAACTAAAACATACATCATTGGAGATTGTACATAATGGATAATGATAGGACAACTGGGTCAAAAATTTGATATCTAAATGCTGTCCCAACACGAAAATAATACATGGCATACACACAATATAACACGGGACGTTAAGGCGACCTCTAGCAAAGGTCAACTATGGAAACTAGGGAAGGAATTCCGAGTAGGTGAGATAAACCTAACCCGGATGAATAACCCTATAGAAACCCTAGCGAACTTTAGAAATACCCCAACCAAAATATTTCTGATTAAATTTTAATTCAAAATTCTTTTTATAAAATTTAAAAAAGCCCACATCTTTGAGGGATACAGAAACACTTTTTTTGGATAAGTGGGGGGGGGGGCATCTGTCTGGTAAAGAAAACTGGAGTCAAGTATCACAAAAGTGTATGCACATTACAAACAATAAAATATACAATATGTGAAATTTTCTTGTTTTCATAGCTGATCTGGCCAAGGTCGAATAAGGTAGCATGACATACACCAGTGCAGATATTGGGAGACAGATATCCACATCGGGATTACTCTGATGAAGTCCGTCATTGCCAGGTGAAACTCGCAATTGAAAAACAGACAAATAGAGCTAATGGTTATCGTGCCAAGTGACATTTTGTCATGAGTATTGATCGTTTTTCACATGTTACAGATTGTAACTTTTTAGACTTGTATGTGCATTTTCAAATCAAGGAAATAATTACAAATCTTCGTGGCTGTATATATACATCCTTAACCTTCCACTAATTCAAATAACACTGACTTTATAAACAGTCATGTACACTGCTACATTGTCAGTAGTTTCACATGTTTAGAATCACGTGGCTGGGGATGGTTTCATAGTTTGGCCCCTGTCAAATTTCAAAACTTCAAGATATGATGTTACTTTTTCAAATCTTATTGCTCAATAATTATATATATATATATATATATATATATATATATATATATATATATATATATATATATATATTAGTTGTTTCCGGCTTGTGTTGTTGAAATTGAAATTGAGGCGAGGCATGTACACTTGCCATAGTTACGTTGCAGCATATAAGCAGTGCAATACTAATAGTCTCCAAGGAAGAAGAACCAACCACCCATAGCGGTAGACAACACGTGTTTGCTGTTTTTGAGATATTTTAGTTGCCATGAACCAACACGGTTCATGGCAAGTAAAATATCTCAAAAACAGCAAGGATTACAACTATACTGATTTGCACCAACCTGTTTAGTCGCAGTGTTTTGCAGAATTAACACCATAGAAAAGGGCTTGCATTTGCACTGTGAGCATCATATTGTGCCAAAAACGACCTTTGGACGTGAAAAATGCAGATATAAATTTGGGGTTGGGGTGCATAAACTTCTGTTGCTATGAACTGCCATTGACTTCTCAGGTCAAGTGAATACTACTCTTATGTTTTGGTTTAATATAGCTATCCGAAACTATGGACCTTTTTGAATTCACTAGTGTAGTTTATTTTCTATGAATTTTTAAAATTAATATTCAGGTGGATGCGGCCTTAAATCTGTGCATCAAAACTGTGACTTGCATCCTTATTTACTAAACAATACACTGAGGATATTTTCTTTTCTTGCGTTAATACCGGATATATTTCATGTCGTGTACCAAAACATAATATTGTAATGAGTGGCGAAGGGGCGAGTAAACATCTCTAGTTGTTAGTACAACAAGATGAAATATATCTGGTATTAACGTAAGAAAAGAAAATGTTCTTTTTATTATATACCAAACTTGCTTCAATATCGAAATATAGAATACTAAACTCACTCTTTGGCATAACACGCTCACCCACACGCCATTTTAGTAAATTCACCCCACTTTCATAAGCCTGATGACAAAAATACACGTGACTTAAGAAGGCGATAGAATCGGGTTTATCTCATCTGTCGCATTAAATTACATTTTATTTCATTTTGTAAACTATTTGACCCTACCTAAAAATAATGCAAATCCGATTCAGCAAATGCATTACAGCGAGGTTGTCGCTGTTGTCAAGTAAGGGAAAAAAACTAAAGAAAGAGGTAGATGGCTTCTGGTCAGAATAGTTTATCAAAGATTAACTTCCATGTCTGAAATGTAAGGTTGTTTCTATTTATTTGTTTTAGCTCACAAAGGCCTATTTTTGGTCACAGTTACAACGTTTGTAACTGCACACAATTAAGCGTAGCGTGGCATAATTGAAATTTTGTTTTCACATATGATAAGAATATTTTTCATTTCTTATATACGATAATAATGAAAAATTATGAAAATTATTTCGACAATAAATTTATATACTTCACAGATAAGTTTTCAAAAACTGGCTGTTAAACTGATTATTACCGTCAAATGAATTGTGTAAAATGATGTCAACACAACGGTATACTCGAGAGTAACCTGAACGTGAACCATAGTTGTTACCCTTATGCAGATCAATGTGTAGTACTAACAAAGGAACGTGTATCATTTGTTCACGTCCGTTGAATGTGTAGTACTAACAAAGGAACGTGTATCGTTTGTTCACGTCCGTTGAATGTGTAGCACTAACAAAGGAACGTGTATCGTTTGTTCACGTCCGTTGAATGTGTAGTACTAACAAAGGAACGTGTATCGTTTGTTCACGTCCGTTGAATGTGTAGTACTAACAAAGGAACATGTATCATTTGTTCACGTCCGTTGAATGTGTAGTACTAACAAAGGAATGTGTATCGTTTGTTCACGTCCGTTGAATGTGCAGTACTAACAAAGGAACATGTATCGTTTGTTCACGTCCGTTGAATGTGTAGTACTAACAAAGGAACATGTATCGTTTGTTCACGTCCGTTGAATGTGTAGTACTAACAAAGGAACATGTATCGTTTGTTCACGTCCGTTGAATGTGTAGTACTAACAAAAGAACATGTATCATTTGTTCACGTCCGTTGAATGTGTAGTACTAACAAAGTAATGTGTATCGTTTGTTCACGTCCGTTGAATGTGTAGTACTAACAAAGGAACATGTATCGTTTGTTCACGTCCGTTGAATGTGTAGTACTAACAAAGGAATGTGTATCGTTTGTTCACGTCCGTTGAATGTGTAGTACTAACAAAGGAACGTGTATCGTTTGTTCACGTCCGTTGAATGTGTAGTACTAACAAAGGAACGTGTATCGTTTGTTCACGTCCGTTGAATGTGTAGTACTAACAAAGGAACATGTATCGTTTGTTCACGTCCGTTGAATGTGTAGTACTAACAAAGGAACATGTATCGTTTGTTCACGTCCGTTGAATGTGTAGTACTAAAAAAGGAACATGTATCGTTTGTTCACGTCCGTTGAATGTGTAGTACTAACAAAGGAACATGTATCGTTTGTTCACGTCCGTTGACTGTGTAGTACTAACAAAGGAACGTGTATCGTTTGTTCACGTCCGTTGAATGTGTAGTACTAACAAAGGAATGTGTATCGTTTGTTCACGTCCGTTCAATGTGTAGTACTAACAAAGGAACATGTATCGTTTGTTCATGTCCGTTCAATGTGTATATCCTTGAACAAGTGATGCGTAACTAAACGAATTCTCCAGTTGTCATATGCAGATCGAAAGACAGCGATTGGTGGTGGCAGTCTTAGGAGTAATGAACAAAAAATGAGTCACTATGGGAAGAGGTTGCTACATGCAGATGTTCGCTAGACTAGATTTTACTGTGAACATACATACATACATGCACGCACGCACGCACGCACGCACGCATACATACTTCCTTCTAACATCATATATACAAAATTCCTCTGTACCACACATATACATGAACCATTATGTTACGTGATTCATCAGAAGTTCATATAAATTAACGTAGATCGTTTTGCCTTAGTAAATTGGCGACACAAAAAATATAATTTAAATTTCTTCATCCCCCGACCAACACCCATTCCCATTTTCATTTGTTTTAACCTTGCTTCCAATATTTCTGACAGAATATATCCTACGGATAAAATAATGGTTCACCTGAACGTCTCAAATTATAAGATGTCGCCTAAAGTCAGGATTTGTCCTTATAGATATATTTGCATTGAGCAATATACTGTATCCTACATAAGGCATTAGTTTTGTGAAATAACCCCAAAAGAAAAGTAATAATATTAAGCAAAATGCGCCATGCATTGAATGTCCAGCGATTCATGATGACACTGCTTTTTTTTTGGTACCAACCTTCAGCATATAGTAATTGTACAGAAACGTTTAAGTTAAGTAGAGCATCAAATACAGATTTACAACCTTCAAATTGTTAACACCTTATATTAATTTTGATGACGTCGCCACTGATAAAGATGCGACAATTTATTGTTGTTAATTTTGTTATTCTTGTTGTTGGATTGTTTAGCAAACACACCTGAAATTTATGTTAAACTTCATGATAGTTAATTACCATTCCTCGGAAATGCAAGTCTGACTACCACCTCGTGCACATCTCCTGAATCTCGCATGTATACATACATTCGCCAGTTCCTCTCACTCCCGATTTAATTCAGGCAGGTAAATTTTAATCTCATTTCGCCGTGTCTCAATTTAATTGAATTAATTTCTCTACTTTACCAAGCCTATATGAGTAGACAGTATGTAAGAATAAACTAACATGGTAACCATGGTAATAAGTATAAAATATTTCACTGCAATTACTTTCATTATACTTATCTGAATTATGAACATTGAATTATACTAAATGACGTTTGAAGCAATGTTATTATCACACACACACACACACACACACACACACACACATATATATAATTTTCATTCGAAATCTGTACCATTATATGTGTTGACGTTTGTTTTAACTAACGCATCTACCAATTTTAGGAGATATAAGACTACCAGCTAAGAAGTTATTTTAATGTTATAGAAAACTGCAATAACTCTCTGACCTCGCACAAGGCGATAAATCAATTTCCCAGACTGTTGTACACATTTGCAATCCGTTCCAAATCATTTCAAAGTGTTAATCTATATTTAGAACGCAGGAGAATGAGTTCCATATTAGTTACACGAAGCCTTGCACATAAGCACCCACTGACAACAATTGTTTATTGTTTTCTTTATTATTATTATTTTTTGGCCCTAAAGATGATGCAACTGTATTACTTACTTCAGTCAAACAGGATCACATCTTTTCCGCTTTTCATTTAAAAACCGCGTACGTGAAAATATTAATACTGCCTGCAGTATGTAGAACACAACGGATGTATGTGCTACTTAAAAGTACTTATTTTCCTCTCGCCTGTCATGCCGATGTATAAATATATGTATGCAATATTAGCCCTGGGATAAACACCAGGATATAGGGGCTTATTCTTGATTCTGTGTAGCATTTGTGACGGTGGTGAAGAAAAAAAAATTCTTTATTAGCATATAAACTGATTCCCAAAATAAAGCATAAGTTGAGTTGCAGAAGGTGGAAATAATGTATCGTCTCCGATTCCTACCAAAATATTGAAGCCCTTTAAAAAATAATTACAATTCCTGACATCATCAAAGCTGATTTACCTAGATCTCGTAGAATGAGACATGACACACTGTCCATGGTTTGACATTCGAAAGGTACATTTTAGCGAGATGCGTGGATTTGGGGAAAAGTACGTAGTTTTCATCAGCAAATTTGTTTAACTTCACGGAAAGGGGTCAATAATATCTTAAGAAAAAAATTAGTGTTGTTAAAAATATAAAAAAAATACCACCATTAGTGTTGTTAAAAATATAAAGAAGAAATGGAACTTACAGGAATGGCAGCTTTGGCTTTTGATAAAGTTATTTCAGATTGCAAATATTGGACATAACAGTTCTCTTAAGCATGTATTCTTTAGCTCAGTATTGTGGTTCTTTAATCTGGTGGATATATTAGGACAGAGTTTTTCAGTACAAGTAACAAGATTGAAAATTCCTTTAAATTGTGTTAAGAGTAAGTTCTGATTAAATTGTATTAGAAGTAAATTGATAAATCATATTGGAAGTAATCTTCTACTAAAATATATTGAGATTTAATCCATTTATTCGTATCCTACTATTCAACAATTATTGCGCTATTATGATCAAGTACGAACCGTCTATACATACATTTCCCTTGTATCCTAAAGTCGGCACACAAAGAAAAATTACATGTAAGTACCGCATTGCGGAAACCTAAAAAAAAATCATAAGCTATTACTAATCGCGCTGACGTTGTAGAATTGTCTGTCTAATGACGTACATAGATCTAGACAATAATCTGTAAGAGGCTACGAAGCCTCACTTTGAGATTCTGGCCTTCGCAAGGGGCTAGGAGCGCGCAATATTTGGCATTGTCTTCAGAAACTGGTATAAAAACCCCAGCCACGGGCCGACACCAGTTTTGCTGGCCAGAACCTCAAACAGGCTTTGTCTTTGCAGGTAAGATTATGATCTATGTACAGTTTTTCATAGTATAAGACTTTTTAGTGTTATAAGAATTTTTAGTGCTAAGATGTTAACCTAACATCAGTATGTTTAAACATTAGATAATTTTAATATTTCTTTGCTATTCTTTAATATAATGTATCGGAAAGTTTAATTGTTTGAAGAACTCATATTTACTTATAATTATATTATTGATTATAGTAAAAGCAACGTTCGCTACCAACTTCATACTCAGTAATAGTTAATTTAGAAATAAAATACTCTTTCAATAATAGAGTTTAATATGCTGACATTTTAGAATTAATTCAGTAAAATATATTTCAATTACGGTATTAGTCTGAAATATTGAATTTTAAATTCTTTTGCTATCGTGAATTTATTCGATATTTAATTATCTGTATTACATTCTAAAAAGGCAGTTGTTGTACAAGTATGATGTTGGTAAGTGAAAGAATATCGTAGTTTTATATGTATTTCTTATATCCGAAAATTGAGCTTGTTGTAGTTTGATATTGAAATGTAAGTTTATATGTTGAGTATTTCAATAAAGTTTTGCTAGCCAGAAACTCAAGCAGGCTCTGTCTTTTGCAGCTCGATCCCGAGTACCTTCAATTCCCCAAGAATGTAGTCACGTCTTCATCATCGAGTGACACTTACATCAAATGACTTGAACTTCCTTTCTTTTCTCTCTCTCTCTCTCTCTCTCTCTCTCTCTCTCTCTCTCGGAATTGAGAACGGATTGACTTAGAGTTTACGAAACAAATCTTCACAAAAAAGCTGGTGAAGAAACTCTTTTCGTAAAAGATATACGCAGATTAATTTGAGTCTGTTAGGGTCCTGTAGATGACTCGAAGAAAGAGTTTTTTACAAGACGATGGGTATCATTAGCATAGTAGAGCCGTCAGAATTACTATTTTTTATTTACGATGGAACTTCTTTGTGTGTATGTGCTTTAATGATCATGTTCTAGTCTTAAAGTTTAAAAAAAAAATATTTGATGCTAAGGACAGAGTTATCGATATTGTTCCCAATCCTGACTTATAACACGGTTAGAATATACCCCTCCCTCCTTCCCCAGAAGGTCATGTCAATCGTTATCTCACTGTCTTCCAGTGCTTTCCTTACGGTTCTATGAGAATATGCCGTTATTAAGAATTTAAAGAAAGCCTGTAATCATGGCGGCATAATGGAGAGCGAGAGAGAGAGAGAATTCTTTTCAACTCTAATATATTTCTCTCTAAAAATCTTTAAAATTTATCCTTCATAATCAGAAAGTGAGAAATAAAAAGCTGTTCTAAAGTGGAAGCCATTCCTAGCCATGATCAGTAACAATACGTCGTCAGGATATTTCTGCATGCGCTGCAAACCATCTCTATGTCATACTCAGATGCAATACAGAGAGACAGACAGACAGCAAACAGAGAGAGACATTGAGATACAGAGACAGAGACAGAGAGAGAGAGACAGAGAGAGAGAATACCTTTGAGCTCTTTGTGTGTCGCTATACTTGGCAATGGGGTGCTTGACACGCAGTATATCGGATTCAATAGAACTATGGCCTTTTGTATCACGCCTTGATTAACTGACGAATACGTGAATGCTTACTTTGCACATTGCCTCGCGGAAGTAAAATAGAAAGTAGAAACATTGACTTGCGCAAATCGATAGACCGTCCTGATAATTTAAACAGCGTTTTCTCGCGCATGTTCAAATAAAAGTAGATATCGAAGGCCTTGTATGTACACTTGTGCATATATAAGGACTGATTGACACAAACATGGAAGAGCGGATTAATAGACTGCACTTCACATGCAATAGAATATAAAACGGTTTACATACTGAGAGACATTAAAGGCAGACAAATGGACATGCAGACGTGATGGTTGGAACAGACGGACAGACAGGAATACCGGCAATCAACCATACTAACAGAAATCCAGCCACTCTTTTAAACACAGGCGTTAGAAAGAGTTCGTACTTTGACTTACTCTGCATTGTTAAAAACATAAATTACTAGTCCAACCGAAATTAGGACTGACAGAAAAAAGGACGGACGAATTAATAAACCGCAAGTAACAGACAATACGATTAGAAATGACTAATGTTCAGGCAGAAAGATGGAAAGACAGACAGAAGCACAGACACAACAGGTATAGAGGAATATATAAACAGATACTCATTTAACTCGTTCATTATCAAGTTTAAAAAAGTCAGACAAAAGCTGCTAACAATATTTAATAGAATAATAAAATTTTCAGATTGTATACTACACAGTATGCAGTATAATATATATATATATATATATATATATATATATATATATATATATATATATATATATATCTGTGTGTGTGTGTGTGTGAGAGAGAGAGAGAGAGAGAGAGAAGTAAGAGATGTTCATCAGAAAAAGCAGCCTGTATCAAATTCATTAAACTATGAACTGCACCGAAATTTTGTTTTGTAGAAATGCAAGCAAGGTACGTGAACTATAAATGTTGACTAATTAAAGAATATTTCACTGTAACCCCTGTACCTAGTTCCGTTGATGTCATGATGACAGAACTCTCTGCTTACATTGACACAACTGGAATCTAAAAACGGACAGTTTATTATACATATATTCTCTTATATACATTGCCCTTAAGCAACCTGCTGTATACAAATGACCTGTCTGGATATTTCAGAAATAGAAAAAAAAAATTACATGGAGAAATAGCACACAATACAAAAATACATACAAAAGCATCTGTATTGAAGCTAAAGCATTTCCCAACGGCATGAAACAAACTACAAAATAATCGTCTGTGGTGAGTATTCGCTGGAATGGTACATTTAGCAGGTTTGATTTGGTCTCATGCTCATCTGAATTGTAAGTTAAGGCTAGCATATATAAGTGACTAAGCCACGTGGCCAACATATCAACCCGTTTTGACTCAATATCCTTCATTCCAAGCTATAGTCCAGCATGTGGCCAAGAAATCAGGATAGATTTAGTCAGAAACTCAATAATCATACACAAAATAAGTACTGTTTCCATGCCTTAGAAGGTAGGTTAAAAGAATGTCAACTGAATTTATGTTTGTAAATTTAGCATGTCCCCAGTGCAAACCAGAAAATCTAAATCCACACTCTACACAGCATGGAAAAATGTTAACTAATACTATATGACATGACCATTGAAATCGAGTTATTTACATACAGAGGTAAATATGTTTACAGTTGTTGTTGGTGGTGTTGTTCTTTCCGGGTTTAACGCCATTTATCAGTACACGATAAGCTAGCTATACATGGCGGCCAGTGTTAATGGTGGAGGAAGAACCCGGGAAAACCCCGGAAATAACAACAGACCTACGAGAAGCTACTGGCAAGCTTTCTCTAATACCCACATTGGCTGAATCAGAGACTCGAACCCACGCAGACAGAAGTGAGATGGCGGTGATCCGTAACGCTTTAGACCACTCGGCCACTCGGGGCTCCTTATGTTTGCAGTGTTTCATCTATCTACCGCGAGTGGTCTTTGCTTAAAAAGTAATAACGTTTACTTTTTTATTTCAAAACGTACATGTCCAAATTATGTAAACAAACATACTTTGAACTTCATGTTTTACAAACATCTTGTTTGGCAATCATCTAAAAAGTGTTACGATTTAAATTGTCTTAAAGAAAGCAATAGAAAGAGAAAATTAATAAGTTTTGTGAAATTCAACAATTATTTTGTTTCCCTTGAACACGAAAGTGAAAATTTAAAACGAACTTTAGCACTGAGAATTAAATATCAAATTATTCTAAACGTTCTATCAAAAGTCCAGATATATTGAGCATTCAATATGAATTCCAGTGGTAATCCCCATGAATTTCAATTTTAAAAGTGCTGATGTACCCATGGCCTGGAATAGTTTTGATTATATATATATATATATATATATATATATATATATATAACATCATGGACAAAGGCCTATACAAAATACAAATTAAATATACATAACAAAAGACTATTAACTTATGTTTGAATCTTGAGATTATTTACCAACTGGTTTTACTAATTTCAACATTTGATCAATCTGTGCTTCATTGAACAAGAGGTAATGAATGTAACGTACATGTCTGTCTTATACGATTAACCATGATCGAGAACTCTGACCGTAAGACCAATCAATATGTAGGTTTCTTTCTTACTTTATTACGCAAAGTGCAAACCGACCACAAAGTTTGATCAAGATAACCACTGAATAAGACCGCTTTGGTGGCCTAGTGGTTAGAGCGTCCGCCTCGGAAGCGGGATGTCGTGGGTTCAAACCCCGGCCGAGTCATACCAAAGACTTGCAAAAATGATACTAACAGCTGCCTCGCTAGGCGCTCAGCATTGAGAGGTTAGTGTTAGGAATGGTCGGCCTGGTGTCAGGATAATGTGACTGGGTGAGACATCAAACTTAATGTCGCGGCATGATACACGAGAGCTAGACATCACTATAAACTGCCACACTGCAGACATCGTAGCGATATTACTGAAAAATTGTTAAAGCTACGTTGCAAATCCTAATCACACACACACACACACACACACACACACACACGCTCGCGCACACACCACAGAATAACAGTTGTGGAAACAAAACCATTTATATGTGATCCACAATAGCCTTGACCTTTGGCCGATAAGACCACAATGCCTTTTTCTGTACCTTAAATGCAAGCCTTCCACAATTGTGATCAAAATACATGCTCTATACTTGGAGTTATTATACAAAAACCAACTTTTGCTCATTTGGTTTGAGTGACCTTGAACATTGCCCTCTATATACCAAAGAAACGTTTTCCTTTTTACCGATCGTTTAAGTCGTAATATAATTTGGTGATATAATATGGTCGGTAACTGCAATTCGTCTTCAGAAAGTTACAGTGACCTCGACCTTTGGCACTTTCACCTCAACTTTTTTTATTTTTAAGCCAAAGCGCATGCATATGGCAAACTTGATGACTGGATTTGATGTATAACACGGACGGCTGTGCAGAAATAAAATAGGTAAAAGACGGTCAGACAACATTATGACATAATACTGTTCACCGAATGGCACGTGTATCAAAATTATAAAATGGCTCTACTGATCTAATTGTGCCGAATCTTAGTAAAACAAGCTTGTCTAATTTGATAGAAGATATATTTCTCGCAACGGCATCAGCAATTATAAAATCCAGTTCAGCGTCATCGATAATCAATCGTGAATGATGTAGTTTATGATCATATGCACCACCTTGAGTAAATTTACCGATTATTCTTCGTCCGAGATCTTTTGCTGTTTTTTCACTATTGCTGAGTTTAATCTTAAGAACTTTAGGAGCCTCACCAACAATGACATCCATGGGAGTATTTGGACTCTCTCGTGCGTATTCGCCAATAACCTCATCGAGACTGATACGCTCCGGTGTTGGTAACCAAACTGAAGTCTGCGGTCGATATGATATGATTGCTTCACTGACAGTCAACGATACCAGTATTCGGCTGTCAAGCATATATCGTAATAACACTATTGGTGCCCAACGCTTTTCACTAAAGTGTCTGCCAAACCAGACATAACAGCTTGGATGAAGTTTTTCAGCGAATTCAAGCGACGTCACACAAGCAAATCCTGTCAGGGAAAAATCGGGTAAAGGACCGTTTATAGCAATTCGTGTCATCGAGTTCGTGGGATGTCCAAATCGCTTAAAATATTCGCGGCACTCGCCCATCCCGAGAATGCTTCGCGGATAGCATGCAATCATATCCACGGAAATCATATCCCGGTAGTCATACCGGGTATTCCACAAACCGCCATGTCCATACTCGACACAACTCAATTGTATATCCGAGAGAAACTCACTCGGGTTGGTCTCCACGAATTTCTTTCTCTTGCGGTGTGAGCGGCAACACTAGGAACTGTAAAACAATTAGTTAATAACTGCTCAGTGTTTTCAAAATCCTCGATTTTCACATATTTCTCTGCGAGTTTTTTCATTTGTTGTTGCAGAGATTCCGTCCGGTATAATTCACCGTTAGATCTTACAAATTGATCATACTCGCCATCTTCGGAACTTTTAAACAACCACATCGACACAGGGTCGGTTTTACTTATCTGTTTAATAAAATCA
Organism: Sinohyriopsis cumingii; assembly: GCA_028554795.2. Taxonomy (NCBI): domain Eukaryota; kingdom Metazoa; phylum Mollusca; class Bivalvia; order Unionida; family Unionidae; genus Sinohyriopsis; species Sinohyriopsis cumingii. Next base: position 3,675,738 of record JAPYKE020000170.1, read on the forward strand.
AATATATTCCCCTGATAATATTTCACAACACGATCCCGAGGAAATATCGTAACTGCGTTAGTCCAAGCGTGAGCGTTATGATCAATGATATTTATTGGAGCTCCGTATCGATTATATTTCGATTTGAATAATACTTCATCTGTTATCGTTGTTACGGTTATGGGAAATCTTAATGCTTTTTCTAGCTCGGCGACATCGTTTACTGACGCTCCTGTGTGTTTGACTCACTCAGCCCACGCTGATATCTTGAACTGTCTTAACGCAGTCAGACCGTTTCCGCGTATCGCATTTTTAAAATGTTCCATTACTCGCTCGGCTACACAATTCAGCGCCAACGACGAGGTCGTTTTCATCGGGGTGAGTTTATCAATTTTTGTTTTTTTTTATGGGATAGATTCCATGAATGAGCGCGGTCACAGGATACGCTCTCGCGTAATATGGTTTATCTATCCCGGTCAGCATTCCTGGTTTGGAATCTTTACTTAACAGAATGGTCTTTCCGCTAGCAAGGACAGGGTCACGTTTGTCACGGATAATCCACGTATCGGAATCTACTTGCACAATAAATTTTATTCTGAAAAAATATTTCCGATTATCAAGATAATCAATAATTGTTTTCGCTCGTGCATCATTCATTGTAGCATCGATGACTTCGTCAACGACACCTTCGGTGTTGCGTATAATTTTAAATGACGACCACACGTGAGATGCACCGTCGTCGCGGAATTCTGTTTTGGCATTCCTGATAATATCAAACAGATCAGTCAGGTCTCGTCTCCGTGAGTCAGGGGTTAGTCTGTCAAGATCGAATCTCCCGGCGCCAATGGCAGATAATCTTTCAAACTCCTCCATATTATATTTAAGACAAATATTTAAATAAGAAATATTATATATAGAATGAACCGGTGCAAGTGGTTTCAAGTTGGGTCAGTAATTCCTTGTAATAAATCCTGCAGAGGTGACTTTTGCGGGAACCATTCCCAAAGAGTTCGAAGGGGGAGTTTAGGACCAATACCGTGCCTTCGATGTGGTGTTGGGGTCAGGGGTAAAACACAGTTATGTGCAAGTGCCAAGGAAAACTATACCGTGAACTCAAGCGATATTACAATAAAAAAAAATAACGATGTTGCGCTGAAATCCGAGCGTGATTATTTAACAAAGTTTTCAGACAAATTATAAATTAGACAAAACATAATTATATAAATGAGCCAAGAATTTGTCCCACATCCAACCATTGATAACTACGAAGCATCTCGCGAGGGAATAGTCAGAAACTGCAGGTTGAAAAAAACCAGTTGGTTTTGTTAGTAATTCTGGTTATCTAATGTTTACTGTTGGAAAGAAAATTATCTTTGTCATCGTTTTGTGCACGAGTGTTTCTTTGGGATAATCAAAGACGGTCCTGTGATCGATCACATTTTGATGGAAAAAAATTAATAATTCCCTTCAAAATCTACAGGCCATCACGCAGAGCGAAAATTCTACACGAGGTGGCACTGGTAAATTTGTAAAAAATTCCCAGAGCTGTCAGATCTTTCAACATAAGTACCTGTGAAGAAAAAATATTTCACTCAATGAACTCAGCTGCCAAATATTTCGGTATTAACTCCCGCTCGGTACGATGTGTGGCAGATAAAGTGACCAAATCTGCCCTCTCAAAAACATGTGGACAGAAGATTATTTTTCATTATTTACTTCACTAAAATACGAGGATTTTTAATGTAAAAAACGGAGATAACTCCGCTAAGTATATCTCCTGCAATTAGTTCCCTCCCTTTGCACAACACTCCTTGAGATTGTGCAGTACAGGTATATTTATTCAGCGCGGCAGAGCGGTATACAATTATTATTTACAGCCAATTGAGTAACATTTCACAAGTACAGGTATTTTTCAAATCAGAATTTAAATTCAGCTTAGAATTTAAATTAATGATATATACCACAGACAGGTAAACGGTTCTCCGTGTACAGGTAACACAATCTCCAATTACTTCCCCTGCTGACTTCGTCAAGGTGACTTTGTCAAGGTGACTTCGTCAAAAACTGTCAACACGGGCGGGTGTATAATGAATAATTTTTTTTTCACAGATAAAATCTTTATTTTATTACACTTGTTCGGTTTTATGGTTCATCTGTATTTTTTTCTGCGATTATATTAAAGAAAACAAGCATGAAATTCCGAGTGAGCTATTTTTGAACTTTCAAGTATCAGTCGGTTTATATACGATACGATCTTATTAGAAGACGGAGTCTTCGAAGTTGAACAGCAATCAATACCATCTCGTCATATCCGCTCATGGCGGACGCTTTTTGCGTCATCCAGGTGTTGATTTTGGGGGGATGGTATACTTGCTGTTGAGTGTAGAAAATGGCTCCATTAGGATAAGTCGTCTTACTGTAAATACTATCTGTTTGTGCTATCCTTAGTTACTACTGTAAATGCTATATGTTGTACTGTCCTACTGTAAGCTTGCTATAATGCGGTGGCAATTTAGGAGCTTTACAAATGTAAATATTATGTATGATAGAGTAAATACATGTAAATACTATATGTTGTATTGTCCTTCTGTAAGCTTGCTAAAATGCGGTGGCAATTTAGGAGCTTTACAAATGTAATACTATATGTTGTACTGTCCTACTGTAAGCTTGCTAAAATGCGGTGGCAATTTAGGAGCTTTACAAATGTAAATAGCGTAAATACTATATGTTGTGTTGTCCCTATATGAACCTGCTAGTATATCATTCAGGTAAGCTATGGGTTCAATACGGGGATGTCTAGTCGCTCGCAAACACACCCTCTAGGCTCTCTAGACTGTTTTTTGACAGGTTAGGGGCTCACATGGGGGTTGTGTTTCCGCTCCTGAGTTTGGTATCCTATCATATGATAAGCTAGAGACTCAAGGAGATGTGGTGTCCATTTTTTTTTATTTAAATATATAATATTCATATATATATATAAATATGAATTACGAAAATATCAATGATGTGATTGTTGCTATTAAAAAATTAGAAGAGCGCGGATTTAATATATCACTAAATTCTGAAACAATTATGTCTGATTTTGAATAATTACATGAAGTTTCATGCGCAGGGCGTTATATTCTTCCTGCTCAATATCGATTCATAAATAAAATTCAAAATAATTTGTATAAATCGCTGGCTACAGTAGAAGAAGCACAAATAAATGAATTTGTTTCACTGTCTCGTGCAATTGAAAAGATTAGGTTGAAATTGGCTCAAGAGTATCAAATGAAAAAGATAATAAATACTCGGGTTAGAAAATTAAAAAATTGTATGTCCACTGATGAAATCAACGACGATGAAATCAAGGAAGTAAATACCTCACCTTGATTTACTTGGAATTGAAACTGAAAGTCAAAAGAAATATATCACCTTTTTTTTACTTCCTTGATAAAATCGCCTTGATGAAATCAGCGAGATGAAATCAAGGTGATGAAATCAGCGAGATAAGTCGTTGGGGTTTAATGCAGGAGTGTGCATAATTGAGAATTTGATCTCTGTCACATACAATTGAAATAATATGCTCGCGTCTGAGACTATCTAACTGTTGCTGTGTTAGTAAGAAGTCTTCGTCTCCGTATTCGTCAATAATGAATTTAACGATAATTTCTTATTGTGCAAATGCAGCCCTAACTCCTTGCTCGAGCGCTTGTTTGTCATACACGAAAATATTTATGTGGTGGTACATATTTGAATTTATATAAATCTAATCTAATCTAAGATCTAAATACACATATATATTCGAGGATTTGATGTATACCGCAATGCGCGATCACAACATGATCTTTTGTTAATCGCTGTAGTTGCACATCAGTCAATATAAAATCGTCATTACCGTCTATATCAACAATTATTTTTTCCGGGGTAACTTTTCCGGTTTTGACAGTTCATCAAGAAGTTCTTTATTATCTATGAAACATTTCACGCGGTGATACATTATATAATACTTGCTTGATTAATTGTGAAATATATTTTTCTGCAGAGTTCAATTATATATATATATATATATATATATATATATATATATATATATATATATATATATATATATATATATATATATATATATATATTACTTTTTTACTAATTTCTGTGATTTTTACTAGGAAACACCCTATCAAAATTAGCAAATCGGACAGTGTGTACAAAATATATATAAAATAAAATACTTGTACTGTTGCTTGCACAAACAATACTTGCTTGTGAATTTCGGTCGATTTCTGTGATTTTTACTAGTAAACACCCTATCAATATTGAGCAATTGGACGATTTCTGTAATTTTTGCTAGTAAACATCCTTTAAATTTCAGTGAAATTGTCAGTGTTGCAGAAAATATAATAAAATATTTTTAGGACTTGAAAATCGAAGATTTTTACGATTTCACTAGCAGACTAGATTCCCACGCTGGTCTGTCAGCGCGAAATTTATTCTGGTCAGCCACGGATTATGACATCGTAGATAGACCGGATTGATCGGCTCTTGCACAATCAGAAATCCAGGTGGTACATCTTTCTGAATAAATGAAGAATAAATCCTTGCTGGGCTTGATTTGATACTGTCGTGTCCGTGCTGTAGCTGCCATGAATGACATCACACACAAGATTGACCGCGACCACTTCAGTTATGTTTACGATGCCCGGGGATACATGCCGGCCTTGACTTCGGGGTTATTGTTGTGTCTGAGGACAGTTGGCTCCGGTAGTGTTCGCCTGTGTTGTGCAAGTATGTCATCGAAAAACTCATTGATGAGGTCGGTGACGGATTTTTTCAACTCGGCTACATTATACCCAGGAAATTTAAAATTCGGCAGCGTGGCTTCTGTCAGTGAATATGCAGCTAGAAAATTTCGCTTAAAAGGACGGTCATCGGTATCAGTGTGATGAAAAATTATTGCCTGAACGATTCGCTGGTTAATATATTACATGTCTGCGGCAAGCTGATTTAATATTTCAATCCGCGTAATAATTTCGCTGCGTGAACTTTGTAAATCAAAAAGATGTTCTTGAAAGAGCCGTCGTAGTTGTTCTAGTTGTGTTTTATGTTCTTGATTAATGATTTTAAAATTATAATTAACATCACCACTGGTCAAACTCGCACTTGCTTCTCGTCCTAGTTCACGAGAAAACCACCACCTCATACGGTCTTTGCTGAAAAATTCATACCAACTACCCCCCGGTGCATTTTTTATATTATCCAAAATTACTTTATATGGCATGGTAATTTCATGATATGATTGTTTGTCAGTGACATAATCATACTTCTTTGGCGCTAGTGGTATTGGTTGTACCGGTGGAGCGACTTCAGGCCATCCTAACACTGTTCTGATCGAACTATTGTATATATCCACGGCGTAGTCTGGGGTGTTTATTTCGATCGCGGACGACGGCGTTGGCTCGTGAACAGTTATTGCTATTTTGGATTCCTTTGTTGTGATATTTTTTATTCGATGTTGTAATTCCTCATTGATTTCTTCGATTTGATAAGACCCGGATGGTAACCCAATGACGTTCCAGTCGGGAGTGCCATCGGGTTTATTTTTGTATGCAAATACAAACGAATTATTTGCTGGCAATCCACCAAACGATTTTGATCTGATATTGGGCCAACCGTGATATATTCGTAATTGTGCTAACGCGATTTCGCTTACTGGAATCGCAGTTGAAAAATTAATATTGAATTTTGGCTTAGTTGAGGTTACTGTTAACAAAGATGTTCGCGCCGGGCTTGTATTTGCGACTATCTGTTGAAGTAATTCCGTCATTATTTATCTGCTGTCGTTTCAAATCGAAGTACTTTGTACTTTGAGTGTAGTCTTCATACATCTTTGCCATTTGCGCGAATTCGGAATCTGATATTGTTGTGTCGTCAAGATTGGATGATATCAACGCTGATAATTTCGAGTAGGTTCTCGTGGCCGCGCTGTTTAACTTTTCATATTCGTGCAATTTTGTTAGCGCGCATGAAGATATTTTTTTCGCGATAATATTAGCAACTCCTACAATTGTCGTTGATGTTGAAACTGTAATTGTGACCGCAGCGGTAGCTGTGATTGCAGTTGTCACTGGTGTTAACGCTGATAATAATACTCCTGTGGATGCAACTAACACAGACACTGAATACACTATTGTGTCTAACACGATCACACGCCGTTTATACTTTTTTTACCTTTACTGTGTATTTGTTAATAGTATTTTTTAACTCTGACTGCCATTCGCGTACTTGATCGTATCTGTATTGTTACGCATCTGCCATAGTTGCCATTTATTATATGAAGCAGTAAACAATTGAGGCGTTTCAGCTACAAATTCCAAACACCACCAGTAAGATGTTGCGGTTAATTTCTTGTCGGCGGATTTCAGTATAAATGTTTCTTCGGTTCCGCCATTTAATATGATAGACACAACCCCGGAATACTTGTCGGTGGAATGTCTCCATGGATATGTTGTGAAGATTTCAAATTTAGCGGCACTGAACACAGAAAACCTGTACACGCCAGTGGCTGTTGCTGTATATTTGATAGTATTATTTTGTTTAGACCATGTTGCAAATCCAGATGATACCGTGTACACTATGTTGGTGATATGCCCGGGAGTAACTCCAGTGGGGACTTTAATCAAACTGGTTTTGTTAACGATCTCAGGAATCCCCGTTACGATATCCTGCTGTGTTTGTTTGATCGTGTCAATGTTGGTCTTGATATCAGAAAGTTTCATGTCGATGACGGGAGGAGTTCCAAAGAACTTATCCGTGGCATCATCGGTTTTTTGATGGTTTCTGCGAAATCTTGTAAAAGCACCCACGTGAACATCATACTCGGCCCGCAGCGTTGTTAGTTTACCGTCAATGGTGCTAGTGCCTGTGTCAACATATTGTTTGTTTGCGGCATCTTCCGGCGATGTTGGATTCGCTAACGCGGTTATTTTGTTACCGTTGAGATTGAGGTCACCTGTCATTGTCTCACCGGTCTTTTTTACACGTACCTCTGCAGCTTTTTGCGTGTCATCTCGAAGCGCCGTGATTGATATTAGCGAATCTCTGATTTTTCCACTGTCAGTGAACACAGGAAGGTTACCCGAAGTAGCTTCAATAACCCTACGAATTATTTCATGCCATTTGATATCGCTGGTTTTTAATTTTCCGTGCCGGTCCTGAAATATAACAACCTCATCTGGGTCTATCCCTGTCAGACTTAAAAGATTATCGATTTCATCTTTGGCCGCATATTTTGATAAATCCACATCGGTGCGCTTCACTTTTCTATCGAGAAGAGATCTTCCTAAATATCAACCATTATTTGATAGGAAACTATTTAAATCGACCCATGGTATACTCGTGCACGATTTTGTGAGGTGGTTTGGTTGACGCTGATATCGCATCCAGAACATTTAATACTTCACGGCCACATATCGGAGGATCGGTCAGTGTTTGTGTTGGCAGCGTTGAGTACCAAACTTTCGTCGTTGTCAAAGACGCGGGGACGTCTTTTGTATATCGGAGAAATTCAACTGGCGGTGCTAACCCATACGAATCAAAATAGATAATTCCACGTGCATCGATCGCGTAAGCAACCCAGTGAGTTCCTGGACCATCGCTGTTATCAAGATTAATAATTCCGGTTTCTGGATTATTCGGTTGTTGTGATAATTGATCTCTCATAAAGACGCCTCTGAAATTCTTTATACGCAATTGTTTAACAGCATCGCGCAAATCAAAATTGGACATCGGTGTAAAATCGTTAGCGATTTTCAAAACCGTTTTGGGTACCATGATGGTGGAGTTCCTGGAAGTCTTAGCCCGCGTCCCTTTTTTCTAGCCTTTCCCTGTGGCTTTCTTTAGTGCCATTCCAGCAGCGGTTGCAACAGCTCCTAATGCGACGGCTTTGGCAACAGCTGGGGCATCAGCAGCTATCAGTGCTGGTATTGCTGCGAGAAGTGGAAATATACCACCGGTTTTAACCATATCTTTGACAGCTGCAGGAGAGAAATCAAGTTGAGTTCCAGTTTTCGCCTGCTTACTGAAATGTTTTAGTTGGGTTTTAGTCAACGATAACTTGTTTGGACCACCATTAGCGATTTGATCGTGTTTTAGTGTTATTTTTGTCCCACATGCGTTTGCGTTCTTCGATTGTAATTTCTTAGCCTGACCAGGAGTCAGAGTGACATTAACATGACTATATGACATTTTATTTAATACGAGATTGATCTAATTGTTACATATTTTCGGAAGACTACAAGTTTTCCACTGGTGCATCAACGAATCTCATTCGGCCGCGAGCACCTTCAAGCAACATTGTTTTATCGCTGAGTATAACAGGAATTGCTATAACTCAGCTATAACCCCTCTATTTACGGTAGCCCGAAAGTGTATATCAACGACAGACTGTCTGGTTAAATCAAGATGCTCTAACGAGAAGTAATAGATTGGATAATGAGATATAAAATCCAATTGTGATATTTGCAAACCAGTATCGATATTTAGATCACGCGCTAGATATTTCGTCAATCGTTGATATGCACGTGCAACATGATTATTACTAAAATGTAACAGTATGTTCTCAGACGGTTCTTGATGTCCGTTTATTCTCAGAGAAACGTCAGTGATACCAAGTTGATCAAATATCATATGCGAACGTGTTTCATTACCCACTCGTGCAACATCATGAAGAGCAATAAAAATACGTCGCGGCGCGGAAACCTCCTGCTGTGATGCTATATGCCATGTGAATAAACCATTGATGGCACTTTAAGCACTATCTGTGGTTGTTGTAAGCCACGATAACAACATTTTACCGCCTTGATCCATAAAAGAAAACAGTCGCTATTCTTCAGTAATTGCAGGAGTCATTACCGGGATCCACAGTGATAGTTTTGTTATGTTTACCTTACCAGGGTCACCTATAGGTCGCCATAAAGCATCATTATCGTTATTTTTTCTAACAAGCACGACCGTATGTTTTGCTCCAAAAATTGCCTTTCTGACATCTCTGCAAAATCCAAAGATGTGCGACAGCGGAATGGCACATGAAACATTTCTGCGATTACCTTTCAACATTTGTCTACGTGCAGCGAAACCTAAATTAAATTCTGTATTAGCACCTCGAACCACCGGCCACACATCAGCGTCAGCGTTATCGGCAAAGTTTCTTGGTCGTCTAATATTGTACTGATCACCGTTAGGATGATCAGAAGTGTCCTTGGCAAACATCATTGATGGACCAGCTGATCTTGTATAATCATCAGAATATCTTGCTAGACTAATTATTGTTGTAGCAACATCGACATCCTTCTGAATCGATTCAATACTTTTTCCATCAATCATGTAGATAGCACTATCGAACAAGGCCATAATTCCGTTATTGACAAAACCGAATTTAACCGCATCCCCGTATTCTGTGTCATCTGTTTTTATAATTTCTCCTTCTACTTCAATAAATGCTTCAGCGGGCAGGAAATATCTACTTGTATCCTGAACTTGCAATTCAATTCGTCCTCGTTTATTTGGTTCTCGTGCGTCATAAGAATAATACTGATAATCACGCACTGATTCATTTTTAAGGACCGGTTCGTCTATGTCGAATGCTGGGTCGGATTCCCATTTAAACATTTTATTATAGAAGTTATCGTCTAAAACGAAGACCACTTCCCGCCACCAAACTTGTGTTTATTTGTTCAGGATTTATCAGCGCTGCTAGTTTTTGATTTGCGTCTTCATTTATTACTTTACTAACATTTGCGGGTATGTCTGCGGTGGCTGGTAATTTTACCGGCGAACCTCTTTGAGGTTTGCGTATTAATCGTGCTGGTCTGTCCTTGATTGCCAAGAATGCTTTACTGGCAGCGCTACCAACAGCGCCAGTAGCTTTATCTTTGATAACGTCAATAGCTTTCATTGATAATTGTTTTGCAATCGGTATTGCTTTAGGTGCCATCCTCACGAATAAACCCCGAACAACATCACCGAATCCGTTTCCATAAGTCATCCTGTATACGGGTACTCGTGAATTTACAACCTTGACCATGACTGGTCTACGATGAGAATTGTGTATGATCATTTTATTTAATTAGTGATTTCTCTAATCGCTGTCCGTGAGTTCATCAATAAGTTCTCGGTAGATGTGAGCATCCATGATGCCGCCGCGAAATAATCGCTGACAGATATCAGCCGCTTCATTAATTATTTCTGGTGAGTTATTTCCAGCCCGCGCTCCTCCTAAGAGAACTTCTAACCGCGATACGTCATTGATAATATTGTTAGGGCAGGGAATAAAATCACCCCCCAAACCACTGCCATTTGCGCCGATGTCGGGTACATCGTAAAATACTTCTGGAGATCGTGGTCGTTTTTTGGCTACTACATCTTTTACAAATTCTTTATACCCGGGATCTTTTGGAACAATAGGTAAAGTTTTAGAAGTAAAATATAATAAAGGGGCCCAGTCTTCGGATTTTATTTTTTTAACGTATTGAGGTTTTAGATAATTTTTTCTAGAATCATAACCATGTGCAGCAATATCGAGTAATTTATCCCGGTCAGTAAAAACATTAAGAGCTTCACGGGTAAAAAATCCTACAGGTGTGGACCGAGATTTCTCTTGTTGCTGCATCGACGAAGTTTGCTCAGGCGGTGAATAGGGAGTTGGAGGCCCTTGTTGTTTACCTTTGTCAATCTCCTGCATTGCCTTTATAAGTTTTGCAAATTTTAGATTGTTAGATTTGACCGCTTTTTTATTGTAGTATACACGATACGCCCATTTAACAAAATTGTCATCAGTCGTGGATTCATATTTCGGGTTTTAAACTTTACCTTTGTTATATAAACCCGCTAATATCAATTCAGGTAATTTTTCTTCTGGTGCTTCATTAAGGATTTTAATAAAACTCGTATTTAATTTTGCAGTCAGTTCAACACTTTCTTTTACTGCTTTGGGTGCAGCAGCTTCGGCGACTTCAGTGCCTTCTTCAGCGGTGGGTGGAGGTTGAGCTGCAGCTATATCAGTTGGAAGATCTCGTAAAAGTCTTTTTGTTTGTTTGGTTCTTCTAGCAATTTTTTCAGTTTGCTCATCGGTTTGTTTTAGCACTGGAAGAATACCCTTTTCATCTCCCAATAAAGCTCTTTCTGTGATCTCCGCAGCTTTCTCAGTAGCTGTTGTAACGGGTTTAAATAATTCTTCTACACCTGTTGCAAATTCAACTTGTGCTTGCTGACGTTCTTGAAGTTTTCGTCTTACAGAATGTCTCACAGGAAGAAATTTTTTTATTGCTTCTAGTCGCTCTCGAGCCAGTCTAGCGGAATGTGCGTCTCCAATGTTGGCCATTATTGTTAACTTAAATTTTTAATTCACAGCAGCAGAGAGGACGACGACAGGCAAACCCTGCCAGCATATTTTCCAGGGGCAGACACAAAAACACAGACGTGATTTATGTAACACAGAGCAGCAGAGAGGGCGGAACAATACCGAGTGTTTTCGCAAGATAGACCCTTGTATTAACAGAAATAGTTGTATAGGTAGATATTTTCATGAGATAACCCTTCAAGTCAGCAGAGAAAGCCTATTTTGTCATGTTTACTGACTGGAGGGTTTATTTGTGAAAAGAACCGCTCTATCTAAAATGTTCTCGATAGAAGGCTCTGTTAAGCGAAATAGTTTGTGGGATTCGCCCTCTCTGCTGCTCCACGTCAAGGTTGGGTGTATGAAATTGCCCTTGTTCCAGCCCACACACACACCTTAGTGTGAACCAGGTTTGTACAGTATCAGCTTAAAATAAACGGTCCCAATGTATATGAATGAAAGTAGATCCGTTCATTATAAGAAGCCACGCAAAAGTCGTTTATTTAAAAATAAAAGAATAACGACAAAAAAGAAGTCTGAAATAGGCGAAAATTATGTTGGAAAATATTTTCTGTGATTTCGAAGTACTTCAGTAGTTTTAGATCATAAAGCGAATTCATACATTTATAAGGGAAGATTAGAGAATTGTTTCGTTACTAGTTCTAATCTGACAACATACGAATCATTTCAGTTTGGCTGACGAGCCCAGTACGTGACAGGCACGTCCGTCAACAGAGGCTGCAGGAGAATGTCTGGGTTGTGATGGGAGCTGCCGATGGTTCCCGATTTTATTCTTTGCCATCATTTATCATCCAAGCTGGCCCGTCTGTTTTGTTCAAAAGTGGCAGTGGTCCGGTGAACTGTACGTCGCCAGATTTCTTGGTCAGCAGCTTGTGATGTCAATTAGCGGTGGTCAATGCCTAAGGTGGTGAGGTCTTTTTCCAAGGAGTTTTTATATCTCTTTCTAGGTGCCCTTCTATCTATGTGGCCAGTGGACAGCTCACCATACCGTTCAATCTTTGGCAGGCGATGATCCTCCATCCTGGACACCGTCCTGCCCAGCTTAGCTGTATCTTCATGAGCGTAGCCGCAGCGCTAGTTATCCCAGCTTGTTTGAGGACTTCATTGTTGGTGACGAAGTCACTCAAGTGGATGCTGATGATGGTGCGGGTGCAGCGCTGATGGAAACGTTCAAGGAGGCAGAGGTGGCGGATGTAGGTGACCCAGGATTCGGCGAAATATAGGAGAGTGGTCGGTCAGAAAAAGCGGTCAGAAAAATCTTAAGGCACGTACGTATGCTTAAATTGACATAACAGCAGTTGAGGAATTCATGAAAATTATTTGACGCTTTTATTAATCGAAACGTTATGTGCGATTTAAAAAAATTCCCGCGTTAACCTTTTCAGACTTGACAAAGAAAAAATGGCATGAAATGGAAAATCAACAAGCAAAATCTACATATTATAAAGAATGCAAGTCATTAGGGAATGTTGAGAAATGACTATGCAGAAGATAAACTCTAGTTTAAGTGATTCTTCCAAGAATTTAGCTTGAGAAAAAAATCTTTAAATATCGAAACATTTTCCCAAGGTATTCCAGAAACATAGAGACTAAATTTAACAATGTTCCGTACAACGAAATTTAGGTTTCGACCATAAACTGGAAGGTATAATTATTTAGATATATGTGAAAGAAACATGTGAATTATGTGCCTTACGAATAAAGGTGACGAATTTGACATCATTTTAAATGTACAAATCTTGATGAAATAAGAAGATAATTAGTAATGTTACGGTCGTACCAGAATGTATACCCATTTAATCATATGGAAAATGGCACAAAATCTTGACGGACAGATAGGATAAGTAAATAAATCTTAATTTTCCCATATACAGATTCAGAATAGTTTTATATATCTACGTTTCGTGCAAATTTGTCATGTATATCCCAAAGTATTGATCAAACAGCCCTTTTCCACCTACCACCACCATTAATAATGGTTGTTTGTATTTACTGTGATAGGTATATTAGTAGACATATTGGCTAAGAAAGTTTATTTCTGCATATTATAAGTGCATTGTGTTTTTCAGCTATGTAACAATTTAAAATTTGTAAACATTTATTACTATTAAAATTACATGTTTTATCTTCTCAATATAAATCTCGTTTAAAGAAACGAATGAAAATATTCACAAAATTTGCAACCGTGTATGTGGTACGTCTTGTATTAGCCAATGCACATGTCCAGATAGATTTTGTTTTCTCTACTACATTATAAATCTAGTTATCATATACACATATGTAGAATGTGAAACAATATCACAGTGATCATAAACTTGTTTAAAGACAATTTTCAGATATATTCAGCAATTATCTTTATTACAAACTGAATCATGTCATAACATTCCAAAACATTTGCATTGTTTTATGGCTATATCATGACATATATCATGCCGCTGAAACGAGAGCTACGTTATTCTATCTTCAATGACACATAACCGACCCGGATTGGTCTAGGCCAGAGGTGGGCAAACTTTACAGTGCAAGTGCCGCATACACAAATTTACACCTTGTCGCGGGCCGCTTAGTTCATTAAATAAAATAATTAATATTTGAAATAGCAAAAACAAAAGGTTTTTCTAAATAACATCTAATTAGTTTTCGGTTGTTAATATGTTGTTAATATTTGATAAACAGAGTAACATAAACGGAGTCAGTGCGAATGATGACTTGTTCCTAGGCCGCATGAAAACCCTTGGCGGGCCGCATGCGGCCCCGCGGGATGTAGTTTGGCCACCCTTGGTCTCGGCGTATATCAAAACCACTATACTATATTAAGATGTCCCATGCTGTACCAACAAAGTTACTGCCATACCTTTTTTAAGCTCAGTATATACTACATAAAAGTGCTGACGTTACGGTCGTACAACGCATGTTTATATTCGCACAATGAGAATTGCATTCAATTGTATCCAGTCCGTAAACATGTACAACTTGTCGATTAAGTATATAAACGGGTTCCTGGGTGGCAGGCGTACCTTTATCCTTATTCAAATATTGTAAACACGAGACTCAAAATCGATAAACTGCATTACGCAGTCTATATATATTTAGTTAAGATTTCTGATATATATTGTAGTCCATAGTACTTGTTTAGAGTATATATGCAGCTTAACCGTTCTAATGATCAAATACGTTGATAGGTAATTTATGTTTCTTTGCAAGGGTATTAAGACAGATGTGGTAATCAATCCTATTTGGACAGCTATTGCGTCAGTCTGACTTGCTTCCACGTTTTCTCGAAAATAGGTTTCTGAATAAAATCATTGTCTCATTGGTGATTGGAACAAAGGATTTTATATGCGAAGAAAATAATGTGCTTATTTTGTGAGCGAACTATCACCGATTATGGTATCGTCTTCTATGAGGCAAGCTTTTAATATAGACGACACTATAAAGCGTGCAAGAATATATTGATTTGTTCGTCAACCCTTCAAAGTTGTATGCATCTGTTATCTTTGTGACTTTATAGAGTAAGTTATGCCTCACAATGTCTCGGCAGCTTTTAATGCAGTCCAGTCTTTTTAGCATTCTTTCATTTGCGATGAAAAGTGTATGCCGAGTTCATTGTTAACTTGTAAAACTAAATAAATACTTATTCTTAAAACTACAAATGCTCATATAAGTCAGCAGCTTCCACATAATTAGCTGCCATATGTAATCCTAACTTGCAGATCAGAGGAAAGTTTGAGTTTCGGATCGGTTGGATTAAATGGCATCGTTTCGGTTGTTGTGTATTGCTGACGTTAGAAATTGTGTTAAGAACATGAAATCCTCTTTTCTCAGTTTAAAACCCCTGCGTTCTTCCCTTCTCCTCAAAGTTGTATATATATATATATATATATATATATATATATATATATATATATATATATATATCTGCAGCGATAAGCACCAAAATAATTAGCAATGTGTACTAACTTCTTTCTGGACCAATGATAATTAGGGATTCACATAAATGACACACTAGTAGTGTATAGGGTCACCCTAGGGACAATGGAATTTCCATTCAAAACACCCCTGGGTCACTCTGGGGACTATGTAAATTTAACATGGCGAAAAATCGTGGGTCACTCTAGGGACAAGGGGAATTAGCATTACATGGGAATAGAGTTTGGGTCTGTCTAGGGACAATAGAGTTTGGGTCTGTCTAGGGACAAGGGAAATTGAACATGGTCAATAGAGTTTGGGTCTGTCTAGGGACAAGGGGAATTGAATATGGGATTTTTTTTTTAAAAAAAAAATTTTTAAAAAAGGGTAGGCAATGGAAAGTCATTCTCTTTTCGAGAAATATGGGTGGCCCTGAAAAGGGCCTTTGGGTTTATGTTAATGTATCCATTAACATAAAGGGCATCTGCGGCATCTTCTTGTCCTCAAGCTGCGTCTTACTCGAGGGCCATAAATCAGTAACCTCTTGAGGCAACCTTGTCTTTCTACGTATACTCTTCGTATCCACAGACTGGTGTCTGACTTGTCGACAATGGTCCACTTGGACCGGACATACATGAGCATGTCCGTCCTAAACATCATGGAAGACACAAGGGTGGATGATTCGACTGTGGTCCACATCTTGAAGCGACGAGAACAGGTGAATCAATGCAGTGAACTGCGCTTATTTATAGGTAGAGGAAGGATTGAAACGGATTGAGTTCATTCACCAATCCGAACACGCGTTACAAAATTCAGTCAGCCCGCATCCAATCCGAAGAGAACAGTCTGTGACGTCACGTGGTCTATATAGATTCGCTAGCGCTTGTGTGCAGTCAATCTATGTGACAGTGATTCAACATGACGGAAACTCAGAAAACGATTCATTGGAGTGCACCAGCAGGGGAGACTGCCCAAGGGAACCCGGACTTACTTTCAGAAGAGGTGCATTGGGATTTTGTGGATTTTCTCACCTCGCAAGAATTTGTTCCGGAACCTTCGTTACCTTCTTCATTACCGCAAGTGGAGAATTTTAGACAGAGACAGAAAGAAGAATTGGAGAAATTTATACAACGAAAAAAGGAAGCGGAACAAGCTTTTCTCCTACAGCAACAGCAGCAAGAAGAAGATGTAAGAAAAAAACAACAGCAACAACAGCAAGAAGAAGTAGCAGCAAAGAAACAAGAGGGTGAAAATCAAACGGTCACGGTACTGTTGGACATTTTAGCGGAGTTAAGAAGTCTGAAACAAATGTATCAGACTTCTTTATTACGACCGAAGAGAATACGACCTTCCCGAGCTAAACACGTCAACCCTGTGACTAAGCCTACCGTACCACCCTTAGTGATTTAAACCCAATCATCATCAACATTACGCAGTCCAGAAGTAGGCCTTGGCCGTGGCAAAGGCTTAAGGCAGTTAAAGTTGATTGCTTAAACTCACCCCTACACCAATAAAAGGCCCTTTTCAGGGCCACCCACATTTCTCGAAAAGAGATAGCCTTTCAATTTGCCAATAACTCAAAAAAAACCCACCCATTTTACCCTTATAGTACTTGTCTGTGTATGAGTGCGTGAGTGTAGCTTCTTATTTTAAAATCAAAACTCAAAGACACTTACCTTGTATAATTAATTTATTCTTTTCTCCATTGTTACAATCCAATTCACAATTCACAACAGAACACTTTAATTAAAAGTTCATTGACTTCTTCTTTCTCCTTGTTTAGTCTCTCTGTTTTTTGAATTTCTTCACCGTCACACTCTTTTGCTCTTCTTCCTCGCTTTCTTCCATTCTTCTTTTCTTCTCCTGTTTCTTTTTCTTCACCTGTCTTCTTTCTTCCTCAGAAGAATCCCTCTCTTCCTCTGAAGAATCCCTCTCTTCTTCTGAAGAATTCCTCTTTTCTTCTGATTCCTCTTGTTTCTTTTTTGGGCAATCTGGAGACCAATGTCCTTTTTCTTGACAATAATAACAGGTATCTTTACTTTTGTCTTTTTTAGCCCCTGTTTTTTTTTCTTTTTTGACGGTCTGGACACTCTGAAGACCAATGCCCTTTCTTCTGACAGATATAGCAAGTATCTTGACTTTTATCTCGAAAGGAAGGAGGGTAGTCCGTGGGCTGGTCTGAAGAGAATTTTCTAATGACCCCTCGCAAAACTCTGACGAAACGTTCGATTTGGCTAGTCTCTTCCATCGTTGTGCTCGGCTTGAGAGTGAAATGAATAGTGAAAGGACAAGACACACACCCTTTTATATACGCTGGTCTGCCAGGACTATAAATTAGTCTATGGTGTTTAAACTTGAGTCATTTGACGTTTTCCTCTCAAGATGAAACGATCCTATTCATTCGAGAAGAAAGAAGAAGAAAGTAAGAGGCAGAAACGTGATCTATCGCCTCGTACCAGAGCTGAAATCTTGGCACAAATTCATGCCAGTGATTTTGAAGAGGACATGAGTGAACCAGAATCCGAACCCTCTAAACCAAGTTCACCACCCTTAGTCAACCCTGAAAAATACTATTCCATTCGAGAGACGGAAAAGCGCTCCTCTAGAAAATTTAGAACCACGGCTTACAAATACACGGTGAAGTTTAAAGATTTCAAGGATGAAGTGCCGTTAGAGAAAGCAGAAGTGTTTATCACTGGGGTGTGGGATTCTTTGCTCACCGCACTCAAGCGACAATGTCAACCCAAAGAAGACGATCGCTTGAGACTTTCCATACAACACGACGGTTTGAAATCCCCTGTTTGGATCGAGTTTAGCACCCCTGCAGAATTGACTGCTTCCAAAGTCATGGACAAGATTCAACACGTACAAAAATCTAATGATCAGTTTGACATCACCGATGGTAAAGCCACACTGGACACGACCCACGTCTCTCCTCCTCAAGGGACTGGACGCAAAAAGATGTTATTGGTGAACGACCTTCGCAACACCAAAACAAGTCTCTTCCGAATTAACAACCCTCAAGACCAGATGTGTTTAGCCCGTGCCATCGTGGTGGGACGAACCTATGCCAACAAGAACGACACGGTAGAATGGAAAAGAACCTGGGAGAACATTCGAAAATCGAACCGAGCCAAACAACGAAACGAAGCAGAACTCCTGTTACAACAATCCGGACTGTCCAAAGACACATCCTGTGGCATTCCTGAGATGCAAAAATTGCAAGACGCCCTAGCTCCACGCTACACCTTGAAAGTGTACCCTCAAGAAATGCGCGGACCTCTGTTGTTTCGAGGCCAAGACTTTAAGGATGGAAAATACATTCACGTCTATCATCACGATGAACATTTCGATACCATTACCAGTATCACTGCATTCCTGGGATATGTTTATTACTGTGAGAAATGTGACTATGGTTATAACAATCGAGAGCAACACAAACGTTGTGGATGGAAATGCCCAGGATGTTTGGCCTCTCCACCCTGTCTGAGCGAAGGACCAGTGCCTTGTTCAACTTGTCTGCGCACGTTTGTCAGTCCTGCCTGTTACCAACAGCATTTGAAGACGCAAGGTTCACAGAAGAAATGCCCTTGTCAACTGCAGAGATTGTGCCCTACCTGTGGACAAAGCATATGTACCAATGCTGCCAAGGCACACGTATGTCGAGGAAAGAAAAAATGTCACATTTGTCACCACATCGTGGACTTGGAACACCAATGCTACGTGCAAAAATACCAACCCCCACCAGAGAAAGAGGACGGTCACAAGAAGAAAGGCAATTTCATCTTTTTCGATTTCGAATGCATGCAAGAGACTGGCATTCACATTCCTAATTTCTGCGTGGCTCATCGAGCGTGCGAGAAGTGCATTCAAGAACCTATCTTCAGTTATTTCCCTCACTGCATCAAGATTCCTGGAGGGCGTGAAAAAATCTTTCGGGGACCGAACACGTTAGCCGATTTTGCCCAATGGGTCTTAGACCCCGTCGACAAGACGTGGAGCCAAGAGGACATCGAACGTTACGGAGATTGTCATCGTCATGCCACGGTGATGGCTCACAATTTCTCCGGATACGATGGACAGTTTCTTCTCAGATACTATACGGAACATGGCACCGATCGTCCTAAAGTGACTTTGAACGGAGCCAAAATCATTTTCTTGCAAGTGGGACAAGTACAGTTTAAAGATTCGATGAGCTATTTGGCCATGCCTTTGAGTCGAATGCCTAAAACTTTTGGAATGACAGAAATGGCTAAAGGGTACTTTCCACACTTTTTCAATACGGAAGCCAATCAACATGCCGTTCTACCCCATTTACCTGAGGCTCACTATTACGACCACGACAACATGCGTACCGAACAACGAGAAGCTTTCTACGCTTGGTACCAGGCTCACGCCTCTGACCCTTTTGACTCTCAGGAAGAAATGCTAAAGTATTGTCGTTCCGACGTGGACATTTTACGACGTTGCTGTGGAAAATTTCGAGAACTGTTCATGGAACACGGAAGGGTCGATCCTTTGAAAGAAGCTTGCACCATTGCCAAAGCGTGTTCCTTAGTGTACCGGCAACGATTCATGCCTGAAAACACCGTGGCTGTCATCAGCCCTCAAACGACCCACTTTGTCAAACGTCAATACTCGGTCAAAGCCCTACGTTGGTTACATTACTTGTGCGACAAGGAAGACAAGTAGATTCAGCATGCCCGCAACGGAGGGGGTGAAAAGACCATCGGAACGTATTCGGTCGATGGTTGGGACTGAGAAAACCGAAAGATCGTGTACGAGTTTAACGGTTGCTTATTTCACGGATGTCCCGTCTGTTACCCTGATCGTAGCACTAAAAATCAGTTTTTGCAACGAACCATGGAAGACTTGTACCAGGACACATGTCAGCGACGCCTAAAATTAGAACAGGAAGGATACCAAGTGGTGGAAATGTGGGAACACGAGTACGATCACCGTATGAAAACCGATCCCGAGTTTAAACGCCTCGTGGAAAGTTACCAGTTCATGGACCCGCTGAACCCGAGGGATAGTTTGTACGGAGGAAGGGCCAATGCCACCTGTTGGCTGTACCAAGCCGACGAAGGGAAAGGAGAAGAAATCAAATACTTGGACGTGTGTTTGCTGTATCCCTACGTGTGCAAATATTGTCGCTTTCCTGTAGGGCACCCGCAATTGTTAACGGAACACATCGACCTGAAAAACATTCGACAATACGAAGGCTTGATCAAGTGTAAAGTTTTGCCTCCCACGAACCTATACCATCCCGTCTTACCTCACCATTGTCAAGGCAAACTGATGTTTCCCTTGTGCCGTACTTGTGCCGAAACGTGCAACCAAGACCAACCTTGTCAGCACACCCAGGAAGAACGTGCCTTGACGGGAACCTGGGTCAGCGTGGAATTGTTCAAAGCTCTGGATATGGGATACCAACTGTTAGAAGTGTACGAAATTTGCCACTTTCCCAAGACACAACAATACCACAAGGGTGACCCCAGTCAGAAAGGCATTTTCGCTGACTACGTGGATGCCTTTTTGAAACTGAAGCAAGAAGACAGCGGCTATCCGTCCTGGTGTCACACTCCCGAAGACCAAATACAATTCAAAGAGAAATACTATGAACAAGAAGGCATCTCTTTAGACCACATCGAGAAAAACGAAGGCAGGCGATCGTTTGCCAAAGCGATGTTAAATTGCTTGTGGGGTAAAATGGCACAACGACCGTGTTTACCCAAAACGGAATATTTGACAGAACCTTCCCGCTACTTCCAGATGATTCACGACAAAACCACATACATGAAACACGTGGACGTCGTTCGAGAGAATTTGATCTTGGTCAATTACGAAGATGATCTGGACTTTGTACAAGACGACCCTTTTGGAAATGTCATCATTGCGGCTTACGTGACAGCTCATGCTCGCTTAAAATTGTACGAAGCTTTAGAACTGTTAGGAGAACGCGTCCTGTACTTTGACACGGACAGTTGCATTTACATCCATCACCCGAGCCAACAGCACCCTGACATCGAAGGAGACCGTTTAGGAGCCTGGACAGACGAGCATCCCGACGAGAAGATTCTAAGTTTCGTCAGTGGCGGTCCCAAAAATTACTGCTACGAATACCGGGACAAACAAGGAGAAGTGCACACGACGTGCAAAGTGAAAGGACTGACTCTGAATTATCGTACCAGTCGAGTGGTCAACTTTGGGGTATTGAAAGAAGCCTTGCAATCGGGAGAGGATGGAAACTTTAAAGTGACCACCTATCAACCGAACAAGATTGTACGTTTACCCACTCACCACATCGTCAGTCGGCCCTTGGAAAAAGTCTATCAAATCGTGTACCAGAAGCGAGTGCGACTTCCCAATCATTTCACTTTGCCTAATGGACATGTTGGTATAAAACTTTGGGTGTAAGCGGATAGCCACCCACCAGAAGGATGACTTCGCCACAGCAAGAATCGAGTGAGAAACCCGATGAGAACTCCAAGTTCAAACCCTACCATTTTCCAGTCTTCTTACCTGACTATTGTGATTGTACCCGTCGATTGGACAATTTTCAGAAATGGCCTACGGATAGGGAAGGATTACCTTCTTCACATGTTTTAGCTAGAACAGGATTTGTCTACTTGGGACCTGAGTCAGGATTGGGATACGAGGTACAGTGTTTCGCTTACGGACTGAAGTTACGAATGGATCTATGTATCTATAAAGATTCAGCTATTCTGGAACATACTCGATGGTCTCCGCACTGCCCTTACGTTTCTATGGTCTTTTCGCCCATCACACTACGGTACAATGTTGACGGTACCTTAGAGACGGTACCTTCCAGAACAAGACAAAAAACGTAAAAAAGGAAAGATGTACAAGCTGGAGACTGCATTGCGACTAGTATAAAAGGGGCTATGGTCAAGATCGATAGTTCATTGGGACTACCAAGACCGAGGGAACAAGATGAATACTTTCAGAGAAACACAGAACAAGTTGTTTAGAAAGGCCCAATTCAAGTGTGAGGCTTCGGAAGTGGAATGCGATTGTGAGCCTTGCGATGGGTACGATGCTGTACGTTGTGACCTGAGCGATGCTGTAAAGCATCATGGGAACTTTGTTCTCACGACCCCTATCATGGAAAGTGATGCTGTGCGTGTCAAACCTGTGGGATGCGAAAGTGATGCCGCTCGTCCTCTTGGACATTTTACTGGGTTTCGTTTTAAAGGGGAATGTTCACCTTCACGTCTACACCCCTACGGATGTCATCCAGCCCTGAGCAAACTCCTGCCCATGTCACTCAACCCTCATCGAAACGAACCTATGAAAGACGAATATTCGTTCCCTGTGCGTTTGACGGAATACTGCGACTTTGAAAATCGTCTTCAATCGTTCAAAGGAAAATGGCCTAAGTATCTGGGAGGACCGACCCCCGAAGAATTAGCCAGAGCCGGATTTTTCTACTTGGGCGAAGGAGATAAAGTCAAGTGCTTCAGTTGCGGTGTGGGAACCGCAAGATTCGGCCTACGTAGAACATGCTCGATGGTCACCGAATTGTCATTACTTACCCTTAGTGGGACCGAGACATTGAAGTAACTTACCATAATCTGTTCATGGATACTTTACAACGGAACATTCGTGCTTTGCCTGTGGAGTTGAGAGAACGCATTTACCGAGAGCTGGTCAAAATACAAGTGAAACGTAAAGAACAATTGCATCCGTTATGTCACCGGTGTTTGAACCACTGGTACCTGAAGGCTATACAAGGACTGATTCAATTGAAAGTGTTCCATTGGACAGACATTGATCAACGATCCCCTAGTTTTAAAAAGGATTGGTTTGGTATGGACGATTCTATCTACTACATCATTGCAAACTTACTGCATCGAATTCCAGAGGAAGAGTTAACCAATTACCAACATCTTGAATACAATGTCAACTTAGTGAAAGAGGAAACTTCTGAACGAATTGTAATGTGTAGATTAGTGACTAAACGATTTAAATTGCTTTAGACGAAACAGCTCTACCCACTCTGAAAGATTTTAAGACCTTGATGAAAAGTCCAGCACCATCACCAGTACCAGAACCAGTACCAGTACCATCACTACCCGTGACCAAGACAGAAAAAGGAGAAGAAGAAGAAGAAGGGTTTCAAACTCCACCAGAGAAAGTACGCAAGTTAACAACACCACCTACCTCCAGAATTGGATGGATTAAAAAGATGATGGCCACCCCTTCTTCATCACAAGAGAAAAAGAAAGTGAAGACAGAAGTGAAGACAGAAGTGAAACAAGAACCGATATCCCCCGCTCAGACATCCTCCTCTTCGACACCTATTGCCGGTCGCACACGCAAAGCATTGCAATCCAAGAAAATACCCCAAGAGAAAAAGAGTAGCATCCTCCAAGAGTGGGTGCCTTATTAACACACCAACCAACACAAAAAAAAAAATGGAAAAAGTCTTAGCCAGGATTTACTACGATCCCTCCCATCCTGCAGGTTACGCAGGAGTTCAAAAATTGTATCGTGCTGCCAAAACTCGACTGAAAAGTCTCCGTTTACCTCAAGTGCAACGATGGTTACAAGAACAAGCTACCTACACTTTACACAAACCCATTCGACGCAAGTTTGCCAGAAGTCGCACCCGAGTGGAAGGCATCGATCATCAATGGCAAGCCGATTTAGCCGATGTCTCTCATTTGGCCAGCTACAATCGTGGCTACAAATATTTGTTTTGTGTCATCGACGTCTTTTCCAAATTTGCCTGGGTCGTGCCCTTGACTTGCAAATCGAGCAGCGAGTTAGTGCGAGCCCTGCAACGGGTGTTGAAACAAAGCGGTCGTCACCCTCTTCGATGGCAAACGGACAAAGGTACCGAATTTCTGAACCAAGCTTTCCAAAAAGAATTAAAGAAACGTGACATTCATTTTTTTACCACCGAGAATCCCGAAACCAAAGCCAGCATCGTGGAACGTTTTCAACGCACTTTGAAAGAACGCATGTGGAAATATTTTACGCATCACCACACTCTGAAGTACATCGACATCTTACCGCACCTGGTGCAAGCGTACAACCAATCTTACCATCGAAGCATCGGACGTGCCCGGCAAGAAGTGACTCCCGACAACGTAGTGTTGGTGTTTGGTACGTCCCCGACGAGGGCTTTCCCCAAGAAAAGTGGAGTGTTGGCCGTAGGAGTTTGGGTGCGCATTGGCAAAACCAAACGCACTTTCGACAAAGGTTACTACCTAACTGGACCACCGAATTGTTTCGTGTCACTGGACGAGTACATGGCCGTCATCCTGCCGTCTATAAATTGGAAGACATGAACGGAGAAGTACTCAAAGGAACGTTTTATTTGCCCGAGTTACAACGTGTCACCAAAAAAGAAGACGACGTGTACGACATCGAAAGCATTCTCGAACGCAGAACCCGTAAAGTAGGCAAACGACGTGTCAAAGAAGTCAAAGTTCGTTGGAAAGGATATCCACCCAGTTTTGATTATTGGATCGACGCTTCGCAAGTCATCGACTATAAAAAGAAGTGACCATCATGCCCTTTCACACAGCAGACGCAGCTACGTCGACCACTCCTTCTTCACCTAGTTCTTCTGTGCAAGATTTACAAAAACAACCCTTGTGGGTGTGGTGTGGAGAACGTGTGCCTAAAACGCAAATCGTCTTTTTCTGCCAAATCTTCGTGGTGTATTGTGTCATCGGGGCAGCCATTGCCAATTTGAGTTTGCAACAAGGAGACAAACAATTGTGGACCATTTTATTGAGCAGTTGCATCGGTTACCTGCTTCCCAATCCCTCTCTGAAATTCTCCTCGAACGGGAACCTTGTGCCCAGTGCCATTGTCAGTCACCACTCCAACCACAATCAGAACCCCATTTTAGACGGAGACACGCCTCTGACGTCCAGTAACCCCTCGGAGAGCCACAGAACTCTGGAATTATGAGTCACCAAAACCAATTTTACTTAACCTTACCCAGTGACAGTTCCATGGAGGTTTTTCCCAAGAACACGTTGTGCCTCAATGTCCTTCCCAATCAAAATTTTTTTAATGTGGAAGTTCATGACGAACAATTGCAACAGTGGATGGATAGCAATGTCAAATATGACAAGAAAACCCCTGGCACAAAAAATCATAAGTACACCACCTATCACTTGTTCATTCCCCCAGGCTATTATTTTAGTGGTCAACATTTGGTCAGCACCATAGCCACCAGGTTTAATGGTGTGTTTCTGAGAGCTTTGGAGGAAGTCAAAAAAAGTGTCATCATCCTGGAGTACCACAAAACAGCTCGTCGCTTCCTAATGAATTTCCTGAGGGGCGTAAAATCATGTCTTTCTTATTTTGTCCTGAATTGTTTGACATGTTGGGCGGAGACATGGAGATGAAAAAGAGAGTTGAGCTAAAAGGTGAGCTAGCAGTGATTTCCGACAACGAGACTTTTGCCAAGTTTTTTCGTACCCCAGTAGAACTTAATCAAGGACTGAATTTGATGTTCGTGTATTCCGATGTGGTGGAGTATAACGTGGTGGGACACACCTCCGTACCGTTACTGCGTGTCATTCCTTTCAAAGTTGATTCTGCCGCGAACGCTGACGAGGAAGGTGGAAACACTTACCACGTTCACCGCGAATTTGTTCATCCTCACTATTTGCCGGTCAGCAAGTCGTATTTGGACACGGTCAACATTACTATAAAAGGAGATTTGGGACAAAATATTGCATTCACCAAAGGAAAAGTCACGGTGAAACTCCATTTTCGAAAACGGTTCTCTCACGACTCGTAAGTCATGTATCCAGTGTACCGAGGGGTTGCTCGACAGCGAGGACACGGTTTAGGAGATATGTTAAAATCGGCCTTTCGTTCGGTGGCCCCGGTGTTGAAACCGATGGTGACACGCGGATTGCACGCCTTGAAAGATGCGGCACTGACGCAAGGCAAAGAATTTCTCCAAAATGTCATCATCGACAAACAAAACCCTAAAGAAACCTTCATGAGGGCAGGCAAAAATGTCTTGCTGCAAACGGGCAAAGACCTTTTGGGCCGCCGAGACACACCTATAAATGCCCTGCACGCTACCGAGTCAGGCATTCAGCAAGGACAAGGCAGAAAGAGACGACGAAGAAAACACCCTTTCACCAGACTTCAAGCTAGAAAGGCCAAGAAAAGAAGAACCGTTCGAGACTTAGACGTTTTCGATTATTGAAACACAGAAAAAAAAAATGATGCACCGAGAATCTTGCGTTTGTTCCAAGTCGGAACTGGATCTGTTTGCCATGCCGCCCACCATGATGACGATGCAAGAATCCCAATGGGTGGAATTTCACCCCGTCTCGTCATTGACCGATTCCGCTCCCATCGAGTTTGAAATCAAGGGACAGCCCGAAGATTACATCTATCTGAATAGCAGTTACTTGTACTTGAAAGTCAAAGTTCTAGATGAGATTAATGATGTAGTAGGAGACAGCGAAAATATAGCTCCCGTCAACAATTTCATGCATTCCTTGTTCAGCTCAGTGGACTTATACTTGAATAACAAACTGGTCAGCAGCAGCATGGATACTTACCCTTACCGTGCCTACCTGGAAAATCTCTTGACGTACGGAATAGATGCCAAGAATACTCATCTCAATGCTTGTGTGCTGTGGGAACCTGACGAAGCGGGCAAGTTTGACGCAACTGACAATGACGGCTTTGAGGAAAGACGAAAGAAAATCAGAGCGGGACAGAGTTTAGAACTGATGGATCGTTTGCATTTGGACATGTGGTTGGAAGAGAAATATTTGCTGAACGGGGTCAATGTCCGCTTGAGACTAAATCTCAGCAGTGCCGCTTTCCATTTGTTGGCTGATGAGGATGCTACTAAGAATGGCACTCCTAAAAGCAAAATCGAGGAGGCCAAACTCTACGTACGACGCGTGGAAGTGTTACCCAAAGTGGGAAACGATATCAGTCAGACGTTGAGCAGAAAGACCGCCAAGTATCCCATACGTCGCGTGGAAGTGAAAACCTTCACCATTCCCAAGGGACAGCGATCCATGATCGAAGATCATCTGTTCCAAGGACAGCTATCCAAGCGTTTAATCCTTGGTATGGTCGAGAATTTAACCTTCAACGGACACTTCGCTAAAAATCCTTTCAACTTTAAACACTTTGACGTGTCCAAGATCGAAGTCAGTCGCGATGGCAAGACCTTGTGTACCAGACCTTTCGAACCTGACTTTGACAAGAAGAATTACTTGAGGTCGTACTTGTCCCTGTACGAAGCCACCGGACAGTTAGGAACCAACACCAGTCACGGCATTACGTACGAGGATTATGAAGGAGGCTATGCTTTGTGGGCTTTCGATTTCACTCCAGACCAAGGCAGCGACGAGGGACATTTCCACCCTATAAAATCCGGCCAGATTCGTGTGGAACTTCAATTTACTAATGCTCTATCAGAGACTGTGAACGTCCTCTTGTATGCAGAATTCGATAATACGATAGAAATCAACAGTTTGAGAGAAGTCATTCTAAACTATTAGAAACCATGGAAGACTGTTATCCCTCTTTACCTAGTGGAGAAACTTTGGACATGAAATGTGAGGAGACTGTGGAAAAAGAAGAAGTGATCATGATGAAGTCAAGATGGCCAGAACAAGAAGCCCATTTAGTCTCCTGTTTCGCCAAACACTTGGTGGAAAAAAATGACGGAATTGATCAAGAAAAATTGCTATGGATGTCAAAACGATCATCCCAGTCAAATTCAACACGATAAATGCCTGATGCTGAGTCAAGAAGAAAAATTGGATGAGTACCTGGACGAAGCTTGGAGTCTCATCTCGGACGAAGACGTGTTGCACCAGTGGTATAAAGACTTGCGTGAACATTCTTGTCCACCATTAACCACTCAAGAGATCCATCGTATCGAAGTTCTCCTGAATCAAAGTGAGGAGACGAAACGAAGAAACGGTTATTTGTCAGACATTTTCAAGCAAAAAGTCAGGATCGAATTGACAACTTATTATTACCTGTGAAGCAGAAGAAAAAAACCACACACAAAACAATGGATACCTGGGAACTTTATTACCTTTTGAACCACAGTTCGTATACGGCTTCTTGGAATCCTGTCGTCTCTGCTAAAGATGAACTCCCTCATCGCAAACCTAAAGACCATCAAGCTTACGTGATCAACACGGACGACAGGAACCCACTGGGTAGCCGTCTACTTTCCTCAAGAAGGATGTGTGGAATATTTCGATTCGTATGGATTGCCTCCTTTGGAGGACGATATTATTGACTTTATGAGAAGAAATGCTCAAACCACCCGATTCAATAATGTGAAATTACAAGGCACAGATTCCTTGGTGTGTGGACAATATTGCGTGTATTTTCTGCATCATCGCAGCCTGGGCTATTCCTTAGAACATTTAGTGACTCATTTTGATCCTCGTTCGTCTTCAAGAAACGATGTGAAAGTAGATCGATGGTTTTGTGACCATTATGCTTATCTTTTGTCTCAAGCTAGGAAACGTAGTCTCCATCAATGGCCTAATGATTTCCAACAGTGGAAATCACAATTTCATTCACAACGTTGTCAGCCCTGTTTAAGGTAGACTATAAATTGAAAAAAATGTTTTGTGATTTGAAAAAATTGTTTGATGTTATGATGTTGGATTATTGTTAAAAAATGTTAGAGTTGTTGTTTAGTGTTAAGTGATTATTGAATAAAAAATGTTGTGTTTTGAAAAAAAATGCCTTTGTCTTTTGTTTAGCTATAAGAATGTTTGATTGACGTTCTTTAATTTCTTACTATCCCTCTCATGACACTCACTGAACGTTGCGACTCGAAAACCGTGTGGGGGATGTTTTCCTTCACGTCCGCGCTTTGAATTTAAGAACTGGGGTTGTTTCCAGTCTAACCATCCATTGTCGACTCATCCTCCTAC
Organism: Sinohyriopsis cumingii; assembly: GCA_028554795.2. Taxonomy (NCBI): domain Eukaryota; kingdom Metazoa; phylum Mollusca; class Bivalvia; order Unionida; family Unionidae; genus Sinohyriopsis; species Sinohyriopsis cumingii. Next base: position 3,704,955 of record JAPYKE020000170.1, read on the forward strand.
GAAGATGTGCTCCAAACTAGCTAAGCTCAACGAAGCCTACGTGAATTTGCATAGGGTCAGACACAGTCTGATACCGAAGCCAGAAGAAATAGAGAATGTGAGAATGTTAAAAGTCACTGAAGACCTGATAGAAGAGCTCTTCAGAGAAGAAGTGAACAGGGAGAAAGAAGAATGGACAGAGAAGTACAGACTTCAGAGACAGCAGCAACAGCAGCAACAGCAGCAACAACAACAACAACAACAGCAGCAACCTGAAGCTGACAGAGGCTTTGTCGATTGTCGTATCGACACCAAAGAGTTCTTCTTCTCTTTCCGAAGAAGCAGACGTATCGCCAGAAAGTCTATCCTCAGAGGACATCGCATTCTTAGAAACTAAAAAAAGATTGCCATAGCAAAACAACAGCCCTTTTCAGGGCTACCCAATACTCTAGAAAAGAAATAACCATCAATTTGCCAATGTGTGTGTGTGTGTGTGTGTGTGTGTGTGTGTAGGTAGTGTGAATATAAACACTAACTCTTTTTTAATAGTGTGAGTGTATGTAATTGTGTGTTTGTAACCGCTCACGTACGTTGGTGTGGATAGTAGATTAATATGATGTTTGTTTTGTTTTTTTGGTGTTTGAGGTGTGGGTAGAGTAGATTTGGGGTTTGATTGGATTTCTTTGCGTATGTGGATAGTCTATTGAAGTTATTAATGAAAAAATTTTTAGAATAGGAATGGGTAGCATAAAAAGTGAGTGAGTGTTTCTTTTAGGTCCGCGCGTTGTTTTTTGGTCATGATCTAGGTAAGATCAATTTTATGTTTTTAAGGGATGTTTTCCTTCACGTCCGCACTTTCACTATAAATTGAAACTCGCTGGACAGTCTAGCTACCCTTGTTGATTGATCAACAGTAAAAAATGAGTAGCAGACTGACTAAATTGATGGAACTTCAGATGCATCTGGAGTATGCCAGATACCTACTGAACGAGCTGACTGCGGAGGCCCTTGTGGAAGAAGTGAGAATAGAACAGGAGGAGGAGGAGAGAAAAATGAAAGAAGAGAATGAAAGAAAGAGAGAGATCAGGTGTCACCCTATGATGAACCCTGTGTGCAAGGTGACACCTGAGGCAAGGACATCTCGCCAGCCTGTAGCTGAACCACAATCACAACGAAGACAAAGACAAAGAAGACAGAGGGAAGAAGAAGTGTTCACTATTCCGCAAACGGAGGAGTGGGATAGTGAAGCCACTTACCCCCCGTCTGCTCTTCAAACGAGTCATGTGAATTGGACTAATGATTGGAGTAGACGTTGTGTCTGTGGTGCCAGACCCGGAAGGTGCCACCATTAACCATGGGCCTCTGAAGTTAAAAACAAACAGCCCTTTTCAGGGCTACCCCAATAATCTAGAAAAGAAATAACCATCAATTTGCCAATGTGTGTAGGTAGAGTAGTGTGAATATAAACACTAACTCTTTTTTTAAAAATGTGAGGGTATGTGTTTGTGTGTTAGTGTTTGTAAGAGCTCAGGTATGTTTGTGTGAATAGTAGATTATGGGTTTCTTAGCGTATGTGGAGAGTATAGTTTGGGTTTTATTATATGAAATGAAAAAGTAGGGGGATGTTTTCCTTCACGTCCGCGCGTTGTTTGGTCATGATCTAGGTAAGATCAATTTTTATGTCTTGGGGGGGGGGGATGTTTTCCATCACGTACGCGCTTTTCGTATAAGAACCCACAGTATTCGTCGTTCAGACCATTCTACAGAGAAGATGGCTTCGAACCAACTCGATAAATTTCAAACATTGCAAGACGTCCTTGACAATTTGGGCATGATAGAACAAATGCTAGTACGACTCAATGAAGACCACTATTCTTATAGTCCGCATAGAGTAAAAATGGAGATTAACAACTTAAGAAAAGCAAAGGACATGATAAGTGGTGTGATGAAGGAAATAAAGGAGGAGAAGGAGGATGAAGAGGAAAGGATAAGAATAAGAAAATGGAATGAAAAAATTGAAAAAGAAGAAGAAAATGAGAAGAGGAGAAGAGAAGAAAGAAGAGGAGGAGAAAAAAAGAAGAGAAAGAGTGTAGGTGAGAAAATAAGAAGTTGGTGGAGAAAAAGAAGAAATTAGAAGCAGAAGAAGAAGAAAAAAACCCAAAGGCCCTTTTCAGGGCCACCCATATTTCTCGAAAAGAGAATGACTTTCCATTGCCTACCCCTTTTTTTAAAAAATTTTTTTTTAAAAAAAAAATCCCATATTCAATTCCCCTTGTCCCTAGACAGACCCAAACTCTATTGACCATGTTCAATTTCCCTTGTCCCTAGACAGACCCAAACTCTATTGTCCCTAGACAGACCCAAACTCTATTCCCATGTAATGCTAATTCCCCTTGTCCCTAGAGTGACCCACGATTTTTCACCATGTTAAATTTACATAGTCCCCAGAGTGACCCAGGGGTGTTTTGAATGGAAATTCCATTGTCCCTAGGGTGACCCTATACACTACTCACACTTTGTAATAAATTCAGGAATGATTTTTGTCAGGAAGACCACTTTGTCGACATTATAAATTCACGGGTCTCACTATATTTTTGAATGTCTACAGCATGTTAACACACACATACTTAATATCCTCGAATGTGAGGTAACTGTCGCCAATAATGTTGAAGAAAAAATGTGAAACCCTTTTATCTGTGTAATATAATAATTTCATATTCCGAAAGTAACATATTATAGTGAAAGGTATTCCATAGCCTTGTTAGACATGGGAAGTTCCAGAGTTGCTGAATTGAAACTTAATTTACTAGCAGTATGTTAATAGGTTATTACCCCTGTATATTTGAATGTAATTTCCTAACATGACTTTTTTAACGACCGTTTGACTTTGACAGAAAGTATGCCCATCGGACTATAACAGGAGGATGTTTCTGGAAAATAAGCCAGTAACCCTGCCTTTGCGTAGAGCGAACCCACACATTATCGGTGATGCAGAACCTAGCCTCTGAAAAAGTGCAAGTCAGGCAACCCCTGGGGCAATGGGAAAAGGGTCTATCTGACAGCGTGAGTCTCCGTAAGACTGGTAACCTTCTTTCTTCTTTAAATAAAGAAGATGAGCCCGAACACGTCATCCACTAGCCTTTATTACCCACACATCTAACAAAAGATAGGTGGGAGAAAGTTTCGAACTGGGCCTCTTTGGGAGCCTGTTGAGTATGGACTTATTTATAAATTTGGGAGAAAATCTCATAGGTTGACCAAACTGGCCGTGCTACTTGGCCATTTCTAGCAGGTTTGAAGCCATGGCCAGGGATGTGTGCTGGCCCTATACGTTATGCGATGCTACAGAAGGGATTGCACCACCAAAAAGAGCGTTTCCAACTCAAGAGGTCCATCCGTCAACAGATTTTTGGGTGACTAGCTAGAATTTGGGCTTACAGGGAGAACGTCTGGACTTCTTAGGCATCACTTCCAACCAGTGGTCCGGTGCCCATATAGGCTACCAAGTCCAACACATTGTAAGACCAAAGGCAACGTAACGGAAATCCTTCCGTCCATGGACAACAAGTGCAGTAACAGTATGTGGCTGAGTATCCCACGTGGTCTTCTTTTGTCCCACACTTACCCACACATTGACACATATTAAGTCGCACAAGAAAATAAAAACCCACAAAAAACAAACTTGACCTTGCAAAAGGTGGAGGTTACTTCCGATGGCTCACAGCTAGTGGTTAGAGCGTCCGCCTTGGATGCGGGATGTCGCGGGTTCGAATCCCGGCTGAGTCTTATCAAAGACATTAATTTTTTTTACTGACGGCTGCCTCGCTAGGCAATCATCATTACGAGATCAGTATTAGGAATGGTCGAACTGGTCTCAGTATAATCTGACTGAGTGGGATATCATGCTACATGTCTGCGACATGATGCTCCAATGCTAGACATCACTATAAACTGCCACACTGCATCGTAGCGATATGACTGAACATTTTTTTAAACTAAGTTAAAAATCCAACACACTTTTCATGGCAATGGTGATTTGTAGGCTTCACATAGTATGTATGGTGCTATAACCATTCTAAAAGACGAGAGAATCAAACGAAAACTCTCAAGTGATGCATGGCATGGGGAGAAAATAATTCAATCAATAAAAGAGCCCAATGATTGATTTTAAACAACAACAAAGTTTAAATTCTTAGGAGCGACCTGACATACGAACTCGCAAGATACAGTCCAACGAAGTAGCGAATGGTACTCAATATTTTGTCTTAGACGCAATAGTCAGGATTTTATAGAGTTATTTTCAATTTTAAGTCTCTAACTACTAATTGGAAGCGGCAATATTAATATGGACTGGTAACGCAGTGTCCCGGAAATGAAAAGCACTTCAACAGTAGCAGGTAATTATATATAACTGCCATTAAATATGTTTTACAGTCACCCATTTTATAGGTTATAGCCTATTTTTCAAGATGCATCCTTGCACCAGTGGCGTAACTAGGGGGGTACGGACCGCACTAGGTGACACCATCAGAGGGGGTGACACCAAAATGACTGTTTACAAAATTTGTGAATTTTTGTGCAGGAAGAAGGTCCATAGGGGTGACAACATGAGTTACCGCACATTACTGTCTATAACAGGTTTGAATTTTTGTACAGGAAGGAGGTCCATAGGGGTGACACCATGAGTTACCGCACATGACTATCCATAAAATGTTTGAATTTTTGTGCAGGAATGAAGTCCATGGGGTGACACCACCAGTTATTACACTGGGTGACACCAACCGTACTGATGCCACTGCCTTGCACCACATTTTCTAACTCCAGGTGTAACTGTATGAATACAAGATTCAAAACATACCACTGTTCTTGAATGCAAAATATTTGTCATAGTTAACACCTGCATGGTATGTGGTAGTGGAGTCAAAAAGAGAGGGTGGGGATAGTCGCTGCTTTGAAACCAGTACCAAACTGTTGCTTAGGAAGAACCGTTTGACTCTTGGTTGTTTTGTTTACTTTCGTTAACTGCACTTTCATCATATTATTTGCTTTATCATATCGAGTAATGTGTTTTGCCGAGGACAAATCAAGCCGTCAACATCGAGTGGCACTGCCTCGGAAAAACGAGTTACTGTGATTCAGTGTGTTTCTATGTATGTGCATGTTTTGATATGTGTGGATGCCAATGAAGATACTCCAGAGTCATATCAAAATACCAAGTTTCAAAATCATGTTATTTCATTTATTTCTTCGAAGCATAAAGACGATCTTGTCATCCTAAATGTTTGATCTTTTACTTTGCTTAATGCCATTTGTCAGTGCGAGATATGCTATGCATGGCGTCCAGGAAAGCTTGTGGAAGAAGAACCCAGTACAACACGTGTAAGAACGTGTGACGCACGGGAAGCTACATACAAGCTTTCTCACATACTCACACTGGCCAAACTCGGACCCACGCGGACTGAGGTGTGATGGCAGCGAAGGTTAAAGGCGTGCGCTTTACATCACCCGGCCACCCGTGGGCCGCGTCATAAATGGAGAAGATTATACACATATATTTTTAATCGCTGACACTTTTCGACTTTACATTCTGCTGAAATATCGTTTCTGTTGATTTATATCTTCACAGTTGTGATGTAAATACATTAGCTTGAAGCGATGTAAACACTGTCGTCATTAATAGTTATATTTCTTTCTGTCCAGACAATGTTTTTGCTAGTGAAAATTATAATGCTATCTTTGAATATCTTGTCAGACACTATATTGTCAGGATTGTGTATTCATAAACCTAGCACATTAAGAGGTTAGTGTTAAGACTGGTGGTCTGGTGTCAGAATAAAGTGAATGGTTGGGACATGATGCTACATGTCTGCGGCATGATGACCCAGTGCTAGATATCACTATAAGCTACCAAACTGCAGACATCGCAGTGATAATACTCAGGTTCTTAAACACATGTTAAAGGTAAAAAGCCTCAACCGACAACATATCAAATATCGAGTGAAAGTTATTGGCGCCACCGGAAAGTCAACAGTAGGTTTGGATATCGTGATCGTGTACAATCTTTTCCGTAGCCTTTGTGCATGCGCGGAAGCAACAGTCACAATCGCTACCTACAGATGATAACATTATGTTAAAATAACGTGTTTATATCACAGAAGGAGGCGACAGTTCGTATTTAATACAAGGACATCAAAATTCACAAAAAGATGAAACAATGGTCACCATTATCGAAATCAAGATATGTATAAAAATGAATCGATGTTAAACCCTGGAATGTTCAGCAGCAACAATGTTTAAATGATGTATTTTCCTTGTGCCTAAAATGACTAAAGATCAGGGTTCCATGTTATGTTTGCTTTGTTGTCTGGTATTATTAATGGTCTATTCATAATGCGTATATGCCGAACAGTGTATTATCGTGAATGGGAATTCTCCTTATTTTGTGACCTTGCATCGTTCTTCTTCCCTGGATAATTGTTGCAATCAGAACAACTTACATCGATTATATTCAGATGCACGTGAGAGAAATGGATCAGACATACATATTTATCTAACCCTAACCTTATCCGTCTGATAGATAGCTAGATCCACACACAGAAACATGCTGCATGAACTGGCGAATTAATGCAGTTTTCCAATGACACGTTTTGTATACATAATTTAAGTTCAATTTATATTAAAATGACAATAGACAAAGTGTTTATGCAAGGAATATATGATAAAGTGAGCAATTGATTTATGAGACACAAAGCCATACAGAAATACAGGCAGGCAGGTAGATAGATAAATTGACAGCTACATTCATTTGCACATACACAGAGGGATGAATATGCGGATGAATTGATAGATCGAGACAGTCACTGAATTAGAAAGTTACACATATGGAATAAAGGAATAAGACGCAATAAATAATATAATGGGGTATGTCATAGACAAGAAAGGAATGACAGAAAACAAGGAATGAAGAACGAAATTTCTTAATTAATTTCTATTCAATAAACGTGTTCTTTTTTCCAAATCAGTTGTCTTCCAGACAAAAATAAAGGCAAACGGCAAATTTCTAGCATGGTTTACATTTCACATGGAATTCTCAGGATAGTTTCAATCAACCTGAATGCTACATTGTTTTGTCTAAGACCACAATGTGACAACTCGTTCGATTTCCTTGTGTGGCGAAAAGAAACATAATTGTACTGAATTGAATGAGAGCACATTTACTTATGGTACTATATTTAGAACTGATTTTGTCAAGCCTGACCTTCTGAATTCAAATACCAGTCTTGCTCAAATTCACAATCGCAGTTTTGACAAGTACTAGTTTAAACTTTTCAATTTTTTGTAACAGTGGTATTGTTTAATAGCGGATAAGCATCGCTGTTACAAATTAAGAAAGTCTTTATTCCAGAATGCATTCTGTCCAATTTCGCCATACCTTATCCAGTGGTGTCAGTTTTTAAAAAAATCCTGTTATTTTGGTTGTGGTGGATAGTAATCAGTAGTCCAGTTTAAGGCCTTCATGCCTAGTGCTTTTGTTCGATTTGGAAAACTTCTTTTCAGCAGATATGGTAAAGAATTAATATGCATATTTTCTCCCCTAATTTTAGTAGCAGTGGCCATATCTCATGGTGGATGAGAATTGTTTATATAGACATAACACCTTCCACGTCAATGTATATATATATATATATATATATATATATATATATATATATATATATATATATATATATATATATCATGATCATGGATCCGATAATGTTATACCTGCATTTGATGACACCTTAAGTATAGGATATCTATTCATTCTCCATACACTCCTCAGGGAACAAATGTTGTGATTCATGTTAATGTCGTTTTTAGTAGCTTTCAGTGTAATTATTCAAATCCACAATGGACATATTTTAACAAAGCAATATGTTTAAATTAGTATTTTTTTCCAAATCCTTATTGCTAATTTCAGTGCGACATACGTTCCCTCCAAACAGTGACATAGTTAACCTGTATATAAAGGACACATGTCCACAAGGACAAAGTTGAGTGTTGCCTTAGGGGTCCAATATAGGTAATCTCTAATGTGTAAACGCCTAAACATATGGGTATTCATGATATATATCGACTAAGTGTTCTTCTGACATCAGGATATACCAGTCTACCGTTGATAGTTCCACAAGGGAACTTTATTATCTTACTTCTTCGTTGTTTAGAACTTAAATTTTATTAAAACACTTTAAAGCTGTCCTCTTGACTGACCTTCCTCAAAGCAAACCTCTTGCAACAGCAAACAAAAAAAAAAAAAACACAACAAAAACACAAAAACAAAACACAAACAAACAACCCCCCAAACAACGAAAAACAAAAATACCCCCCCCCAACACCAAACCATACTGATCTTATCGTATAATTAGCGTCAAAAGAATGACCACTTACTAACCTTTGAATCAAAACATACCTCAAATTATTACCTCAATAACCAAAGTTCTCCGAGTATTCTTCATCAAGTATCCAGAACTTTTGTAAACGTTTTTGCTCTGCGAGGTGCAATAACTCCAATACGATCATAACTAGATCATTTGAGTTGCAGGTGGCAGTGTGTGTAAATCACATGATAAAGGGTAATACACAAACGGTTAAAAAGAATCAGGACTACTTCACTTTCAATACAAAAATAAAAATTTGCCTGTTTATGATCCAAATATATGCATTTGATATAAAATATCAATATGTGAATGAGTAGTTTATTATTTGTAGAAAGTATGGACAACCCCCTCCCCCCCCCCAACATAGACTTTAATTAAACAAATCTGATTTGACAAACGCTAGGCTTGCCTTTCTTGTTGTTGTTGACCGAAGGGAAGTAACTGCTACAAGTAGCGTACTCTTGTACTCAATTGTATGCATGGCTAATTCTCTGTAATACGTAAAGTTTTGCCCAAAAGAGCTAGCTTAGTGAAACTCTTAAAAATTTTACGCGGTAATACATTTATTTTATGGGAGTTTATCTGGTTTTATGGAATACTAAGACCGTCCTGAATCAGGTAAACCAATCAAAAATGACTGTTGTAAGACGTGAGAAATAACTAGCGACAACAGAGATTGCGGTATTTTTTCTGAAACGGGGGAGCCGAAAGCGTCACTTGCCCAAGACTCCTCTTTGTTCATCGCAAACGTGCGATGTGTGGAATTGTTGTAGTGTGGAGCTGCTGTAGGCAATATTAGATTGTTGGGTTTTTAAATAGAAAATTTGTGTAAGTCCTTCATAAGACACAAAAATACACTATGATGTTTGGTAGTAAATATTTATATAGGCATATTGCTTAAGGTATCTCGGAGGCAGAAGAGAAGGTCAGGGTCGTCACATGAAATGTACAAGTAACCGTTAGTATGTAGAATATAAAATACAGGTTGCGATTGCGTAAACAGGTGGCGCTTTCTTATCTACTCATATCAACTATGAGACAAAGTAAGGGCCATGATTTAGTCTTATGGTGCATGACGTTGTGCGTGAAATACCCCCTCTCTCCTTTATGAGTCAGTTCATGTTTATTGGTGCTTAATTGGGTGTCAAGTTACACTTATCAGTCACTGAGGCAGCTAGCTAGTAACATAAATCAGTCAGCCAAATTAATCTGGAATCATGGAAAACCCTCCTTTATGGCGGATAATGTCAGTCTTCTCCTTGGTAAGAACGTTCCGTCTATTTCACAGTCTTTTAAGATGTGTGCTTCTCGTTTTCCTTTGTTGGTTTAAAATTAGTGGTTACTGTATCCGAAATATCACAATAGTGAGGTACCTTAAATGGAATGACGACTTATTTCATAAATCTACAAATATAATGATAAATTCTAAAGCAATTATTCTTTGCTCTTTTTCTCAAATTTTTGTCAAGATAAATACACCATTACCACTCAACTATCATAACATTTATGTACAAGATCAATCAAAATTATGCTGGTTTAGTGCATAACGCATGTCATTTTTAAAAATCTACATAGGTGGGGTTATGTGACATAATCAGAGATTACTTCTTGCTTGGCTTACGAGAACAGCCTAACTCGATGTTGTGAAGGGTTCGGTCTTTTCCGAATTAGGCTTTTCTCTGAAAGATAATAAACCATCTTCACAAGGCTTCGATAATATATTTTTTAAAAGTGCTAATGTACCTGAAATATTGAGTACCATACTGGTGATTTCCCAAAGGACAATGACAGTTTTCTCCAATGCTGATTACTTCATTATGTAGAATGTGCTATAGACTTTATATTTTAATACTTATGGCTTTATGAGCATTTTAAAAGGTATAATACGTCAGTGACAAGATATGGATCTATATAACAAATCATAGCACAATTTACCAATTTCATAAAGATGTTATTGGTTATACTTAACAATTTGTCTGTGATCAATTAGCAACATCTAAAAAATTGAACAATATCAAAGTCTAAAAATGTCAAAGAACGACTGAGAAGAATCTGTACAATAATGCGAGAAAAAGTAAATAATATCCCAAGATGTGAATACTACAAAGTACTGACATCTGTATCCCTAAACCTAATCTACTGGCTTCTAACGAGTTAAAGTATTTATTATACATAAACAAATAATCATAGAATATAATAAACAGAGTATTGCATGTTCCTATATAGAAATACATCCTTAGTAGTTAGGAGTGGGGGTGACCAACGGTTGGGGGGGGGGGAGGAACAGTTTTTACAAATCTATTGCGTTGTCTGTATATATATATATATATATATATATATATATATATATATATATATATATATATATATACAAAGCTTCATTACTTTTGTCCCTTAATTTTAGCTGTGGAGGTTTATGTCTGTATAGTGAATTTATTTATCTGAGCTTTCTTAAATTTACTAATTAAACGTTTTAACGTAATTCCAGAATAAGATATGTATGTACATATACATTGATCGAATTACATGGGCATTATTTAATCTTTGGAAAACAGGATCATCCTATGTTAGGGGTCAACTCCATAACATGTCATATCTGTATTAGGATTCACCTCCATACAAACTTATACATACAGAGTCATACAGTTTTGTACATATGTCAACAGTCTACTCATTACAAAGTCATGCCTGTGTTAGTGGTCACCGCCTTACAATAGTCACCTGCTTATAATGACCAGATTTACTAGGATCAATCATATTGTTCTTTGTTAAACATCTCCCACATTTCGGTTATTTGCTAGCTGTAATCAAAAGGCACTGTCGTTTGTCTCAAATACACATGATTTATATATGTAATGCTTAGGTAAGAACAGTTACATACATTTATCTGAACAAACTTATGAATCTTGCATGAATTAGATATTTAAAGCCAAGTTTAGTGTATTGGTTTAAATGAAAATATATACAGAACAGAAACATTATTGTGTTATATGTTGCAAAAGAACGCTGTCCATATGACTTTGTTTTCATAGTGGGAATAATGAGTATACGATTGTCAGAAGAGGAGCGTAAGTATCTTGCTGGTGTGTACACATGGGTGAGGTCAAATAGGTATGTTGGACTAGAGTCCGACAGTGAAATGTAGCACAGAGAATAAATTTTGTGTTTGATTCTGGATCGAATGGATAGCCAGTGTAGGGTACAGAGCAGCGGGGAGGTGTGCTCTGATCGTGGTACTCTAAGTATCATCCGAGCCGCTGTGTTTTGAACTTTTTGAAGTTTCTGAAGTAGATATTGAGATGAACCAGACATAATTGAGTTACAATAGTCCAGTCTTGAAAGTACTGATGAACACACAAGTGTTTTAGTGGCATCAACTGAAAGATATTTGCGAATTGAGCTGATGAGTCTCAGCTCAAGATATGCAGCCTTGCATATGTTCATGACATATTGGTGCAATGTGAGAGTACTGTCCAGAGTAACATCTAGGTTTCGTACTGATTGTGTGAATTTAATGTTGGCGTTGCTGATATTTATTGTTTGAGGTAAAGGATGTGAATGATAAAGTCTTTTTGTTGTGATCAGAATGGCCTCAGTTTTATCATCATTCATCTGCAGCTTGTTACAAGTCATCCATGATTTCACATCAGAAATGCACCTCTCTACACCTTGGATGGTAGCATCAACTTCAGTTGGGTGGCTAGATTTGTATATTTGGGTGTCATCAGCATACAATTGGCGAGACACGGGATGATGATCTATGACACTTGAGAGCGACTGAGTGTACAGAATGAAGAGAACAAGTCCAAGAACAGACCCCTGTGGAACACCACAACATAGATCAACTGGGCTGGAGTGTATTCCATTTGCAGATACAAGTTGTGTCCTGTTGACCAAGTAGGACTTGAACCACAGTAAGGCTGTATCATGAATGCCAAAAACATGCTGGAGACGGTGAAGTAATATATCATGGTCTATTGTGTCAAGTGCTACAGACAAATCAAGGAGGGTGAGGACTGTAATCTTTCCGCTATCCAACGCAGAGAGAATGTCATTAACTACTTTTAGAAGAGTAGTTTCAGTACTGTGGCAAGGGTGATATGCAGATTGTACATTGCTAAAAAGACTGTTTGAATTTAGATGAGATAGAAGCTGGGATAGAACAACCTTTTCTAAGATTTTTGAAATGAATGGGAGATTAGAAACTGGGCGGTAGTTATGGTCTAGTGTTGGTTTCTTCAGCTTTGCTATGGCAGTTTTGAAAAATGATGAGAATTCCCCAGATGAGAGAGAGGTATTAATAACATCAGTTTGTGAAGGCAATACTGGATCTAAGCACTCAAGCAGCAGTGATGTAGGAATTGGATCAAGTACACATGACTTTGGTGTACTCTTCATCACGATTGTACGTACGAAATCCATAGTGGTTGCCGCTCAAATTCTGTATCCCAACTGTATGGTGACGACGAGTCAATTGAAATTGTGGTGTCAAGCTTATCTCTGATGGTTTGTATTTTGTCACGGAAGAAATTTGCAAACATGTCCGGAAGGTCGACTGGAGAGAAGGTAGTAATCTCGAAGGGCTCTTTGCAGCTGGAACTTTACATGATCTTAGTAGTGTAGTGGGCTGATTTCGCTGCATGGACTATATTTGTGATATTCTTCTTAGCGACTTCGTAGATTTGCTTATGAATAGTGAGTCTGGTGGAAAGCCAGAGCCTCTCAGCTTTACGGCGTTCTCTTTTAGCAGTGTCAAGCTGGTCCCTAACACTGCTATACCATGGAGAACACTTTTGAATTGATAGTCTGCACTTGTTAGCTGGGGCATGTTTGTCCAGCAATGAACACAGACAGTTATCGAGTTGTTCTGCGGTAGGAGGTAAGCAAGTTGTTAGGTTAGCTTGGATGTCTTGCATTAGTTTGATTCTATTTATCATACGGAGGTTACTCTTCGTAGCAGATAAAGGTGGAGGGTTAGGGACTGATACGTCGCGATGGCATATAATGCAGAGGTGATCTGATGCAAGGTCACGGGATACCAGGGATGACCGTAGAATGTTATCATCAGGTCGATGAAGTATCCAGTCTGAAATGTGCCCATATTCATGGGTGGGTTAACTGACTGTTCGAGGTTGAAAGCATTAATGGAATCTATGAGTCTTGATGTATTTGAGTTTCCGGGACAGTCAAAATGAAAGTTGAAATCTCCAAGAATAATCAGGTTGCCAACCATCGAATTTCCATAGTCCAGGAGATTCGGAAACTGCTCCAAAGAGAGAGAGTCAGCCAGCTTGTTTTTTCTACTAGGAGGAGGGCGGTATAGACTGACCTTTGCTCCAGTGTGAGTGTGGTTTGGACTAGTTCAATCGACGTGTGGTCGAAACTGAATATTGTGGTGTAGTTAGGACGTTTTATCATAGAGTTCTTTGTGATGACAGAAATTCCACCTCCGCGAGAATTACGGGGTAACGACTTGATGGAGTAACCAGTGGGTGTAAGATCCGCAAACTTAGGCTCATCGCCTGATGTTTTTAGCCATGTTTCTGTCAAGAAAAATAAGTCAACATTTTGGTCGTTGATAAAATGAACTATTTCTGTGCGCTTTTCCGGTGGTCCTACTGAGTGGGCATTGAATAATGCAACGCGCAGAGGTAATTCTTGGACAGTTGACACAAAGGTTGACGAATTAATTGGCATTTGAATTAATTTATCTAAATTAACGGTCGAAATTTTTGTAAATAGTTGTGCCGAAATAAGGGAGATAACTGGAATTCTTCTTCCTGTTCTACGCCGGCCAGCTTTGAAACAACGCTTCTTTTTTCGCTTCTGTTTACATTTAGGTAATCATGAATGCAGTCCCAGTTCGTTTAGTCTAGAGCACAATGTAGCGTGGAGAGCCAAGGAGTGATCATTTAAAGCAATTAATGAGGGTCCATCGTAGCATAAACGGGTTGACTGGCGAGTATCACGTGATGACAGTTTGTTGAAAAACAGTGGAGCAAGACAGCTGAGAAGGAGTCTAATTATTCTCGTTTCCTTAAAAGGAGATAAAAAAACACATACGAATTTAACATCCAATGCATAATGAACACAATAACGAAGATGAAAACAGGCAACTAGCACAAATATCATGAAAACGGCACTAAAAAACGGAACAGCTGCTTCAAGCCGTTTTAAGCGATAGCGGCCATCTTGTACATCCTCATACTGAAATGCAAGATAGGGAATCACAATGAGTGTGTTCTGTTTCCATTATCACTCAATCTGTAAACAGTTAATTCGAATCCGGCCCATGGCCCATCGACCCTTAAGTAAATAGTACACTCTGAGTGCATGAATGAGTGAGGGGTGTGGCTCTTTTTACCATTCAAAATAAAGTAAATATCACTCTTTGCTGGATAAACTGCTCGCTCGTGCCCTATGGGCACATGTGACCTCAATTAAAGTTAAATTAGTAAGTAATATTGTTAGAGTGTCGGTGAAATAGCGCATATAGTAGGGATGGCAATAAAAAGCGCAGTATCAGCTATGTTACCAGTTAATGCCATCATTCATGCACTTGATTTAAGGGTCATTAAGGCCCTATGTAGGTAGGGCTTCAATCTCTAGTAAATGCAAACCATTGATACAGAACCTCTCGTCGAATATGACCCCGACAGCAATACTGAAGCCCCCGAAAAGCAGAGGAGAAGAGGAAACAGAAGAGGCAGACGAGGATGAGTGCTACTCTGATACTCAACAACTACTTCAAGCAGTAGTAAACGACAAGAATAAGGCAAACCATCTCGACAATTCAATAAAATATTTAGTCTGGAGGTCACTCAGTCTCGGAAAACCAAACCAGTATAATGGCAGTTTGAAGTTATTACCAGAATGCCCACCATACTTACTCAATAGCCAGCCTTATATAAGTCGCTGAGCAGGTTACGGAAAAATGCAAATTGGACCAGTGTCCGGAGATCAAACTCGTCAAACCCCGGAGTGCGTTGAGAACGAGGTCAATAACGGAAGACATAGTACGTCACTGTGAGAAAGCAGACCAATTTTGGGCTATCAGCACATTTGTAATAGGGTTTTCATTTTGGCTCGAAAACCCAATTTAACCTAACTCTAAAAGGTACAAATATTCACCATTCACCTTTATTCACCATTCCAAAAGTAAGCTGTAATAAACTAACAAGACTGAAAAAGGTACAGCAAGTCACTTGACCTATATTTTTGGAAAACAGAAAGTACACTGTATACACCAAACTCTTAATAAGTAAAGGAACACATTGGCTGCAATTTGTGACTCTAATTGCAATAAGTCGCTTACACCCAACTGGCATTATGGAATAGCTGGTAGTAGATAACTAGGCAGAATTTGACATATAGCGTTTCCTGGCGTTTCAGAAAGTTTCTGCTGACTCATGGAGCCCCGAGCTAGACCTTTCCTCCCTTGCCTCTTTCGGCCATTGTTGTTCCTGTTGTTCGACACACACACACACACACACACACACACACACACACACAGAGAGAGAGAAAATCCCAAGACTGGTACCTTAAAGCACACTGAACTGGGTGTTATCAGATGGTTTCTCAGATTAGACGATCCGTTTTATTTAATGTTTAATCCCCGAATAAGCATGCGGTGCATACCGAGTAGATGTAACTCATTGGGTGGGCTAAATCTCCGACCCTCGGAAAATTAACTAATGCGCAAGGAGCCAACCTTTTTATTAAAGTGCATGTGCTACATGCAATAACGCACACGGTATTATGCTCTCTTTCCCGACTGTACAAATAATTAAGAATCCAGTCCGAATGGGCGATGATGACGTTATTCCAAGATCAGCCAGCAATCTTAGGTTATCAGCTTTTGGATTGTACACTAAACAGTGCGGTCTTGGATAGTAATCATAAAATTTGTGTTGGATTGTAATTATAAGGTGTTCTTTGAATAGTATATTAAAAGGTGTGTGTTGGATAGTACCCAAAAAGTGTATGCTGAAAGCTACTAAAAGTTTCTTTGGCTAGTATGTCGAAAAGCGGGTGGTTGAAAAACTTACTTAAAAACTGTTTTATATAGTAATCAAAATATGCCATGTGTATAAAGATCAAACTGGTGTGTTGTATAGTATATCATAAAGGTGGTGCTGGAGAGTCAATCGAAAAGTAGATGTTGAACTACTTTTCAGAACTTTTGTGCTTGAGAGTATATATGCCCTTCTGGGCGCACACGACTTAAATTCAATCAATCAATCAATTAGAGAGTATATATCAAAACGTTATTGCTGGATTGTATATCTAAAAGTATGGATAGATTATCCTAAAGTGTGGGCTTGATACCATCTAAAATTGTTCATATCACATTTCCTTGCTCTTAGAGATACTTTACAATTTTAAACGTATACACATTTTAACATAATGTTTCTCATGTGCCCCGGAGTGCCATCCCAGTTTTAATTCCTGTAATCCCTACGTCCGCGATACTACAATATTAACCCTATACGTATTTTTAACATATTGTTTCTCTTGTGCTCAGCCTGCCATCCCAGTGTGAAATTCCCATTATCCCCACGTCCTCCTCGATAGATGTAAATTTGCCTTATGCCCCAGACTTGCACGTAACATTAACCCCCCTCCCCTTATGTCCCAATCTACTCCAGATTGCAGCACTATACTAATGTATATTTTTCAAGCAATATGAAGCTATATTGATCACTATTTCTTTATAAGCTTGATTATCGCCGTGTCTTAAATTTTATTGAAGGTAAATAAGAAATCAAGCTAATATCTTCTAATACTTGTACTTGTGTATATAACTTCTACTTGTACTTGTGTATATAACTTGTACTTGTGTATATAACTTCTACTTGTACTTGTTTATATAACTTATACTTGTACTTGTGTATATAACTTCTACTTGTACTTGTGTATATAACTTATACTTGTACTTGTGTATATAACTTATACTTGTACTTGTGTATATAACTTGTACTTGTGTATATAACTTATACTTGTACTTGTGTATATAACTTATACTTGTACTTGTGTATATAACTTGTACTTGTGTATATAACTTATACTTGTACTTGTGTATATAACTTATACTTGCACTTGTGTATATAACTTATACTTGTACTTGTGTATATAACTTATACTTGTAATCGTGATTGAGAATAGGCAAATTATACTGTTAAAATACATCAGGGATTTACACGTAAAGTTCTGACGACGGAAAATAAATCTAAAGCAGTCCTGACTATTAACAAATCTTCCATGCTTATCAATCTAGAACATATCAACGTATATGTTGCTAAAGAAAGACAAAATTATATTAATGCAAAAATCGGATCCTTCCCGTTAGCACACACATCCTCGTCTATCCCCGTACATGCACAGACGCACATATGTGACACAATATTGTGAGTTTGCGTTTACTTATTTTGTGAAAAGTACACAAATAATCGAGTACATGCGTCACTATAATCGACAAGAGATGAAAAACTTTAATTTTTTATTTTTGTTGATATGTTTGTTTAGTAAAGTAAGGCCAGATGCGTACGCTGTATTATGTTTCTTCGATTAATAATCAAATGTCTATCAAAAATTTTGAGTAAAGAAGATTGCAGTGCATTTCGTAATTTCGAACCATTTATCTGGCATTTCACATGGCACATGGCACGCTCTTTCCATTATACACTGAATGATTGATGGATGCTTTCGATTTTGAGTCAATTGTTTTTGTAATTCAACATCAATACACAAGGAAGTATTCCTTTAAAACATTGTTGTTTTTTCACTTGAGGGTATATCTCAGAGAAGCACGTATTATTACTCCAATTTGAATAAGGCGTATTCAATGTTCACTGAGGAAGACATCTTGTAAATGGCTGCAGATACACTCACAAAGACTCACTCTCTCTCTCTCTCTCATTCGCTCGCATACACACATACAAGCATGATATATCCAGCAATGTACGTACATTGACATTTTTGTGAGTCAAACTCGCGTTTATGCCTCACTTGCTCTTATATGATGATACGTAAACGTAACTTTTACGTTTAGATGAAAACCATTTCATAAAACCGTTGAACGTTCTCTGTACAAATTTAGACATGGTGTATACATCAGCCCATTGGTACAGTTGATTTGTTCGGCTTAATCGACACGATCCACTTTTCTTCATTTTTTCAGTCAATAAAGTTTTAATACGCCAGTGTGGTATTTATATCCTGAGACATCTGAATGCACTTGTTGCAGATGCAAGTCCAAAAATTTGGCTCGGAATGGGGAAACTTCCTGACCGACTGAAAAAGGAAGACTTTCTTGTGTGGAGGAATGAATAATATACGGAAATACGCATCATGATGTTGGATGGAAACTGCCCAAAATATGTCTTAAATGATTCCGCTTGTTATGTTGGAGGAGGAGGACAAGATCTGTAATGAGTCTCAGTTTCTCTCGTATTTTTGTTACCGGAAAGATCTAAGAGCAGAAGACTTGCTACCGATTATTTTCACCCTTTCTGATGCAACTATCTGAAGGTGGGTGTACACCTCACCCGTTGCTTTGATTTTATTTGATGTTTTGGGCAAGGTGGAGGTCCTTAAGAGAGAAAAGTGTTATGTGAAGCGCAGACGTAAACCCTTTTCTAATATGAACAGGACCCATCCATCATCGTTTGAAAAGAGACATAATCAGGTTCCTATTGCTTTTAAAAGAAAATAGATGTACAACAGGTAAGGTAAGTAATCTAATGAATATCTCCCGCCTTCCCTCTTCAGTAGACTTCGTCGCTTTGTTGTCTTTCCGGCCTCCCTGTCACGTTGCAGAGGAAGTTTGAAAGAGGGCTTAATACTGGGCTCCTGCGGTTGCGTTCCATTTTGTACGTTTTGGTCAGCCCCATGACCTGATTAGACTAACTTACTTTCTTGGCCAGTTTCGACCTCCCAGGAGTCGAAGCAAGAGAACTATGTTGATGTTGTTCAGGTCCTGGCAGGCGATGGAATGAATTAAATTGCTGAACAAGGTCTCTGATTCCATGGTACCAACCCTAAGGAGGCTGTCCATAAAAATCTTTAAGGTGACATATGCGATCTCTGTGGAAGTGGAAGAGGAGTAACTCAATTTACAGTGAAAAGTCCATCGACAATGCATGTTTTTAATAAGACTGAAGGAATCTGCTGAGGGCACGTCAGCTTGTTCAGCTATGGTCAAGTTAGATATGGCCTTATTACGTAAATCATCTAACCTTACCAAAGAGAGGCGATGGAACGACTACAACTGAATCAAACTTGAAGCTGAGACTGAACATTTCGCAGTAGCAGGGGTGACTGTCCACTCATTTTGTTGCCTCGTTGATTCCGGTCCTTTCCTAAATCTGCGTGCGAGCTCCTGGACCATGCTGAAGCAAGGACGCAAGAACAAAACTGGTCTTGACATAGCACCTGAATGTCTTTTCAAGCTGATCCCAATAGCCGATTTAGATTAGGTCAAAGATCATAGGGAAGGAGAGGGTAAACTTCATTTAGCGCTTCAAGATCATAAGTGCGGAGGGTTGAAGCCTCTTCGGATAGTTGGAAAATTTATGAGTATCAACCAGATGAAAAAACACATTATTGTCCTGATCACAGCGTTGGAGGGGGGACAAGAATATCTTAACCGAAGTGGTCCCTCGTTTTGGAATGCAAGAATGTAGTGACATTGATGTCCTGCGACTCCTAACGATTCTAAACTCTCGTACACTTCTTCAGGGAATGGGAACTGACAAGGTATTTCTCAGATGACCCATTATGAGGAGACACTAACGGATCATGGAAGGTTATCCATGGAGCTGCAGTGGAATAAAAAGGATTCCGCTCTTGAAATGTTTTTTGGAGGTTTAACGCCATTTTTCAGTGCAGGATATGCCATATATGGCGGCCAGTACAACTGGTGGAAGATGAACCCGCGGTAAAAGTCCGGTAAGAATCACAATTCTATGATAATCTACCGGCAGGATTCTCACATACCACATTGGCAGAGTCCGAGCCTCTAACCCACGCAGAGATTAGTTGGCAGTGATCGATAAAGGTGAACACTTTAAACCACTCGGATATTCGGGGCCCTGGCTTTTGAAATAGTGCTTCCACTTGCCAAAGGGATTGAATGAGACCGTGGAAAAGGGCGCACACAGGTCGGATCACCTTCCCGATTGAATGAAAACATTCAGGCTCTGTCCTTGTGACTGAAGAATTGGGTAGTCTGAAGAAGAAGCTAGTGTTGATTGAGCAACGGTATAGACATAATGACTCTAATTCACCTATTACTTATGTTCATTTCCCAGTGAATTAGAACATATTTGATGATCGGTACCTTATGCATCTTGAGATTTTTCCGGTGTGAGGTGGAAATTTGTGCTCTTTGACAGACATTCGTTGTCTGGTGTTTACCAGTTTACCGGTAACGATGCTAGTATCCGATGATCAGTGACCAGTCGATAACCGGTCAACTGAATCCTGCTTAAAGCTAAAAGAGATAGGTTACTGCATGTCCCACTTGCGTCTGTACAAACTCTTTGTGACCTCGAATAGGCTTCGTATAAATGGATATTAATGACCGTATTGCGAAAGGGGGGATGAAATGGTGTCGCTCGACCTCCTTTGTGGATATATTTTCGCCTGCGTAGTAATATGCTGATCCTTCCTCCTATAGTTACATTAGGGAAAACATTCGATCCTGGTTTTGAAGTTCTTGCCTTTAACGACTACCGCTGACTTATTCCTAGAAGAAGCACTCTCCTTGTCAGGGCTTGTGTTGCTTCTCTCTCAATTGTTCAGAGAAGGTCACTCAACTCTTTGAGAAGAACCCGTTTTCTCCTCAGTGGTAATAACAATTGCAACTCTAAGAACGATGCTGTCCTGTAGTCTTTTATTCGGGGTAAGCAATAGATCTCAGTCCTAGAAGGTATACCCTGAGATCCCCGGGATTCAGAGGCAGAGGAAGAATGCACTTCTTTCCTAACTTGAGATGCGATGACAATATTCAGGGAATTTTTGAGGATCTGATGTTCAAATTTTCCTTATTGAACAAGGTAATTCAGCAACCCACAAAATAAATAGAAAGAGTATCGGAATATATGGCAGGGGATAGTCGTTTCCACAAGCAATAAAAATTATCGCTCTGAACTATCAAACAAATACTTCAGGTAGGTAGGTGACCGATATAGGGATAATGAATTTTTCACTGCTGACAACATGTTTTTCAGAAAAAAATTATGAAGCTTTAATGCACATGGGCCTATATCGTGGAATTAGACTGGGTCGATGCAAATATTCTTGAACGTTCTTGAACGTAAGGATAGCACGGACGACGAATTTTCCATTGCGTAAATGGTAAGTTCTCTGTAATGGTGCAAAACTTTTGCATATATTATGCACATCACATTTTCTCGTGGTCAGCATGACACGCAACTATTAAGACTGACTTATGGGTAAGGCTCGCAATACATTTTCTACCTGCGAACGATACGATATGCTCTATTTGAGGCATGAGGGGTTTTAATTAGGACTCTCCAGGATAACGGTCTAACAGATATATCAATGTTGGGTTAAGTGGAGGAAATGACAGGGTTGAGATAAGCCAGAGACAAAATTTGGAAAACATCTTGGCCCATTTGAAAGAGGTGTCTTAAATAGATTATATTTTACAATAGTTATTAATAATAGCGGGTTAGAGAGAATTCTTTTGACTTCGATGGAAGTGTTAACATTTTGGCGATTAGAGCAAATTTAATCCTGACTGGTTAAGCTAGACAAGTGGGTGTTGTTCCCAGAGGGAATTAAGGGTGTTACGTGTTTAGGCTTTTAAAAACACGTAACAAGAAAAATGTGAAGAAGAGCGTTGTAAAGTTTAACAAATAATTTTTTCCCTAGACAAACAAGGTAAAAATGAGAAAAAGAACTTACGGTTTTACGAATCAAATCCACAAATAATCCAAGAATTAAATAATAGACCTGGTAATAATAAAACCTAATTGGAACTGAGTTCGAATCCCTAAGAAAACCAAAATCGACGTATGATGTGGTCAGCGTCGTACTGATGTGTCAATAGTTCTTTGTTGAATCACATAAAATAATATTCCAGTTTGAATTTTGTATAAATTTCGATAACTCTCTTTGTCCAA
>JAPYKE020000171.1:0-246959 GCA_028554795.2 Sinohyriopsis cumingii
TAGGTAATATTGTTAGTTTAGAGAGGTATATCACTAGAGTATGTACTAGGTAATATTGTTAGTTTGGAGAGATATAGAGAGGTATATCACCAGAGTATGTACTAGGTAATATTGTTAGTTTAGAGAGGTATATCACTAGAGTATGTACTAGGTAATATTGTTAGTTTAGAGAGGTATATCACTAGAGTATGTACTAGGTAATATTGTTAGTTTGGAGAGGTATAGAGAGGTATATCACTAGAGTATGTACTAGGTAATATTGTTAGTTTAGAGAGGTATATCACTAGAGTATGTACTAGGTAAAATTGTTAGTTTAGAGAGGTATATCACTAGAGTATGTACTAGGTAATATTGTTAGTTTGGAGAGGTATAGAGAGGTATATCACTAGAGTATGTACTAGGTAATATTGTTAGTTTAGAGAGGTATATCACTAGAGTATGTACTAGGTAAAATTGTTAGTTTAGAGAGGTATATCACTAGAGTATAAAAGTGTTCACCTATGGGAAATACATCAATCATAGGAATTTTTTTTTCAAAAGGAAGCCCAATTAAGGACTTGAACATGTCAGCAGATGGTATCATTGGATAGACATTTTATATTATTCTACAGGGGTAACTCTATCTGGTGAAGTGGGTGACTACATCACCTAAAAAATGTAAATTTTGCCTTCTTCAGTTAGGAAAACAAAAACAACTTTGCTCTGTGATTTTTTAGAGGTACATTGACTGACCATACTTTTTTAGATGCCCCTCTTGCCTTAGCCAGGTTAGTTCTAGTGTTGTAGCAAAAAGCCATCAGTAGTTTGCCCCTTGTTTTGATATTAATTACAATGAAAACAAACTCTTGCACATTCACAGGCATGTGTTTTGATAGCTGATTGACCATTAACCATTTCCCCAAGTTAAGTTAGCAATTACCACTGCCCAGTTATCCCTCGATGATGAAACATACAAACTTGTGTTTCAAAGCTTTAACAATAGTATGTAAATAGCAATTTGTGTTTTAAGATCAGAATCGGTGATCTGGATATCTTGACTGCCTCTTGTATGCTATTTCATCATAAAATTAGTTTGAAACTGCATTGTAACAGGGAAAATAATGGCGGACATTGCTCTGTCTGGGATGTACCAGTTTATTAGATTGTTTGTTTTCGTAAATCATCAGGAAAATATATTCAGAAAAATATACAATTCATAGAAAGCAAAGCCTAGGTATTATGTTATTTAAGATTTAACTTTAAAATGCAATTTATGTAGGTCAGAAATGTATGGGACAATTCATGAGATGCATTGTAAGGTCTAAGTTGTTTTCTGACTTGACTCGTATTTGTGAAAATATGGAAAAAAAAGCAAAGCAGATACTATTTAACCATTGCCTAAAATGACTACAGATATGTAGACAAATAAAGAAACCATAAATTTGCAATCCTGTCAATGGACTATCAATGGAATGAAGCTATTAAAGTGAGTGATTGGGGGCCCCGAGTGGCCGAGTGGTTTAAAGCACTCACCATTCCGGATCACTGCCATCTCACCTCTGTCTGCATGGGTTCGAGTCCAAGGTTCAGCTAGCATGGGTATGTGGGAAAGCCTGCCAGTAGCTTCTCGTGGGTTAGTGGTTCTTGCCTGGGTTTTCCAGGGTTCTTCCTCCACCAGTTATACTGGCCGCCATGTATAGCCTATATTGTGCTGAAAAATGGCATTAAACCCTAGAACAACAACAACATCAACAAAGTGAGTGATTACATTATAAAAAACCCTCCTTCCAAACATAGATGCACTTACCATCTGTGTTGATTTGGTTGGAAAAAAGGGTTTAGTTCATATACTGACTATAAAGAGTCTGTAACTGTATGCGTTTCAATGTGATATGTATGAATAGTGATGGTATTGTTTTATCTGCAACAAAGAAATGAGGACGAACAGTATGTTTTGAAGGCACATGTGCATCTGTCCTCATGTACATGGTACAGGGGTTGTTTCAAACTCGTTTAGAAATCTTTGAAAGTGCCGTTATTGAGAACTTAAAAATAAAGAAAATTGAAAAATATTTATTAAGGGTCATTGATTAAGCATTTTTACTAACTTGCAATTACAATAATTTAATCTGAACTCTGGTTACTCAGTTAAAATTTGTTACAATGTACTTTCTATTCTCCTTTTAGAGTCATATGACCAAAGTAACTCAGATAATTTTTTTACTTGGAAATAAAATATTGCTTAAATCCAATGGTACAATTAAATGCAAATATGAATACTGGGAAATATAGGGTATAATTCAAATAAGAGAACACACATTATATATATATAGTATTGCATGATAAGTACTACATGAGTTGAATATTTTTTTTGCATGTGCTGGTAGATATTTCTTTAGTCTTTGCAGTAATGTTAGCTTGGAAGCTAGAATGTTACAGACATGATCCATGTCAAATGATTCCAAGTAGATAAAGTTGATGAAAACTGGTTGATAATCTGGAAATGAGGAAGTATATGTTGTTATATTTTTCAAACTCTGGATGCTGTATTAAATTACCATAAGTTGCTGTTTCTTAATGAAAAATGTTACAGATCTTATTTAGTGTGTAAACAATACAATTACTGAGCATGCCTATTAAAACCTTGGGAGCATACAAAAATGTTGATGAGAAAAATGAATGGTCTCTGAAAACTTGGGGTAAAGATGGTAATGTATCCTTCATGGCACCATTCTAACACCCAACATGGCCACCACAGCAGCCATGAAAATATTGTATCACTATTTCTTCAAAATGGATGGTCATTTGGATTTCAGTTTCTTACTAAAAGGCTTTCTTATGATATCTAATTGATCATAAATGAAAATGACTAAAATGGCCTCCACAGTAGCTATCCTGACAAATCTTGTTATGGCTGTTCCTCTTGACTGGATTGCCATATTAAAACCGATTTTGTTTCTAAAACAATTCTTACTATATCTAAGTAGTTCTGTTTAAAAATGGTGCCAGTCTGACATTCCCAAAAATGGCTATCATGAAAGTCTTGCTATGGCTACTCCAGAAGAATGGGTGGCTGTATTAAGATGGGATTTACACTGAAACATTTCTATATGATAATTAGTTGTTCCTAAATCAAATGGTGCAAATCTGTCACAGTGGCCTACATGGAATTTTATTTTTCCCTCTCCTTTTGTACAGTTGTGAGCATGGGGTTTCACAAAAACACTTCTTGCAGTAGGTTGTTTTAATGGTACTTTTTTCATTTGTTGGTTCATTCATTTGCCAATCCTTCATTTACAAGTTCTTTTTGCATGGAAAAACTTGTAAATCATTTAAGACATTTTTATAAAAATGGTACACATATTAAAATTAGTGATGTGGTTGTGTCTTTTGGAAGTATTATGAAGAGCTTTCCAAGCAGACTCAATTGCTCATTCTAATTTTATTTTTACAATCTTATTACAAGCAATCAGATCATCACACATCATTCTTAATAATCAAGAAAAGGATTTTAAAATATCATTTAGGTAATAATCAGGGAGTAATTAGAACTTTATTGAGAGGGGGGGCATGAGTGAGAGATAATTGCAATAAAAGCATCCTTTATCATTTAGAAGGGAATAATTTACTGCAGACGCATATCTTCACTTTGCATAATTGATTTATGGTGAAGAAATAAGAACTGCAGATATTAAGTAGAATACATTGAGATTATACTGTGAAGAAATAAGGGGTTAGATTTAAGGGAGCAGGGTCCAGCAATTTTAAAGAACTTCAGTTTATTTTATAAAAGTTGATATCTATATTATTGATTTAAAGTAGGGGTCTGATATGCTTATCCTCTGACTTTGCTTTATTAAAATATAAAAGTTAGAAAATATGCCATGATCATGTTACAGCATTTGAATTCTTATTATTTAAAAAATTCTTTCCAATGATCGTTATGATCTGTTTTTCCTGTCTTCTCTCAATCAATCAGTGACCATGTTGACTGCTTGTGTGGCATTAGTCATTCAGTTTCTTTCATTCCACATAGACCAAACTACAGTAAATTACCTACACCTTAAATTTCTACTTCTAGTAATACATCACTTCCACATAGATATCAGTGACAGATAATACCTGCCTCACCATTTTTGAGAGTCTGTTTGTAAACATTATCTGATAGACTTTTTGATAATATGGTATTTATGAGGTTTTCAGGCATGGAAGATTGAAAAATAGAATTAAACAGAAACCTCCATAATTAGCCCTTAAATAGGTGTCAAGTAATTGAAACAGAATTTTTTTTTGCTTTTCAGCAGACAACATAGATCATGATCTGCTATCACATAATGCACCAGCAGATCAGGGTCTATGTTTTTGTTCTACTTCTACCAAACTGCATAGAACCAAATCTATCAGTATGTTGTGTGATGGCAGATTTGATTCAGTGCAGTATACGGCTGTATCCAGCTTATAGGTGTGTATATATAGTGATCAGTGTCATCCAGTATCTTTGTCACTGATATCTAAGTGTCATATCACACAGCTGAGTAGTCTCAAATGCAGTGCATCCACTTTATTCCTTATTTTAAGATTTCAGAGCTTCAGAAACTTGCTAAGCCATGGGGATTACAACTTACAGTGGACCACAAGAATGGTAAAATTACAATTGAAGGGGTGTCCGATGGAATTATGAAAGTGTCAGATGGAATTCATAGACTTATACGAGAAGCTGACAAGAAAGAACAAGACAAGAGGAGTGCAGAACTGCTGCAAAAGCTTGTCCAATGGCACTATATTGAAATTACTACAGAAAGTTCTGAGCTGAGAGAATACCCAGCTGATGTCAACTTGCTCATTGAGACTGCTTATAAGGACCAGAAACTATTTGCCACATTCCTAAGCAATGATGGAGATGAATACAAGATTGATTTTAGCAAGATGGAGGAGTTTCCTGTAAAGGATCCCAGTGACACTGTCACAGTTGTCAGAAAGGACCTTATACAAGGTATTATTTACATAATGCTCTTGACAAATATCCACCACACTCTTATAACTTTCACTGAATAATCTTTATACTGCTTTTAAATATGTGCCCAGTTTTTGAGAATTAACTTGGAAACATTCTGCCAAAAATGCCTGTATGTTATATTCAGAAATAAGCTAAACCTAATTTACAGCTAGTGACTTATAATTTGGTATTTTTATACCCCCATTCCTTATGCAGTGAAGTCGTCTTAATTTAATCCAGTCCATCCTTTCATATCTCATTTCATCATGGGACAACAACCTCTTGAGAAAAACCAATGTAATTTTGTAGTCATGTTCGTAGGCATATGTAGATCACAGGATTAGATTGCCACAACTTTAAGCTATTGTATGTCTGCATTTGGACCTTTTGGACTTGTTTTTATGTGGGGGGGGGGGGGGCGATGTGGTTAGCAAACTTATGGACCATTTTACGACAAGCAAGTCAAAGTTATACTAAGTAGATAAATCTCCTTATGGACCATTTTACCACAAGCAAGTCAGAGTTACACAAAGTAGATAAATCTCCTTGTGGACCATTTTACCACAAGCAAGTCAGAGTTACACAAAGTAGATAAATCTCCTTGTGGACCATTTTACCACAAGCAAGTCAGAGTTACACAAAGTAGATAAATCTCCTTATGGACAATTTTACCACAAGCAAGTCAAAGTTACACTAAGTAGATAAATCTCCTTATGGACAATTTTACCACAAGCAAGTCGAAGTTACACTAAGTAGATAAATTTGACTTGATTTGTGCCTAAATTTGGAATAATTGTCTGTAAAAATAAAAATAACCAGATATGTGTGGAAATAGGCAAGTTAAGTTGTTCTTATGTACAATAATCCATCAAGTCCAAAAAAGAGCTCAGATTCAGTTTTCAGGCATTTGTGCATTTCTAAAACACTCTGCATTGTTAGCTCTGCTGATCATGAAGTCAGTGGTGTTTATGGTACTGCAGTTGTCTTTCATGTGTCCATATAAGTCTGTGGATTATCTTTACATGTCTTGAATCATAATGAGAATTTTTATGAAACCTGACAGGTAGATTTCTTCACAGATTATTTCCTAACTGTAAATGATGCTCCTTTGATATTCAGTATGGCTACCAGGATGGCTCTGTTTAAAATCTTGTCACTTTTTTTTCTACTTTTGAGGACACTCATTAATATGGACATAGATATTTGAACTTCAGTATGCTGTATGTGTGTTTTTTAGTCAGATTTAATCTAGGGCTTTTAATTTGCCTAGTCATGTATCTAATGTGCAGAAGGAAAATCAGTTTATGGTAAAAGTAAGTCATACAAATTTTGTCTCCTGATGGTCTTCTCCACAGCTGAGATAAGAGAACCATCAAGATGGAGTCCAGGTTTATCATGAATTGTATGTAAATGGCAAAAGTGCATGCAATTTTAGATTTAAAATTTTTTAATCCAATTCTTTCTGACATTTGCTGAACTCTTTTTAAGCATATCTGTAATAAATACTCATTAACAAGTGAATTTGTTTGCCAATTCTCTCAATTTCACTACAGAGATGACTGTCTCTGAGTTTCCTTCAACATGGACAAAGATGGCACCCAATGAAAACCTCAAAGTCGTGAATCTACAAGGCACTGATAAGGAATACCAAGATGTACAGAAAGAGTTCCAACAGTCAGTAGGGAGAAGGAGGACTATCATAAAGGTAGTATTTTGACTGAATATTATAATATATCTGCATTACAATAGGCTACCAGATTTGCTCTACATGGACTCAGTTTGACAACATGATGGGTTTTCTCATTTCTCACACATTTTGTATATAATTAAATGAACATACATTGGCATTAAACCTATAAAAACAACAACAACATTTAGTGTGAATGACAGACTATAGGTATAAAGAGTCAGTAACTCTCAATTGCTTTTAAAATTCAGTGTGGGGACTATTTTAGATAATTTCTCAGTAAAAATTGTAACAGTTCATCTTTTGATGGAATTTGACCAGTGTGCAACACATTGAATACAAATCATACTCATATTAGATAACTCAATTATCTTGTAATTTTGCCATGTAAAAAGTCCAATTTAGACTCAGATATAGCATTGAAAGTATTTAATCCATAGTTCTTAAAAGGTCATCTTTTTACTTTGATTTATCACCTGTTTTATGCCATGTTCTTTATCAACTTGCCGATTCTAAAACGTTATCTTTTTGGTAGAGCTTACATGACAGTGAATGGAAATAATGATGTTCGAAGCAGTGTGACTATTCTAAATTTTGACTTCATGATTACCTAGTGAGATGGTGTTTCAGATGTTTTCAGTAAATTGAATTTGTTCATGACTGCATAGTTATCATTTTTGCACTGTACCATGCTAAGCATGATCAAATGTCAAGTTTAGGAAAAAGGTATAATTGCTAGTTGCAGTGTAAAGAAACAAATAACAAAGTTCTGTTTACTCGTTAGAATAATCACTCAAAAGTATTAAAATTTTAATGTTTGGTTATCAGTCTGATATATATTTTGTATGGACTATACATGTGATATTCATTTACTGGTTGGAAGAGAGAGGGATGATAGTTACAGTCAAACAACGATCTTTACACTATAAGCATTACCACCAGTGCTGCCTCAGTCAAATCTCAAGGCAGTATCACCAATTCCTTAGAGGGTCCTACAATTTTTGCCATCTGGGACCATCATGTATTGTGACTCGCACAGATCTGTCCTGGACAACCCATGACCACACAGTCCCAACTACTGGTTTGGTAATAAATCCCCCAATAGTCAGCACCAAACCTCTGACTCAGACTTTGTCCACTCCAGCCCCAGCAGTGGGTTAGATGATCCATTTTCCTGGGATAACAAATCCCAGACACAAGATACACATAGTGTCTGGTACCCACTCATGCTACTTCAAGCCCAGGTCTGTCTTGGACTCTATGCATAACAGGCACTGGATTTGGTGAACAAGTCCCCCATGATGTCCAGTGCTGGACCTATGAAGTCTTTGCAGACCAGTACCAAACAGATCCATCACTGGTGCTGACACCATTGCAACCCAGTACTGGCTATGGTAATTTCCCAGATATCCAGTATTCTCCTCAAATCTTTCTTTGATGACATTACAAGTGAAAACCTGGAGATCACCATGTCCAAACAATGACATAATCCAAGCTTTGTTCATCATCCCTGACTACCTGCTTTGCCAGCTTCTTTATTGCTACCATTGCATGAGGCTTCTTTGTCACTATACTCCTCTGTGTTTGAAGATGTACACTTGCTCACGAACCCCATCTTCTATCCTTAGCCCATTGATAACCAGGGATGACTGAGAGTTCCAGGTAAATATTGAAGAAGTGTTATGGCTGTTGCCTCAAGAGTTTTGTCTCTCTTATGCTCCACCAATGACCATTCTGCATCAAGCTATTAATCAAGAAAGGCTATCTTTGCATTTGAAAGTTTTGCCATCATAGGAAGGAAGACATAAGCCTTAAAATGTTGCTATTATGGAATGGAGGACATCAGCTTGAAGAAAAAGTTTTCTGACCTTCTGTAGTACTCAACTTCTTTCAAATCCTTAGCTCTTTCTCAAAAATGGAACCTATCTTTGATTCTAATATGTTTGAGCAAAGCACCTTTCAAACCACTCTCTGAAGCTTTAGTGACACTTCTTTTGTATATTATCTGCTGCCAAGTCATACTGACTACAGCAGGCAGGATCAGTGAAATTCATGCCTTAACAGTTGACCTAAACTATCTGCAATTCTGCCATGAGGATTCAGTTTCTCTCATGATGACCTGTGCTTTTATTAGCAAGATCTACCATTCATCATTTCATTAATGATGTATCTAGCACTATTCGTAGTCCATGTCTTACAAGAGACTCAAAACTGCTTTGCATCAGGATGCCAGAGCCAACTCCCAGGTAAAATAATTTAACACCCTGCACTTTTTTCATTATTTTGTATCATATTATCATTGAATAATGTTTATAAAAAGTAATCAGTATTTCGTGAGGACATAGGAGTCACGTTTCCACTGCTTCCAGCAGTGGTGTCAACAGATTATTTATGTTTTGGTAGAAGTTTCTCAGGTAATGATATGATCATGGGTTTGAAATGTATGCCATGCCCTCCTTGAATACAATATGCTTCAGATCTCCAGTAATGTTTCTCTGATCATAATATGAATGCACACTCCCAAGCCCTCAATACAGTTACATTCTAGTAATTGCATACACTTCTACTCCAGTAGTAACAGACAGTTGACAGGATTTGATACCATTCTCTCTAGGGAAGACTCTCATCTGACTTCTGTCTTTGCAACCTGATGACTTGTAGCATATTTATTCCTATAATAAGCCAAAACACTTTATTGGGAGTGCAGGATTTGCAGGTTACTGATGTTCCTCTAATGTATTATGACTGAGCAAGTATTATTGAAAACACTTATTTTCCTCCAAAAATTGATTTCCACAGAGGGATCATAGACATGCACAAAAAGTATTTTCATTTGACATATTTATCATCATGTACATGTCCATTCAACTTTATGTTTACAGTAACAACAGAATTTATTAAATTGAAATCATGTGCAGAATCCATTATCATGCAACTGTTAGATGGCATTTATAGGCTGGACCTCAGTGGCCCAGACACGACTACATTGAAACATGAATAAATGCATGACTGTACAGTCCACTGACTGAAAGGTTAAGTGATGGTTTAAACCGTATTCTGAAGACTACACTTGTTTCTGTTTATACCATGATTTAAAGAAGGCCATTGAAAGTATTTACATTGGACAACATTCCAAGGCATGCCAATCTGCTTTCTTTCCATTACAGGTATTCACACTAGTCATTAGTCCATGCATCTGTTGGCATGCTGATTTGCATGACTTTCCATTACAGGTATTCAAATTGGCCTTCAGTCTATGCATCTATTGGCATGCCAGTCTGTATGTGTTTCCATTACAGGTATTCACACTGATCATTAGTCCATGCATCTGTTGGCATGCCAGTCTGTATGTGTTTCCATTACAGGTATTCACACTGATCATTAGTCCATGCATCTGTTGGCATGCCAATAAGCGTGTCTTTCAGTTATAGGTATTCATCTAGGCCATCAGTCCATGCATCTATTGACATGCCAGTCTGCTTATTTTTCCATTACCATAAATTAGCATCCAAGTATAACATGCACTCATGTATTACCGCCAGTTTTTCTACTGCATGTAAAAAAAATGTATTAGATTACCTGTGGACGTATATAACCTGCAGGTTTTTGTAAAGAGTAATAAATGACCAAAATCTGTGTTGGCTTCTTTCGTTGTAAATAGTATAAAATACTACGGTATGATGAATCATCCTTTTTGCTTACCATCGAACCACAGCAGAACCATTTCAGCCAAACATGGTCAATTCATAACTCACCTTGAGTCATCTCAAATGTCCCGCAATGATGCCACATGCCCTCTTTGTAATTCAGAATCAATAAAATAGTCATCTACCCTTCTCATTTACAGTAGCTTGAAATCTGATTACCATAGTGAATCAGATCCATCTTTGGTAGGTTAAGATTTTAGTAAACACAACAGAATTGCTGCTCTTCATAAATTAGTAAGTTATTAAATTGAAGATGCTGATTTTATTATACCGATCTTGTCTTCTTGTTATTATATCATCTTTAAACTTAGAAAAATTTAGCTGAAATGTAAAATATAATTATATAATGAACATTAAACTCATTTACAATCTTGAACTTGGTGCATAATTTGACATAGGAGACAATATATACCCTGCAGGGGGTGGGGGTGCATGATAGGGAAAAACTTGGATACCCTGCATCACATCAGGTATTCACATTAATGGCCATCAGTTCATGCATCTTTTGGCATGCCAGTCTACATGTTGTTCCATTACAGGTATTCATACTGGCCATCAGTCCATACATCTGTTGGCATGCCAATCTGCATGCCTTTCCATTACTGGTATTCACATTGCTATCACTCCTTGCACATCTGTCTACTGATCTGCATGTCTTTCCATTACTGGTATTCACATTGCTATCACTCCTTGCACATCTGTCTGCTGATCTGCCTGTCTTTCCATTACTGGTACTCACATTGGCTATCACTCCTTGCACATCTGTCTGCTGATCTGCATGTCTTTCCATTACTTGTATTCACATTGCTATCACTCCTTGCACATCTGTCTGCTGATCTGCCAGTCTTTCCATTACTGGTATTCACATTGGCTATCACTCCTTGCACATCTGTCCGCTGATCTGCCTGTCTTTCCATTACTGGTATTCACATTGCTATCACTCCTTGCACATCTGTCTGCTGATCTGCATGTCTTTCCATTACTTGTATTCACATTGCCTATCACTCCTTGCACATCTGTCTGCTGATCTGCCTGTCTTTCCATTACTGGTATTCACATTGCTATCACTCCTTGCACATCTGTCTGCTGATCTGCATGTCTTTCCATTACTGGTATTCACATTGCTATCACTCCTTTCACATCTGTGTGCTGATCTGCCTGTCTTTCCATTACTGGTATTCACATTGGCTATCACTCCTTGCACATCTGTCTGCTGATCTGCCTGTCTTTCCATTACTGGTATTCACATTGCTATCACTCCTTGCACATCTGTCTACTGATCTGCATGTCTTTCCATTACTGGTATTCACATTGCTATCACTCCTTGCACATCTGTCTGCTGATCTGCCTGTCTTTCCTTTACTGGCATTCACAGTGGCTATCACTCCTTGCACATGTGTCTGCTGGTCTGCCTGTCTTTCCATTACTGGTATTCACATTGCTATCACTCCTTGCACATCTGTCTGCTGATCTGCATGTCTTTCCATTACTGGTATTCACATTGGCTATCACTCCTTGCACATCTGTCTGCTGATCTGCATGTCTTTCCATTATTGGTATTCACATTGCTATCACTCCTTGCACATCTGTCTGCTGATCTGCCTGTCTTTCCATTACTGGTATTCACATTGGCTATCACTCCTTGCACATCTGTCTGCTGATCTGCATGTCTTTCCATTACTGGTATTCACATTGCTATCACTCCTTGCACATCTGTCTGCTGATCTGCCTGTCTTTCCATTACTGGTATTCACATTGCTATCACTCCTTGCACATCTGTCTGCTGATCTGCCTGTCTTTCCATTACTTGTATTCACATTGCCTATCACTCCTTGCACATCTGTCTGCTGATCTGCATGTCTTTCCATTACTGGTATTCACATTGCTATCACTCCTTGCACATCTGTCTGCTGATCTGCCTGTCTTTCCTTTACTGGTATTCACATTGGCTATCACTCCTTGCACATCTGTCTGCTGATCTGCCTGTCTTTCCATTACTGGTATTCACATTGCTATCACTCCTTGCACATCTGTCTGCTGATCTGCATGTCTTTCCATTACTGGTATTCAGATTGCTATCACTCCTTGCACATCTGTCTGCTGATCTGCATGTCTTTCCATTACTGGTATTCACAATGCTATCACTCCTTTCACATCTGTCTGCTGATCTGCATGTCTTTCCATTACTGGTATTCAGATTGCTATCACTCCTTGCACATCTGTCTGCTGATCTGCATGTCTTTCCATTACTGGTATTCACATTGCTATCACTCCTTGCACATCTGTGTGCTGATCTGCCTGTCTTTCCATTACTGATATTCACATTGGCTATCACTCCTTGCACATCTGTCTGCTGATCTGCCTGTATTTCCATTACTGGTATTCACATTGCTATCACTCCTTTCACATCTGCCTGCTGATCTGCATGTCTTTCCATTACTGGTATTCAGATTGCTATCACTCCTTGCACATCTGTCTGCTGATCTGCCTGTCTTTCCACTATAGATTGCAGCTCTCCTTCAGAACATCAATTAAAACCAGACTGACAATTTATGTTGATAAAACTGGAGACAAATAAGTTTTTCACCACTAAAATTGTTGTTAATTCGGTACTGTTTGTATTTGTTGGGTACTTTTGATGTAATTACCAACTTTGAACATAAAATGGAGTAATATTGATGTGCACTAAATCTGTGTGGCATTTATACATTTTTAATATGATGTATTGATATTTTGTGTGTATTCTGCATTCACTGTATCTACCTTAGCCAGGTAAAGCTGCACATGAATTTCTTTAACTCTTTACCTTCTGCTAATGCATATATGCGACCATAAAAATAGTCTTGAACCCCAGAAATGCATGTACAACCTGCTAATAATACTCTCTCTGTCCTGGCTGGCTCATACATGCGTTTCTGGCCAAGTCTTTTGAAACCCCAGATACGCATATACATGTTTCATATTAAAGCTTTGTTTTGGATGAAATTACAAACATTCGTTCTCTTTTATAATATTTAGCCAATGAAAATAGTCCTTACATAAAATGATGAACGTATTCTATTAGTAGTTTTACAGCATATAAGTGGGAAATTCTATTGAAAACGAGGTAAATGGTGACAGTAAAACAATGTCAACATTCAAGTATTCTGACGACGATTCTGATGGAAGTTTTGAAGGATTTGAAAGTGATGACATTGATTTTAACCAGATTCAAGATGAAGGATTGGACATTAGTATATTAGTCCTGTTTCAACACTTGACATTTCAGATTTATCTGAATCTGAGGATGAAACGCGATAGACAATCAAATCTGGTCGGAACACGTGAGACCGGTAAATGTGGATTACTTTACAGCAGTTTCAGGGTCAGCATTTATTTTATATTAAAATGCAAGGGAGATAGATTTCTTTTTACATGCTTCAGGCAGTATAATCATAAAAAATTACCAAATCTGCAATAAAATAGTGGACACATTGGTGTGCAAACTAGTGGTGAGAAAAGTAATCTAATATACATTTTAAACACAGATATATTGAGATATATTTTTTTATTATAAATATGTGAATATAAACATTGATTCCTGTGGATTATATGTACTTGTTGGTGGAAATGAGTGGCACAAAACATTGGTAAGTGTTTTTAAAAAAAAATTTCATTAAATTACATAGTTTGCATGGGACACAATTGATACAGAAAATGTAAATAACTCAAGAAGTTCTCACTCAGGCAGCCATTATGATGCTCTGGGGTTCAGCCTACAAACAGCTGCTAGAAGGCAGGCTGCTAATCAGGCTTAGTAGCCAGGGCAGCAAGTACTTGCAGAAGGTAAAGAGTTAAGCCACCATAAATAAGCAGCTGTTGCAAATTCAGTTGTGTTACATTACTCCTCTGTTTAAAATAATCAGGATTTGAACCACATATTTTAATAGAAGTATAATAGGTTATTATTTAAAACTATAAGATCTCAGGATGGGGACACTTTTGTATGATGTTGTCATCTACTTTCCTAGGATTTTATCTACAATGTAAACAAATTGTGTTTCAGTTGATTTTATGAGGCAGTATCTTTACCTAGATGCAATTTTATTATCTTATTTCAGTTGGAGAGAATACAGAATAGAACCTTATATCAGCAGTACGAAGCAAAGAAGAAGCTGATAGAATTGAACAATCCAGGTCACGAAAATGAAAGTAGTTTATGGCATGGAACAAGTGCAGATTCTGTGGACAGCATCAGCATGCATGGCTTTAACCGCAGTTACTGTGGCAAAAATGGTAAATTAAGATTATAGATGTTTCAGCAGCAATGGGACTTTTGCAGTATTTTGATTTCAGCATTAACTTCCTAAATATTCTGTATTCATGACAAGATGAAACTGAAAATATGTACTTTATAGGTAGGAAATGCCAACATATGCTACTGAAAATGTGTACTTTTATAGGTTGGGAATGCCAGCATATACACCTCTCCCTTGATAACTCACGCACAACAGGGTCCACAAACATAGAATGCACAATAAGCGAGGGCATGAATTACTGAGGGATCTCCAAAATGTTTGTAAAAAAATGCTCACACATTGAGAAGACCTCGGGGAGTGGGGTAGGGAACTGGGCTGTTTAATGACTGAATCCTCATTTTACAATCCCATCGATAATAATAACACACTTTTTCTAATGAAGTTGTTCATTATTCTGTATAAATAACATTTATTTTCAAAATATCCAACATGTGAAAGATCATTTTTACTGGTTTCAACAACCATCATGTATACGCATAAACATCTGTGCATTACATCACTGCTTTTTGTTTTGTTGATTAGTCTGGTTTCTAGAGTGGTATTTAATCATATGTGCCAAGTTGGGAGTCAAAACAGCAGAGAACTAGACTAACTATTGATACACCGCCAAACAAGATTCTTTTTATTTCAAAACCTAATTTTTGTGCTGTTCAATTAGTACAATATTGATGTCGTGATTTCATTGGAAGTAATAGTGAAACTTATTATCATCCTTGAGGATATCTCTAAGTGCCAGCTCAGGAAGCCTCTAAAACTCACTTGCCCACACTGTTCAGTATCTGAAACCAAGCTCTTTATTTTACGAAGTATACATTTCGCTTGGTTGCCTTGTTATCTTTGATCTTTGGGTATTATTTGCATTTTGCTGGCCACGAGGGAATGGTCTGTGTTACAGCTGGCACTGTGGTAGCTGTGGGTGAGGAGGACACTGGCCAGTTCTGCACGCCTGGTGATGATGAGGTCTAGCTGGTGCCAGTATCGTGAATGTGGGTGTCTCCATGACACCTGGTGGATCTCCTTGCACTTGAAGAAAGTGTTGGTCACACATAGGCTGTGGGTGCAACACATCTTCAGCAGTCACTGACCATTCTTGTTGATCTTGCCTCTTCCGTAAAAGCCGAGACAGGTGGACCAGGCCTCATGGTCAGCTCCCACTCTAGCATTGAAATCTCCTAGTAAGTAGAGGCCTTCATTGTTTGGGATACTTGATATTGCTTGATCCAGAACCTCAGAACTTGGGGCGTACATGCTGAAGATGTTGACCAGGCCTAAGGATATTGAAAGCCGGAGGGCAAGGATTCTCTCAATACCTGATGATGGAGGTTCAATGCAGGCGACTAACACATTCTTTTCGGCAAAATTTACACCGTGCTGCCTAGGTTCCTCTGAGGGCTTCCCTTGCCAAAAGAAGATGTAATTGGCTTCTCTGATGGTGCTGCTGTCAGCCAGTTGGGTCTCCTGGAGGCAGGCAATGTCGATGTTCAGTCAGGAGAGTTCTCTGTCAATGACGGCAGTCTTCCATGCATCGTTGATCTGATGTAGGTCAGCGGTCAGTCCAGGACACATGGTCCTGATGTTCCAGGTTGCAAAACAAAGAGCTGGAGTCTTCTTATTTCTTCTTTGGGTCTTTCCTAGTGCAGAGGTTGTGGCCCACTTGTCGAGATGGTTCTCTAAGGTCCACGCACCCAGTGAAGCAGGCAGGCCATTGTGGGCAGTGCCTTACTGACTGGGGGCTGTCCATCTTGAGGTGGGCGGTAGCTGTCCAGTGAGACATGGTGATCTCTCCCACCATCAGAAGTAACCCCTGGTGCCAAGCTCTTTACCAATCAAGCTCTGACTTAGAACCGGTAAACTGCTACTTCTTGTGTTCTGTTGATGTCATACGACGATGCTGGAGTGTCCTCTCCAGTGGATCTATAAAGCATGGTCAGGGTGGTATGGAGAATCAGCTGTTGCCCATGCAGCAGATCCCCCCTCTCCATGTAGCTGGTGGACCCAAGGGAATGATGAATGTTGATACAGCTTGGCACCACAGCGTTGCTGGAGTTGCCGGAATGATGTTGAAGTCAACGTCAGACTGCCTTAGGGACTCCGTCTCTGGATTTTCTGTCGGGGTTTACTCTATGTCCTTTATTTGATTCAAAAGATTTAATTAAAGTGATAATAAAAGGAGACCAGCTTTTAATTCAGTGCAACAATATGATAAATACTTAGCAAGTCAGTTATCAAAACACGGTCAGCATTTAATTAGGTTCTTGGAGAAGTGCTTGCGGACATGGCTGTTATGGTAGATTGACACATTTGACATTTAAATACATGTTGCATTTATGATGATTACACTTAAGAGGAACTAAAAGATAGAATTGAAACACAAATTTCATTTAATAAAAATTATTTAATTGGCATTTAAATATTAATGTACAGCATACACTAAACGTAAGTGACATTTTCATTGATCAAAATTTCCTTGAATATCTTTAATTATGGTATACTAAGAATATCATTAGGAAAGAAAATGTAACCAATTATATGACTTCTAATTAAAAGCTGATAATTTCAAAATGGTGATTAAAATTTACAGGTCCTATCTACCATTTACGACCATAAAACGAGCGACATATCAGCATTTCAGTTACCAATTTTAATTCCGATTTTCTTCAAGTTCAAGTAATAGGGATGAATTTTTGGGGTATTTTCTGGTTAAAATATGGGATCCACACCTGACCCCACATTATAAGCGGTATGGAAAATATGTACTTTATAGGTGGGGAATGTCAACCTATACTGTTGAAAATGTGTACTTTTTAGGTGGGGAATGTCAACCTATACTGTTGAAAATGTGTACTTTCTAGGTGGGGAATGCCATCCTATACTGTTGAAAATATGTACTTTACAGGTGGGGAATGCCAGCATCTGCTAGTTTTAAAAAAAAGATGATAAAATACCTTTCAGAGTTTTAGGATAACAGTCAAGGTAAAGAGGCATAAGGTTTTCTTGTAAAGAATATTTGAAGAGAAAGTACATGTAAATAATCATGCGATTTTATCGTGAACAATATTTGAAGAGCAGGTAAGTATAAATAAACATCAGATTTTAAGAGAAAGTAAATGTCAAAAAACATTCAAAGGATATTATGTTTTAAAACTTAATTATTGCAATAACTTTTGTGTCAAGTTAAAATATACCCATTATTACTTTTGTTCTTTTTTTCCCCACTCATTAAGTGTATTTAATGCAAAACCACTAAAGCTTGAACTGAGGGCTCTTCCAGGACAACATACTTTGGTCCCAGAGAATTCACTTTTAATGTGGAGTAATCACCCATACATACATGATACACTACAGGCAGATAATTCTATTGAATCTAACGTGCTGAACATTTACTTTAACCCTGATAGTGTGGCGTTGTTTTTGTATGACCCTGTTACCGATGCTGATTTATTTCTAACTGCACCATCTGCATAATTGTTTCAGAACAATACAGACTTTTTGAGCCAAATCCATATAACTGTTTCAAAGCTAATGTTTATATTCAGATTGGGTAAAATTGTACAAAGTCATGTGTATATGCATGCAGATTGCTAACACTAAAAATGTCAGTGAAATTGATGTGTGTTCACAGTTACCATTGCAACTGAATAGAGAAAGAACTTGGAAAGGTATTTGTTGAATATAAATCAAATGTAATGTGTACCTTTCTATCAAATAAAGTTATTCACAGTCTCTGCAGGGACATTAATATTTTTTATCTACATATCACTTATATCCTCAGTTCATTATTTTTAGGTCTATGCTATATAATTTGTACTTTCAATCATATCCATGCATCTCATAATGTTATAATATTTAGATGATGCAAAAGTTCATTAGTGTTATTAATCACAAATTGTCTCCATATAAAATATAATTCTTATAGTTCATTGAGAAGGAACTAGTACTAATCATACTGAAAATGATAAATAATTATAAATTTACATTGATTGCCATAGTGACCAAAAAGTAATGTTAGTTTTTGAAAGGTTTACAAGACTTTTTAAGTATTGTTAGCAGAATATTTGATCCAATTAAAACTGCATTCACTTTTAAAAGAATTCAGTGTGATCAATCAAATGACGGTCAAATACTAATTATTATACATGAAGACTAAGTCTATTGACTATGTTGTAGTATGAATAGAATACTGTTTATGCAGTTACGAAAGTCAAACTTGGGTGAATAACAGAAAACTAATTTTCTCATATGAAAATTGTTTAGAGGCAGATGTCTAACAGATTTTTATGTAAATACATCTTTATGCAATTCTGTTGTTAGCAAGAATAAATCTGACAAATACAAGTAACTCTATGTATGTGATGAATGTAATGCCTGACACAAAATTCATTTAGAATTTTATCATCAAATTCTTTATCACATCATGTAGAAATGAAACAAGAATAAATTTTTTAAAAATATAATAGAATGCTCAGAAAGTTAGGATTTTATTCATGGATTTAAAGACTTTTAAGGCTATTTCTAGACCCGTGCTAAATAACATTTTATTTTTGCAAGCTCCATTATTGAATTTTCTGTACATCTCAACTTTCATTTACAGTCTATTAACATGCAAACTTTATGCATATCCCTAATAATGGATACATTATATTTGTTTTATGTGTATGTGTGTGTGTGTGTGATTTGGATTTTTAACATAGCTTTAACAATTTCTCAGTCATATCGCTATGATGTCTGCAGTGGCAGTTTAAAGTGATGTCTAGCACTGGGGCATCATGCCCCAGACATGTAGCATGACGTCCCACCCAGTCACATTATCTGACACCAGGCTGACCAGTCCTGACACAATTCTCTTAATGCTGAGCGCCTAGCAAGGCAGCTGTTTGTACCATTTTTATAAGTCTTTGTTATGACTTGGCCAGGGTTTGAACACACAGCCCCTCACATCCAAGGCAGACACTCTAGCCCCTAGACCACCAGAGTGGTCTTGTGATTTTTTTAATAGCTGTATAATTGTTGCATTCTTTAATGCATGATCAAAAACATATTTTTAGAATAGCTTTCTTTAAACTTCTCAAATTGTTTTAATATAATTTTTATACATCTTGTAATGTTCAGCTAGTTTGAGCACACTTGTCAATGGTCTCCTCTCAAAGATCCTATATTCTTATATTTGCATGCAAGTCATGGATAAAAGAAACCAGATCATTGAGATACTGATTGTTGAAGCCACATTCTCTTGTCTATCTCTGTCAGATATTTGCAGTTTCATTAACTCAGTTCTGGTGTAAAACATTCTCATGCCATTCAATGTGGAAAATGTGAAAATATTCTTGTCTCTCAAAAATACTTCCTATTTCTTGAATAACTCAGTCCTGGTGTAATATATTCTCATGTTTCTCACCTTGGAAAATATGAAAACATTCTGTCTTATATATTTACCCTTTCTCAGATAACACACTCCATCCCATTGTAAAGCTTTCTCTTGCGTGTCATCATGGATAATTAGAAAGTATTGAAAACTGCAACCAAATATACAGTCATACAGTGCTTCAAATTTCTAAGATGTATTTGGATTTCATTTTATTTAAAAAGTCAAAGATCAAGGAAAATTTTCACCTAACTGATATTTCTACCAGCCAGAACTTGTGTGACAGCAAACATTTAGAACAAAAAACTAGTCATATGATACTTTTAGGTGTAGAACATAATAATCCATAAAGCTTTTTTGTGTATTTGTATATTTTTCCTTAATTGTAGCCACAGTCTATGGGGAAGGTGTGTACTTTGCTAAAAATGCCAGCTACTCTGCCACTGACACCTATTCCAAGCCTGACCCCTGTGGCAACAAGAGGATGTATTTCTGTCGTGTTTTGACTGGACAGTACACCACAGGCAAACAAGGAATGAGAGTTCCACCACCCAAATCTGTTTTAAGTCTAAATGACTTGTATGACTCTGTGGTTGACAATACCAGTAATCCAAGTATATTTGTGATCTTCAGTGACACACAGGCCATCCCAGAATATCTAATCACATTTAAATAGACACACGTAGGTTATATTTTCTTCTTTATTTTTCACTAGTCATAAAAATTATTACTCATTGGTCTTATTATTTAATTTTGTATCAGACATATCTGATAAATTCTTGTTCTTGCAACTTAAAGCACTGTCATTAACACAAATGTAACTTGATGATTTTGAAAATTTGGACTCCATTTGTTTCTTATATTATTGTTCGTGCCCTTTGTTATGTGCCTTTCTTTTACAGTCTACAAGAAAATAATCTTGTGAATTGATTCATCTTAAAGATTTAGCTGCAATAAGTCCAGTAGCTGTTATTATGTCCTATTGTATTTCATAAGAAAATTAAATTGTGATATTGTTCAATTTCAAGATATCACTACACTAAGCCAGTTAGATGTTATTGTATTTTGTTGTAGTCCATAAGAAAGTCATTAATATTTTTTCTCATAGTTTTCCTAGAGATTGTCTAACCAATGAAGAATGTTACATGCATTCAATAGAAAGTAGCATTAAAGCCTAAACAGAAAATAAAATGTTTATTGAGGTGAATTTCTTGGCTTTTAAGCTGGATGACAGACCAAACTGATGTGGTTTAGCGAATCTCAATTAGGTCATTTTGCAATAAAAACCTCTGGTCATTTTAGTCAGCTGCAACTTTCTATAAAGTGCAACATGACATATGTAGACTTTTGAATAGGTTCCTTCAATTCAATAAGATGTCTTGGTGATTCAGAACTTATAACCTGTGTATTGTATTTCATCAAAAATGTAAAAAATGAAGGCAATATATAAGGAATTTATTTAGTTTAGTAATATGATAAAACATTAGGGAAACATATTTAATTTTTTCTTAGTAAAATTGCAATTGTTATAAAGTATTAACCTTGACCATTGATTTTTTTATAGTTATATAATTAAACCTGATTGATTGTTGCATTTTTAAAGGTTATCGGAGATTGGAACAAATTAACTGTGTCATGCAAGTTTCATTTTCTGTGGGGGAAAAAAGGT
The DNA here is from genome assembly GCA_028554795.2 of Sinohyriopsis cumingii. Taxonomy (NCBI): domain Eukaryota; kingdom Metazoa; phylum Mollusca; class Bivalvia; order Unionida; family Unionidae; genus Sinohyriopsis; species Sinohyriopsis cumingii. The sequence goes on from JAPYKE020000171.1 coordinate 21,699, forward strand.
AATTTTATGCTTTTGATGGCTATGAGCAGCAGTGTTTTCAATGTGCGATGGTTTGACCAGATTTTTTTCTTCACAATCAAGCTCACTAGCAATATCGGAAGAAGCACATGGACATTCGGAAACGTTTCAGCGTCTCATAGAGAGAGAATACATATCAAGGTTAAAACAGAATAAGCTTGCAAAAAAAATGTCTATATCTCCACCCATTATGATCAAAAAATCTAATTTTAATTATCTTAACTTTTAATAATTAAATTCCGTTTGAATTTAATGTATTGAAAATGTTTAATACATTAATTTCTCTATTCTGGAATTGTCAGTGTTTTACAAATTTACAAGTTTTATGCTTAATTATTTCAATACTTGGTGACTTTATTTTCCCCTTTGAGTAACCTCTTTCCTTTGGCAGCCTATTTAAGTTTACCTCTGTTATCTCAGGCAGCCCAAAATCTAGGCCAGTTTATGTACATGCTGCCACATGCTGCTGGCATATTGGTTGACAGTGGATTGTACAGTATAGTGCAAAGGTAACACATACGTAAGTTGTCAGTATACAGGTGTTTTTCAAACTGGTTTTGCATTTTGCCTTCATTTAATTAAATTTTCAGTTGTTTATTTTCACAGTGTAGATCTTATTCACTGATGAGAAGTTGCACACTACAGACTAATTTAACTTACATGCATATACAGCTATGTATGGTAAATTTATATTTTTTTATGCCCCACCCCCACTATAACACTTATCTTGACAGCCGCTTATGTCGACAGTATTACCCCAAACCTGAGGATGTCACGATAAATGGGTAGTTCTGTACTCGATACACTCTAAGAGATGAATCAGGCTTACAGATTATTGCTCATGTTGGAGTATTTTAACACTTTAGAAACCTGATTGTGATCAGACTTGGTAGTAATATCTGCCAAATTGCATCAGGGATGGCTCCCCTAGCGATGGTGTGGCTTCACATAGCAATCAGGTGGAAAAACCGTTTCAGTCTTTTTCTAAAATACAGTCAAGTCAGTCTTGACTAAACTTGATAGGAGTGTATTATTGGGCATGCTCTATTTTAATTGACTTCAGGATGTTCCCTGGCAGTGTTGTGATTTCCATAATAATTGTATGGCAGACCTATTTTTTGAATTCTCCAGAACAAATGTCTGAGCTATGTTTGATATAACATGGTAGGAATGGTTCTTAGGTTAATATGCTGTATTACATATTTGTGCAGGTTGATTCACCTAGTAGTGGTGTGGCTCCAATAGCAACCATGTTGAAAACCTGTTTTAGAAGATCATGTTTTTTCTTGAATGGGTGAGCCAGTTTTGATTCCTCTTGGTAGGGGCAGTTTGGCTTACATAGCATTCATATGGTAAAATCTGTTTTCAGCTTTATTTCTAAAACAACCAAACCAACTTTGATCAAATTTTGGTAGTAATTTTTCATTGGAAATTTTATTTCAAAATTATGCTCAGGATGGTTCCCCTTGCAACAGTGCAGCTTCCACAGCAATCCAATGACAAAAGCTACTTTTGATTTCTCCTTTGGATCGGCTGCACCAAGTTTAATAAAACTTTATAGAAATGATTCTTAGACTATGGTTTACTAGAATTTTTCCTGGTTGGAACCACAATTAATGGTGTGACTTCCATAGCAACCAGGTAGAAAACCTGTTTTCAACTTCTTCACCATGGCTCAGTCAATTTTGATTAAACTTGTTAGGATTTGTTCCTTAGGATATGCTGTGACAATATTTTGCAAGGTGACTTGCCTCACAGTGGTGTTCCTTTCATAGCAACCAAATAAAAAACCTACAAATGGTACTTTTTTCCAAACAGGTATGGATATTGTTACCAATATATTGTTTTTAAAAAGCAAACTTCATATAATGACTTTACAAAACCTACCCAACCATATCAGACCAAATTTTATAAGTAGAGTTCTTGCATGAAAACTGTTCACATTGATATCAATGTTCCATAGGATATGCTGTGCTAGACTATTATTCAAGGTGACTTGCCTCACAGTGGTGTTGCTTTTATAGCAGTCCAATAAAAAACCTTCAAATGATATTCCTCTCTCAATGGGTATGGATTTTGTTTCCAGTATATAATTTTTTTAAAAGCAAAATTCATGACTTTCCAAAAACTATCGAACCATACCAGACCATATTTGATAAGGAGAGTCCTTGCATGGAAATCTTTCACATTTATATAAAAACTGCCAATACAATATCTAATAAAGCTAAAGTTACTGAAAGTCTACGCACAATTAAACAAGATGTTAAATGCCACCAATTACAACCAAATAGCTGGAAATCATACTGATATGGGTGTCCTTCAACCCAAATTACTGCCTTTTTTATGTAAATTTGCCTTGTATACTAGGTGAGCAATATCAGGCCTACTTGGATGTCTTGTGCTAAGTTGATTGTAAAATTATAGTTTTTATAGTTTTGTAATACTAAGGCAAAAACACCTGAATAGATCAAATACTGTCACCAAATGGAAATAAAGATTATATTCCAGCTAGCATCCACGCATCGCAACAGATTCTACATGTGATTAGTTTGTTTTTATACTTACCCTTTTTTAGGCTGCACCCAAAATAAATGATTCTTCAATCCATATTTAGTGAGTATTGGCTCAAAACATGCAATTCTGTTAAGTTATTCAGTCACTCGTAAGAGAACAATTTTCTAAGGAGAGAAAAAAGTGTTCCTTTGCCCTAATGCATCATATTCACTCACAGTGATAGAAATAACAATACACACAAAGGTGTTCCCTTGCCCTAATTCATCTTCACTCAGAGTGATAGAAATAAGAATGCACACAAAGTGATTTTGAGTTCTTCTGCTTCACAGTAACCAGTGTTTATTCTCACTTGCATGTCAATCAAAATGCAGCTCATAATCTGTGTATTTTCATGTATTTGCCTACCAAACATCTGAGAATTGTTTTATTCCTCAGAAATAACAGATTTTGTGCTTAAAGATTTGCCAAAACTGGTTATTTTTCAATAAATCTTTGAATTTGATTCTCTTATGAGAAATTGCTTATATACATTGACCATTTTACACCAGCTGATTGGAAGTATGTGTTGCCCCAGAAAAGAATTAATTGAAGCCAACTTATTAGATCTGCACCTTCACTAGGAAAGCTTTAAATTGCACCAGTAGATTTTAAAAGGTTCTGTTTAACTTTTGTTTTAGAATTGTAATTATACAATTTTTTTTAGGCATCAATGTTCACCCACTCTTTCAGGTTTGTTGAAAGCCTCACCCTATGAGATGGGGCTTGAATAACTCTTTTAGGATTCAGAGAAGATGTATGATCCTACATCAATACCACTGGATAGATTATTTTCACATTTGTGGTGGTCTTTACTTTTTGGAGGCCATTAATTTTTCAGCTGTCATAAGCAAAGTCCAAAGACTGTGATATGATTAAGGTATGCATGTATTTAAGTAGCTGCTGGACATTCGTATTACATCTAATGCAGAAATGTATTTGGTAAGTGGATACAGTTATAAATCAAAAATTGATGTTGTGGAGGTCTTTGTCTCATTTTCTTTTTAAATTTACATTCAGATTGTACAAGTGAAGAACAATATTTATTGACTAAGAATTATTATTAACATTCCATCTAGATTGCAAATAAAAGAATGATAAAAACATTTTGCATTTTATGTTTGGCTGTATTTTGTTTTGTATGGTCTTTGTTGTTTTCTTTATTAATCCCCTCATTAAAGCTACAGTACATGATGTTATTAAGTAGATTTTTACATGGCCCAGTTCATCAAATAAATATTGATGGTATAAGGATCATCATTTTCATTCTATCGCCATATTCCTTTAAAGTATTTTTATTAGCAGAAAAGCAGAAGAAAATTTTGTTTTCTGAAATTATATAAGGCAGATTTATTCTTTAACTACTTTATGGTTTAATATTGATAACATCCTAAATGCCTGTGCCATTTCCAAATAAAAATAAGAAATGGTCTATATTTTTGAGCCATGCCTAAATATTCTGTATCTGATTTCCATTATAACATTTACACACTGAAATTAATTAAGAGTAAATATACATGTAGGCATTGATGAAGTATGCTAAGTATTTGGTATGAGGTAGGGTTTCAGTGACACCAGTAGGATTCAGCAAGTATTGATGCAAGAAAAGATGTATGATCCTACACCATTACCATTGGATGAATCATTTTTACAGTTGTAATGGTCTTTACTTTTTGGAGACCATTAAGTTGTCAGCTGTCATAAGTAAAGTCCAAGCAATGTGATATAGCTACTGGACATTAGTATTACACCTTCATCAAATTTAGAAATACATAGATTTGGGAACAGTGCAAGCATTATTCCACCAGTAAGGAAGCAATCTGACCTGAAAGGCGAGAGGATCTATTCCGTTGGTTTGAGTCTCGGATTCAGCTAATGTGGGTATGTGAGAAAGCTTGCCAGTAGCTTCTCGTGGGTTGGTGGTTCATTCCGGGGTTTTCCTGGGTTCTTCCTCCACCATTAATACTGGCTGTCATGTATAGACTATTGTGTGCTGAAAAATGGCATTAAACCCTACAACAACAAACAACAACAACAACAAAATCCATCATCCATTTAAGGTTTCCACTTGCAGTCTTAAATATTGCATAATGATACTGCCAAAACCCATCATCCATTTGATGTTTCCACTTGCAGTCATTATTGCTAAATGAAGACACTGCCAAAAATCCATCACTCATTTGTTGTTTCCAATTGCAGTCCTTATTATTACATGAATACTGCCAAAATCAATCACCTATTTTATGTTTCCACTTGCAGTCGTTAATATTACATGAAGTCAGTGCCAAAATGCATCAACCATTTAAGGTTTCAACTTAGTCTTTAATATTGTGTGAAGACACTGCCAAAGTCCATCACCCAGTTGATGTTTTCACTTGCATTCTTTAAGATAACATGAAGACACTGCCAAAATCAATCACGCATTTTATGTTTTGATTTGCAGGCATTATAATTATGTAAAGATACTGCCAAAATCCATTTATTTTGCTCAGTTTCATTATGGTTATTTCATGTACTGACATTCGTTATCAAAAACATGTTAATCTACGCTTTTAAAAAGTATTGATAATTTATTTGTAATTTCGATTTCAACTCCGAGTCTTGTATATATAGCAATTCCATTGATGCCGAATTGTATCTGCATAACAGATGTTTGGATATTTATGATGGATGTTGTTTTCTTAATTGCTACATTGGTGATCTCAGTTCTTTCAATTCAAGAATATAAATTCGTTCCGGGCTACTACTTCAGAAAGTTCAAGTTCACAATTTTTCTTAAAGACCATTATAATTTAGAAAACTATATTGGAATCAAATCTTAAAAGAAAGAAACATTACATAGATTTGGGAACAGTGAGAGCCATTATTCCACCAGTAAGGAAGCAAAATGTGTTGTAATTCAAATGCACGTAATATTGCATGACGCACATTTTAGTGTATACTATGTTTGTTATATATAATGTCATTTAGTACCTGATCAACTGATATGATCAGAAAATTCTATCTCTTTCTCTGTGTTTTTCTTTAATCTTACAGTAACAAAAAAGTATCATCTAGAACTACATACAGTACAAGTTTGTATTACATGTTTGTATCGTCCGTCCTATGTCAATACCACACCCCCATATAAAACAAACAACAAAATCAAAACTCTCAAACTTTTAATTTAAGTGCTCTAACATTATTAGTTGCTAAATATCCAAACACAGTAATCAATACTTTTAGTCTGTTTTTATCTTGTAATGCTTCAAATTGTGTTATATTTATTAATGAATTATAAATAGTTATATCCATCGATTCAGCTTTGCAAAACATCTATCCATTTACAAGTTTTGTTATTTTTGAAAAATATGTCCAGCTTCTAGCTGTTAGTTACAGGTCTATTAATCTCTATTACTGATGCTTTTGTCTCTAACAATGTAGAAATGTATTCCACATAATCCTTTTTACCAAATCTTATACACATTTGTTATGTAATATGGATTATTAAAAAAATTTATTTTAGCTAGTTTCTATTTTTTTAAAAATATTTAATATATCTCGTACATCTTCTCCTGCCTTTGATTATAATTTCACAGCTCATGCATACTTCTAAAATACACCTTTTCTGTTACAATAAACTTTCCCTGATCTGTTTGCCATTGATCTAATTCAGAGTACATATCAGCTATACAAATAGTAATCAGTTTGAATAAACCAAAAACATGAATCTTATTTCCTCTTCATATGTTATTTCATGAAATCTAAATTAAATTATATATGTTTTCTGATTCTCCAGCTAGTAATTCATCCTAATGTTCAGAAAATTTAATTAGAATCTACAATTAAGGATGTTTGTATTAAAATACATTTAATTAATAAAGAAATGGTATAATAAATAAAAAAAGATGACCTCATTATTCCTATGAAACATTAATATCGCATTTATCACTGGTTTCCTTATTCAGTGTGTTTATAGTTTATACAACTTATATAAAACTTTATTACATTTGAATGAATTTAGTTAATTATTGTGTTAATAACTGACTTTTGTAAGACTCCAGTGCCTCAGTTTTTAAATATGAACTGGTCAAATTTTGATTTTTAAAACAAATAATTGTTCAAAACTGATCACTACTTTTAGAACCAATTTATTATGGCTTATGTCTAAATAGTTGTCACTTTCATGTTTTATTTGGATTAATGGATTAATTTGTGACTCGTGAGACTCAACGGATAGATTTTCTTCAATATGACATAATGATTACTAATCTATTCGTTTTGAGACAGAAACTTACTTGCTTTGCTCTAATTTTTTAAAACCCTATTTCTTGAAAATAATATGCCTGTATAATAGACATGGTGGGCCAGGTTAAAAAATAATGGGGCAAAAACAGCCGGTGAAAGATGTTACTGGAAGCCGCAGTCCCAATCCTGCATGCAGGTGACTCAGACCTTTGGCCATCTGGTGTTGATCCGAAGACAACACCATCACCCAGCAGCAGCTTGCATAACCAAGCAGCCTTTTCTAGGGACAGAACTGCTTGCTCTGCATGGTGAGGGACCTAGAAAAGGTGGCCTAACCAAAGCTCGTCTCCTTACCCCTCCCACAGTTAGTCTGCTGCAGCCAACTGGCATCTTCCAACACGGTCAAAACATAACAGAAAAAACAAGGCATGTTCCACCTGTCTTACATTGTGGGAAAAGACTAAAACTGGCTTGTTGGAACATCAGAACAATGCTAGACTCAACTGATAGTAACAGACCAGAACGACGCTCTGCCTTAATTGCACACAAACTCTCTTGCCTTGGTGTTGACATTGCTGCACTTAGCAACGTCTGCCTTTCAGAGGAGGAAGTCTGAGAGAACTTGGCACTGGATGCACCATGTACTGGTCAGGAAAACCAAAGACTGAAAAACTACTTTCAGGAGTCAGTTTCATGGTCAAGGACTCAATCGCCACCAAGTTAACAAACCTTCCCACTGGTCACACCGACCGCATCATGTCCATGTGTCTCCCATTAGGGAACCAACAACACGCCACACTCTTCAGTATATATGATCCAACACTCCAGGCAGATCCTTCTGAATAAGGTAAATTCCACACTGACCTTCACAGACTTCTCAAGAGCATCCCAGAAAATGACAAAATAATCATCCTCGGAGATTTCAATGCCAGAGTGGGCTGTGACTCAAAAGCCTAGAATGCCGTTCTTGGGAAACATGGCGAGGGTGGCTGAAATGACAATGGGCACCTGTTTCTTGAATTTTGCGCAGAATTACAGCTCACCATCACAAACACCATATTTCAGCAGAAAGACAGCCTGAAAATGACCTGGATGCATCCTAGATCAAAACACTGGCACCTAACCGATTACATCGTAGTACGCCAGAGGGACTTAAAAGATGTCCTTCATACCAGAATGATGCCTAGTGCAGAGTGTCACACAGATCATCATCTTGTCTGATGCAAGCTTGACTTCCACTTCAAGCCCAGGCCCAGAAAACAAGGAGGTACCCCGAGAAGGAAGCTCCAGATCAAAAACCTGTTGTCCAAAGACGTCAAAGCAGATTTTCAAGAGAGCCTGCAGTCTAGACTTGAAGAACCTAACTTTCAGCCAGATCTACCTCCGGAAGAGATGTGGAATCACATCAAGGCTGCCATTCTGCAAACCTCAGAAGAAATCTTTGGATTTACCACTAAGAAAAACAAAGACTGGTTTTATGAAAACAACCAAGAAATCCAAGAACTGCTTGCCAAAAAGAGATCAACATACCAAGCCATCCTCGCTCAACCATCATGTCCACAGAAGAAAGCAACCTTCTGCTTTATCTGCTACTCCCTCCAGTGCAGTCTCCGAGACATACAAAATGAACGGTGGACAAAGCTTGCAGAAAGAACCCAGCTGTATGCAGAGACTGGTTACTACAAGGGGTTCTATGAAGCGTTGAAAGCTGTGTAAGGTCCTTCCTTCCAAATACAGAGCCCCCTTCGGAATGCAGGATGGCTGAGAGCTACTCACTGAGATGGAATCTATCCTGAACCACTGGTCAGAGCACTTCCACACCCTCTTCAACACTAGCCGTACAGTCCAGGAGGCAGCTATTGATCACATCCCACAAAAGCCACCAAAGATGGAACTCGATGAGGCACCCACACTGCAAGAGACTGTAAAAGCCATAGAACACCTGAAGACTGGAAAGGCTGCAGGAAAAGATGGTATCCCACCAGACATATGGAAGAGAGGAGGCCAAGCATTGCACACCAAACTCCACGAATTCTTCGTTTGCTGCTGAGAGCGATGAAGACTTCAACAAGACCTCTGACATGCAGTCGTCATCACTTTGTACAGAAACAAGGGGGAAATGTCTGACTGCTCAAACTACCGTGGGATAACTCTGCTCTCCATTGCAGGCAGAATCCTTGCTAGGGTGTTGCTGAACAGACTGGTACCCACCATTGCAGAAGAACATGCTCCAGAGAGTCAATGTACCTTCAGAGTCAATAGTGGCACAACTGACATTGTGTTCATCCTGAGACAGATCCAGGAGAAATGCCGAGAACAAAACAAAGGACTGTACATCACATTTCTGGACCTGAAGAAGGCATTTGACACGGTAAGCAGAACTGGACTGGAAAATCATTGAATCGCTCGACTGTTCTCCAAAATTCCTTACCATGGTCATCCAGCTACATGAAGACCAGCTTGGTCAGGTCAGAAACAATCACGAAGACCTACCACATTGTAAATGGCGTGAAACAGGGCTGCGTTTTATCCCCCACATTGTTCTCAATCTTCTTTAGCATGATGCTCCAAAAAGCAACAGAAGACCCTGATGTCGAAGATTGCATCTATATCCGATTTCGTACTGATCGCAATCTATTCAACTTAAGGCGACTTAAGGCCCACACCAAGACCTTGGAAAATCTGATTAGAGAACTTCTCTTTGCAGACGACGACGCCCTTGTTGCCCACACTGAAGCCACCGTACATCGCGTAACATCCTGCTTTGCAGAAGCTTGCCTGATCTTTGGTCTTGAGGTCAGTCTAAAGAAAACTGAGGTACTTCACCAGCCTGCTCCAAAGGAAGAGTACCGGCCACCAATCTTCATTGACAAGACAGAGCTGAATGTAGTGCACCAGTTCACCTACCTGGACTGTGTGATATCCTCTGATGCCAAGATCGACAAAGAAATAGACAACAAACTGGCTAAGGCAAACTGCGCCTTCGACAGACTCTATAAATGAATGTAGTACAACGCCAGTCTCAAGAGAGATACAAAGATCATCGTCTACAGAGCTGTCGTACTGACCACCTTCATATAGGGCGCTAAATCCTGGGTCACCTACAGCTGCCACCTTCACCTCCTTGAACGCTTCTTTCAGCGCTGCCTCCGCACCATCCTCAACATCCACTGGAGTGACTTCGTCACCAATACTGAAGTCTTCGAACAAGCAGGGATCACCAGCATTGAGGCCACGCTCATTAAAATACAGCTACGCTGGGCAGGGCACGTGTCCAGGATGGAGGATCACAGCCTGCCAAAGATTGCATTGTATGGTGAGCTGACCACTGGCCACCGTGATAGAGGGGCACCTCGACAGAGATATAACGACTCCTTGAAAAATATCCGCACCACCTGTGGCATCGATCACCGCCAATGGGCATCACAAGCTGCTGACCGTGAAAGCTGGCGACGTACAGTTCACCGGGCCACCGCAACTTTTGAACAAAACCGACGGGTCATCTTGGAGGAAAACCGATGGCGAAGACAAAACCGGGAACCATCGGCAGCACCCACCACAACCCAGACATTTCCCTGCAGCCTCTGTGGATGGACGTGCCTGTTACGTATTGGGCTCGTCAGCCACCACAGGGCATGCAGTAGAAATAGACATCCCCCTTCCTAAATCTTCGCAAGCGAGGTTAAGCCAACAACATCTATTAATTCTGATTTGTTGTGTTTTTTGTGCCTAATTTGCTTCGGCCATTTCCTCTCTGTTCTGTAGACAAAGCCTGCTGCTGCATACTTTTCTCATTAAACCTTTGAAGCTTTCGATTCAGGCTCCTCATTTCCTCAGTTTGCTGTCTTTTACGAAAGTCCTCGTTTCTTCATTTTGCCTTCCAGTATGAAGCTCCTCATTTCCTCAGTCTGCCTTCCTGTATAAAACTCGTCATTTCCTCTTGATGCCTTTCTGCAAGAAACACTTCATTTCATCGAGCTACCTTCCGGTATGAAACTCCTCATTTCCAGGGGGATTCCTTCCTGTATGACATCACGATTGTAAACTCCTCAGTCCTAGTGCTGCTTTCCTGTATAAACTCCTCATTTCCTCGGGCTTCCTTCCTGTATGAAGCTCATTTCATCTGTTTAGCTTCCTGTATGAAACTAATTTCCTCTGGCTTCCTGTATGTCAGTGATTCTCAAACTGTGTGCCGCGGCACACTAGTGTGACGCGAGAGATTTGCAGGTGTGCCGTGGGAGTTTTGAAAAATATTTAAAATTGCTAGCTTTTTCAAACCTTGAACATATCGAAAAATTAAATCGTAAATCAATGTCGCAAAAGTTAAAAAAGTAACATATATAAAAACGCAATCTCTGTTAGTCTGTCATTCACTGCTTTCTTTCGTAACGCGAGACTTGTGCGAGATCTCGTGAAAACTCGATCGCTCTAATTATGAAATGCGCGCTTGTTTGTCGACTTTGGAGCCTCGCTTTAATCCGATTTGCTGTCGAAAGCCGGCACATCCTTCACATTAAATTTAAAATTAAATATATATGTAAAAATAAATAAGTTCTTCACCACAAAAATTCTTAAATCTTTTCAGGTGTGCCGTGAAAATTTTGATCGTTTTGGTGCGCCGCAAGACAAAAAAGTTTGAGAAACACTGCTGTATGTAATTCCTCACTTCTTCAGGCTGCCTTCAAGTATAAAACCCCTTATTTCCTCGTTTTGCCTTCCTGTCTCATTATAACGATCTGTACAATACACTCCACATTCTCCTGCAGTAATTATTTAAAGCAATCACTATGTTGCATCATCCATGCCGTGCTTACTTTACAAGCTCATATATTTAGTGATTTTCCTTGGATAATGTCTTATCTCGAAATCATGTACAAATATTTGTTAATCGAAAGTTATTCACTTGATATTGGTAATTTGAAATTCCTATGTTAGAAATATATTAAATACCCTGCACGTTGGAAACTATATTTATTTAGTAAGAATTTCTTTAACATACGTCAATCTAGCAAATGAAAGGTATATTCTTTTCGTGAGTTTTAGTTGAAACTATCTGAAACATATAGCAATGAAACACGCATTAAGTTTGATTAAGACTCTTACATTTTAGGCACAATTAGCGACTCCCTACAGTGACTCACATTTTTATAATTTCAAATGTTATCATGTCTACGCAGTACACATATTGTCCACGTTCTATAAGGGGCATATCAAATCTACTGAGTCATGCAAAAAAGATCAGCCATCCTAATGAGCCAGACAGAGAGACAAGATACAACAACGTATGCTGAGAAAGTTTGTTCATGAAAAGTTTGCCAGGTCAGATAAAGGAGTATCAACTAAAAGTGCATTCAGTCATTTATGAAATAAATTAAAACTTGAAAGAGAAAAATAGACGTAATGTATATAAAGTTATAACATTTTCTAAAAGAACACAAATGAAGCAAATTATTCATGTTACAAGAAACAGATAGTGATGAAATAATGGAGGATACAGAAAAAATTGATGAAGATTTCGAATAAATAAAAGAAATAAGGGAGGAGAAACAAAAAAAGGAGAAAACATTATTTGTATCAGTGACTATGTCAGATACTTTGTTGCTTTCCTATATATGTGACATCATATAGTGTAATATCTGTATGGTATTACTAGTAAAGTTTCACGTGTACAAGTATGTATCTTTTAACTGTGTTGAAATCATTATATGTAAAATGGCATGGAGTAAACTGTTAGCTAATCTAATTAAATTTGGATAACCTGTTTCCATTTCTGTGGGATTGTTCCGATTTTCCATGATGTGTTGATAAGGTCGACAATTGCGATTTCCATATTTTCACGTATATTCTGTAAATGTCGTATCTCAGATTGTCATCCATTAATTCATTTGTCATCATTGGTCGTACGCACAAAGTGTGAATTGATTTTGATATTCCTTCTAACCCTAACCCACAGCTACATCAAACACACACACATATACACAACAGCTTAGATTTATGAATCTGTAGTCTCTGTCTGTGGTCTCTGGCTGCGTATTCTGTTTATCTAGCAAATATTTATATTAAATTTTGTTCTAGTCTTTACAGATTCCATTATGTTGTGAAAAATAGCATGGGATTCATACTGATAAATCAATTCCACAGTACCCAGATATCAACAATTGGATATATTTTCGCCTGCCTGGAAGATGCTATGCCATATTCGTTTCCATTGTAATTTTGATTAAACTAGACATTTCTCGAACAATAAAATTAATTATTCTTGAGTAAGTGGTTATTCTTTCCTGTATTTCATGTACTTGTGACTTAAATGATTATATTTGGAAAGAAAATACGAGTTCATCCACGTTTACATTAATAATTCTTTTTTTGTTATGTATTTTATTCTGTATTGTTTTCTCTTTCATTCGTTTAATACATATCATCATCATCATCATCATCATCATCATCATCATCATCATCATCATTAAACCCTTAACCTAAGAGGTCGTTGGGGCACCACAGTTTACTTTACAACCATTTCTCCCCATCTTTTCCTGTTCTCTACTGCCCTTTGGGAATCTCCAAATCCCATGCCTGTCCACTCCTTAATGTTGGTTTCCCACTTCTTTTTCTGTCTGCCTATTCTTCTGCACATTAGCACTGTGCCTTGATAGAATGTTTTAGTCAGTCCAGATGATATTCAGACATGACCGTACCACTTCAGTTTACGCTTTTTTACTATGGTCAAGAGGTCTTCATAGGATCCGATGGCTCGTTGGATCCTGTTGTAAACTTTTTCGTTGGTTACATGGTCAACGTATGAGCTGCCCAAGATCTTGCGGTAGCATCTCATTTCGAAGGTTTGAATCCTTCTTTGTAGGTATGATGTGAGCGTCAATGTTTCACAAGCATCCAGAAAGATAGATATGACAATCAAGTGCATCAGCCTTAATTTGCAACCAAAAGCAATGTTGATATCTTTCCATATTGGTCTCAACATTGTTACTGCTGATGTTGTCCAGACAATCCTGCAGGGTAGTTCTGGTTTGGAGCCCTCATCTGTGATAACTGATCCCAAATAGTTGAAGCTTGTGACACTTTCCAGCTTCTGTCCACTGAACTCAATTTCTGTACTGATGCCGTTGGTTTTGTTTGTCATCAGCTTTTTTGTTTTTTGGGCGCTACTCTCCATATCATATGCTGTGGAGGTTGTGTCGATGCTCTCACCCAAGTCAGCCAGTTCGCATCTCCTGCTAAACCATGAATATCATCTGCGAAGCGAAGATTGGTGATTATTCTTCCTCCGATGCTGACAGTGCCCTTGTGGTGATGCAAGGCATCCTCCATGATCCTTTCCGGGAAAATGTTGAAGAATGTAGGGGACAGTGTACATCCCTGTCTGACCCCAACTGTTGTTCGAAACCAATCTCCTATGCTGTCATTGATGAGGAAAGCACTGGTGGGTTTGTCATAGAACTGCTCAACAATCCACACCAGGTCTGAGCTGATGTTGTACTTCCTCATAGTTGCCCATATGGCTGCATGCCATACTTTATCTAAGGCCTTTTTGAAATCTATAAAGACGTAGTATAGATTCTGCTGATGCTGAAGGTATTTCTCGCAAAGGAGTCTGAGATTGAAGATTTGTTCTGTGGTGCTCCTTCCTGCTCGGAAGCCTGCCTGCTCTTCAGCAATTATTTTCTCTGCTTGAGGTTTTAGTTTGTTGAGAATTATCTTCAGCATCACTTTGCTCTGGTGACTGATCAGACTGATGGTTCTGTAGTTTTGGCTTTGCTGTAGGTTTCCTTTCTTGGGGAGCACGATGACGAAGGGTTGAGTATTGATACATCTAGCTAGCAATATTGTGGTTTCCTCGTGTATTACAGAGAATGAAAATTATGTGGTGCTTATGTGGTACTAACCGCTGCGGAGAAACGAGCAGCAAAACGGTAGATTTGCTATGATAAAAATCGAAAGTAATAGCTTTTAGTTTTTTTAAGTTATCCTGGACATTCATTATCTATACTACTGATAATAACAATGTAAGCTTATGTACGAAATTAGAACAAAATCCTATTGAAACATAGTTTCTTGAGCAGTACAAAAAAACTCTCAGCCAGTCAGATACGCTGTTGTGTCAAATATATGTACATCTTGCTCATAATCAGACTCTTCCCACATCTTAATAATTTAGGACTAATAGGTTCAGGGCCGTAGAGAGCGATCACGGGCCATGGGGTAAGAAACGACCGGGCCTCTCCTAGTTATTGTTCAAACGAATTTTTTCTTTTATAAAATTAAAAAGTGTTGCTCGGCCAGGACCCCGGTTACCCCCCACCCACCCACCCACGTCGGGCCTGACTTGGTTTGATTCAAAATCAGACTAGTAATATAGTTGCTAAGGCGTTGACAAGCTCAGCCCATCAGATGCAACATTAATGCACGACTATATGTACGTCTCGCTTACAGTCATGCTCAAATGAGATCGTGTTGACAGCAGCCCATTTACCAAATGTTTCAAAAATTTATCAGGGGAGCCGAGTGGCCGAGTGGTCTAAAGCGCTGTCCGTTACGGATCATTACCATCTCACCTCTGTCTGCATGGATTCGAATATCGGATTCGGCCAATGTGGGTATGTGAGAAAGCTTGCCAGTCGCTTCTCGTGGGTCGGTGGTTCTTTCCGGGGTTTTCCCGGGTTCTTCCTCCACCATTAATACTGGCCGCCATGTATAGCCTATCGTGTGCTGAAAACTGGCGTTAAACCCTACAACAACAACAATCAAAACTTTATCAAAAGTACGGTATATAGAGTGATAACACAACTCAATTCATCAGCTTCAATAACATCTCAATAGCCCAGAATTCTGCTGTATAAATGGAGCAGTTGTCTGAGAGTTTGTCTCCCAGTTCTGTATTCTTTTCTGGTATAACTACAGCGGCTGCTGTTCTGTCGGATTATTGGTTGTGGACCCGTCAGTGTAGAATTTGATTTAGTCATTGTTGGACACGTCAATATCCGTTAATATTCTTGATCCTATTTCTAGCGGATGGTCGTGTTTGGATCCGAATCTTATCGCTTGAATGTTGATTTTTCGGTGTTTTACGTGTCCATGGTTTTGGATCAGGAAATTTAATTTGGTCTGCTTGTAGGCTTTTTAAATTTAAAGCCTTACTTAATTCGTGAAACTTCTTTCCTCCTGGCGGTTTGGTACTAATCTGCGGCTAAATGCGGTGTTGTAATTTCTGATAATCGATATTCTTGCAGCATATCTAAGTATTAGTTCTTCTCTTCTTAGTGTGAGTGGTGGTTCTCCTGCAAGTATCTAAAGTTCTTCTATAAGGGTATTTTTGTGCGTTCCTGTACATACGCGTAGCGCTTTGGATTGGATAGCATGCAAGTTTGTTAGTAGGTTAGGCTTGGCTGACGCATAGACTTGACACCCATAATCCAGTTTAGACAGTATTAGTGATCTGTTAAGTGGCAAAAGCGTATCTTGGTAGGCTCTCCAGTTAAATCTTTTAATATTTCGGAGAAGGTGTAAATTTTGATTGCATGATCGAACAGGTTATGTGATGTGGTGATTCCAGGTAAGACGTTCATCGAAATTCATGCCTGAGAATTTCGCTATCTTTTTGAATTTTATTTGTTCGCTTTCGATGTAAATAGTCGGGTAATTTCTAGAGGTATTTGGCTTGGGGGAAAATGTTACTCCCACTGTTTTTTCATTGGAATATTGAATCCCCATTTATTGGCCCAGCGTCCGATTTGGTTTTGGCTCTTTTGAATTTCTGTGATTATTTTGTTACTGGATGGGCTTTCAGCCTTCCATATGCCGCTGTCATCTGCAAACTGGAATATAGTTTGGTTCGGTCGACAGAGTACTCAGGATCATTGACCATCATATTGAATAAGGTGGGACTTAAGACACTTCTCTAACGGGCTCCGTTCTCTAGTACATGGGTATTTGAGTATTGGTCCCCTATTCTTGTCCTGTTTTGTCGTCCAATTTAGAAATTGGATATCCACCTATGCATGATGCCATTGATACAGCAATGGTTCCAATTTGCAATTAAGCCGTTGGTCAACACCATATCCAATGCTTTTTCCAGGTCGAGAAAAATCGCTATGAGGTTGCGATCGCGTTTTCTGTTAGCGTAAAATGTTAATTTGATGCAGGGTTCTAACCGAATTAATTGATCTAGGGTAGATCCTTTATTGCGAAAGCCGCTTTTACTTTAGGAAGTCAGGTCATTGCACTCTAGATGATATTTGAGCCTGTTATTAATCATCGTCTCCATCACTTTACATATGTTGTCTGCGAAGGATATAGGCCTGTATGATGTTATTTCTGTTGGATATTTGCCCTTTTTAGGAATTGGGACTACGACAACCTGTTTCCATTTCTGTGGGATTGTTCCGATTTTCCATGATGTGTTGATAAGGTCGACAATTGCGATTTCCATATTTTCACGTATATTCTGTAAATGTCGTATCTCAGATTGTCAGAAGGCGATTTCTTTCCTGTTAGCGCGGTTTTCCATTCTTGAATGCTAAAGTCTATGTTTAGCAGGATATTGTCCGATTCCAAACCATGAAAGAGTGGAATATATTTCTTTTCCAGTTTTTCGGTGAATTTGGGATGGGTTGTGTGGTTACTATTACTGCTAATTCCCGCAAAGTGTTTGGCAAGAAGGTCTTCATTTTCTTTGTTTGTTTTTGCTCCTGTTATTTTTGGCATGGTTTTTGTTGTCTTTCCTTTCATTGCCTTAATTTTGCTTCATACCTGTTGAGCATTGCATTTGAAATCTAGGTTTCAGCAGTAAGGTCGCCACGAGTTTTCTTTTGCGGTCCGAATAGCTAGCAGTGCTGATTTTTTCTTGGATTCGAATGTTTGAACCTTTTTAGGGCTCTTTCCGTTTCAAGGCTTTTGAAGGCATTCGTCGTTCCACAAAGGGAATGACGGTTTTGCATTTGAGGTATTTCCTCTTCCTGTCATTGGTATTCTCCTGTTTGCGGCTACTGTTAGACTTTCTAGTATATTTTGGTTGAATATGTCTATGTTGCCGTCTCTGATATTTTCTATGTTTACACTAGCCCGCATGCATCTGAAAGCATGTGTCCCTGTCGGCTTTGTGAAACCTGCAGTTTGAAATTTTAGTGAAGTTGGTGGTTTGGGTGGTTAGGTTGATAGTAATGATTATAGGGAAGTAGTCACTTTCTAATGTACTATTGTGACCTACTTCCCAATTTGTCATTAAATCCAGCTTGGGGTACTAATGGTTAGATCTATGTCTGTATCTAACCTGCTGCATGATCCTTTACTGAGTATCACAAGATTATTATTGTATAACCATTTCTCAGTTAATTTTCCTCTTTTATTTAGGCGTGTTCCTCCCAATCTCTTGCTGTGGGCGTTAAAATCTCAACATACTATGTACTCATTGCCACTATTATTAGACAGTTGGGGCGTACATTGGTGCAGGAATTTGTTAATTTCCTCCCCGGTCATAAGTATTGTAAACTTTGAGTACAGAGTGCAGAGTGTCCTGTGATAACTACTGAATGATGTTTCCAAGTTGTTATTACTTATGTGTATTCTATTTTAAAATTGGGCATTGTATCACTGATAAAAATGGATAACCCTCCACTTTTTATCCATTGTCTCTGTTGTGAAAAGAGCCTGTCGAGTATCCAGGGATTTGTTTAAGATATATCTGGTAGCATTTGTTATATATGATTTTTGTATGCAGATAATGGCTGGCTTGATAGTTTCTTAATTTAGTTTGATTATTAATTCAGGGCTTTTCTGTAATAGCCCTCCGTTGCCAAATTATTATAGTCTGTTTTTCTTCTGATTCATTTTTGAATACCAAATTTTCTTGAATTACTTTTTTTGTTTGGGGTGGTATTTATTTAGTAATAAATATGTGTTTTCAATGAGATCACTGAGTAATTTGAAGATCAGCATACAAGGTGCTTGGACATTTTTGGTGAAGGCTATAATGCCTGCAGTTAGTAATGATGCATAATGCTTAATGGAACATATTCAAACTTATTAATTTTGGTATCAGTTTTAACCAAGTTACCATGGCCATTACTTGAGGTTCTACCAGATGGTTTGGGCTTTTGGGTTGGATATGGGGGTCAGTTGTCTATCTTCATTGTTGTTATTGGCGATTTCCGTTTCAATTAGATGTTGGGGCCTGCGCTCTAATTGCATTGCATTTGCTGTTTGGTTGGGTAACTTTTTTTCTCACTTGCATTGCCATTTTTGGAATTAGACCCACGTAATTCATCAACTAAAGGAGATTTCAGCGGGGATTGTTGTTTGATTTCGGGGAAAGTGGGAGAGGAGGAGAGGAAGAGGAAGTGGGTACAACTGCAGATTGATAGTTAACCTGCAGTGAGATTCATTTGCGTGGTTCTTCTTGTTTCTTGATTATGATGTTTGACGACTGCTTTTTCCCTGCGGAATGGAAGATGGTCCTTCTTCATCATGCGGACAAATGCTTCTTCTCTCTTGGTATAGGTGCAACTGCTTGATTTGGGATGATGTGATTCCCGACAGTTGGCAAACCTCTGTCCTTGGAATGTGCATCTATGGGTATGTTGATCACCACGAATAAATGCTAACAAATTATCCACTAGGACTCTCTTTCTCTTCGATGAGTCACCCACTCTTCACTGATGCTACTCTGGCAGGGGTGGGGTGGTGGTTTGGAAACGGCATTACGTGTCCGACGTGCCAGGGGCTTAGAAATCGAGGGTGGTGGCTTCCTTTCTTTGTTCACCTCTGCTTTCCCTTCTTTCTTTTTCACTGTCAAAGGAGGAGTGGTTGTAGTCTTTTTAACCCAAGCTTTGAGTTCTTCTCGTTGGGGTGTGGGGAAGGGATCAACAAGGACGGTGAAATCTTACTAGGGATGGTAGCGGCTGACAGTGTTTGAAAGACTTTTATTGCCTCTTCTTCCTCAGGCATCCGTGGAGCTGCGTCTGTCGTTGTCACTGGGGGTGGGGGGTGGGGGTGGTGTTGATAGACTTTTCAATAGTTTTAAAAAAGTGCAGAGTCGGTCAAGCTGTTTCGTCTAAAGCCTTCTGGTGAAACAGTTGCGATTTTTGCGTTCCTGACAAATCGCTGCGATCCATCAACAATTACAATTTGTGTTGTAACTTGGACATCTTGGTCAAATGAGGATTAGGCGGTACATTCGTGGTATGTTGTTCTTGCCAACGATGGAATTCCATCCATCGTTGGTAAGGGACTAAAGTCAGTTTTCGTCCTTTCGTCAGATTCCACAGGTCACGTCTGAGATCTCATCACCCCAGATGTCCCTTTTATCTTCCTGGTCCTTTTGTATATATATATATATATATATATATATATATATATATATATATATATATATATATATATATATATATATATATATATATATATATATATATATATATATATGTATGTATGTATTGGACCCATCTGTGAAGCAGTTCCCATCATGAGTCCTGTAACCATTGGACCAAATGTGGCTTTTAGCACGGGTCCTAACAACAGGTGCACAAATCTTCCGCGTTGCCCTAACATCTTTTCTTTTGACGGATGGGTATTTCCTTCCTGACTATTTGGCGAAGAACATGTCAATGTTTGGCTAAGCATTCTTTCTGATGTTGAGACAAAGGTATTCGCACACGGTATCGACTATCGACGAGGTCTTTCGAAGCTGTTTGAATGAGTTATTTTTCGCAAGGGTGAAGGGGCTTTGGACAGGACGCACAACACGTCCGAGTGTTTGACTAAATGAGGAGTAAGTCCTTCCCTTTTCTTTCCTTTTGGGGTAGGAGAGCGATGGCTTCTGGGAGGTGACATCTTTGTTTATTCCGGAGCACACACAAAATACACTGACGTCGATGACTTGGCACACGCAATTTTATTTTATTTTTTGAGGAGGTACTTTTTGAGGAGGTTGTATGGTTTGTGGCCAGTCTGTTTGACAACCTCTTTTATTATCGAATCATATAATCCTCCCCTTTGGTTACTCCTTTTTCTTTGGACGATTTGGGTCTTTTCTTGGGTAGACGTCGATGCTTGGCTAAGCGTTTTTTCGCATGCAGGTCAAACGACGAGACTGACCTATTCTTTTTCCTTTTCCTTTTTGGACAGGAGAACGGTGTTTTTGGTGGTGTGCACTTCTTTTAGGTGACATATTATTGGGTTCAGGAGCACAAAAACACTGATACCGATTGTCTGGCACGGGTTTCTTTTATAGTGGAATGCGTCGCCACTGATTGTCACAACTTCGTATCAACTTTATCACAGGTAACATTCGTTGTTGAGGGGTTCGCAACGGACTAAATCGTGTCAGTTCTTGCTTGGATGAATCCGGTAGACTCTTTAACATGCCCGATCTCTTTTGGACTTTGATTGTGGAGGCAGGTACTTTGTTATCAGCTGCCACTGCAGCTAAAAAGGAGGAGGGTGTCATCACTGAATAAGAAGTTTCAGGAGACAAGGGTTTCCATTTTTTCATCAAATGGGGAATGACGGGTGTTAAATTGGGTTTTGCTGGCATCACCAGTAACGGTGTAATGGAGGAACTTGAGGCTACTGGGGAGGCGATCACCGTCACTGCAGGTCGTGGCTTGGGAATGTAAGGTTGCGTTCGGACTACATTGCCTCTCTTGCGGAAAGAACTTGTTTCTGTGGTTTTTTCTTGTTTTTCTTTTTTTTTTTTTGAAGGGGGTGGGGGCTTTTATTTTTCTGGGGATGTGACATGGTCTGGACATCTTTTTCTTCTGTGTACGTTTAGGGTGGTGAGAGACTTTTTTCTTTGGGGTGACTTGTGGGGCATTATTATCACATTTTAAGAGGGAGCGAATGACGACACCTCCTAGAAAATGATTTGCTTTTTAGTTTGAGTGTCGATGTGGAGATCTGTCAGTTGCGTCAAGGCTACTTTGTTTTTGTCAAAAAGCGTTTGGTTTGATGAGGGATGTGAACGATGCCTTGTAATTGACGTGCTGTCACCATAAACCATCGTATGACTTATTTGAAACTGTCTTCTAACACACGAGCACGTATTTGTGGATTTTTTGTTTGTTTTCGCGACTCATGGAGTACAAGGCACGAATCAATTTCACGGGAAGATAAGACTGAAGGTACGTCATTTTGACGCTGTGTGAGACAGACCAAAAGTGTCAGAGGTTTCTGTAAAAAAAATTAAACCGACAGGGACGTGTACAGGACAGACCCTCCATCTTGGCACCAGTGATGAAACAAATGGGTGCGAACTGGCAAATAATCGGGGGTCTTTGAATTTATGATTAATTAGGCGCGAGGGTTTTGAGTGGCATCGTCGTACG
The DNA here is from genome assembly GCA_028554795.2 of Sinohyriopsis cumingii. NCBI lineage: Eukaryota > Metazoa > Mollusca > Bivalvia > Unionida > Unionidae > Sinohyriopsis > Sinohyriopsis cumingii. Next base: position 43,829 of record JAPYKE020000171.1, read on the forward strand.
CATGTTTCAGCCAAGGAGTTCCTAATTGTTTGGCTAACACTTGCACTTGCAGGTATTCTCTGGGGCTTTTAAACAAGACTACGTTATGAGCATTAAGACTGATGGTGCGATGGGCTTTACTTTGTTTAAACAAATTTTGGGTGATATGATATTAAAACATTACGATGATGTTCTTTACTCGTAAACCACCGTTTTATTTCTACCTCGTCCTCTCCTAACATGACGTCGAAGATGACCAGATTGGTTTGACTGAGGTCAGACATGATCCCATCGTCTTCACAGGGAATGGCTGCCACAGAAACAATGGAATCTCCTTGACTTTTTCGCAGGAGACTATACGCCGATTGCTACTCTTTGTAACATCACACGATGCATTGAGGTGGACGATCGATCAAATGATTTTTATGTTCCATCAAATAATTTGACAAACTCGGTTTTGCCTGAACCGCTTTATCTAGCATATTAACATGTTAAAAGAATAGTGACGATCCAAAGCCTCCCAATGAGCACGATCTAAGTTTTCGTCGATCACTTTGAAAGTGGAGGAAGAGGTAGCAGAAACAGCAGAGGTAGCCATAGCGAAGGTTTTGACAATTTTGAAACAAACACAGACAAGACAAGTGTGTTCATGCTTTTTTAGGACACGTTTGTTCCCAAATATTTTAAACTGAACATGAAAGACAAAAATACATAAAACCAAATGGTTAAGTACATCGATAAAACACACATCAAAACGATCAAAGTGGAATATAAACAATTCATTGTACAACATTGTTTTTGTGACGAAGGTGTGCTGTCCAAGAAACACTTGGTAATGTTCTTAGAGTCCATACACCACTTGGCACATCCTCACATCCATAGCGAAGGTTTTGACAATTTTGAAACAAACACAGACAAGACAAGTGTGTTCATACTTTTTTAGGACACGTTTGTTCCCAAATATTTTAAACTGAACATGAAAGACAAAAATACATAAAACCAAATGGTTAAGTACATCGATAAAACACACATCAAAACGATCAAAGTGGAATATAAACAATTCATTGTACAACATTGTTTTTGTGACGAAGGTGTGCTGTCCAAGAAACACTTGGTAATGTTCTTAGAGTCCATACACCACTTGGCACATCCTCACATCCATAGCGAAGGTTTTGACAATTTTGAAACAAACACAGACAAGACAAGTGTGTTCATACTTTTTTAGGACACGTTTGTTCCCAAATATTTTAAACTGAACATGAAAGACAAAAATACATAAAACCAAATGGTTAAGTACATCGATAAAACACACATCAAAACGATCAAAGTGGAATATAAACAATTCATTGTACAACATTGTTTTTGTGACGAAGGTGTGCTGTCCAAGAAACACTTGGTAATGTTCTTAGAGTCCATACACCACTTGGCACATCCTCACATCCATAGCGAAGGTTTTGACAATTTTGAAACAAACACAGACAAGACAAGTGTGTTCATACTTTTTTAGGACACGTTTGTTCCCAAATATTTTAAATTGAACATGAAAGACAAAAATACATAAAAACAAATGGTTAAGAACATCGATAAAACACACATCAAAACGATCAAAGTGGAATATAAACAATTCACTGTACAACATTGTTTTTGTGACGAAGGTGTGCTGTCCAAGTGACACTTGGTAATGTTCTTAGAGTCCATACACCACTTGGCACATCCTCACAGGTGTCCTCCCGGAATGGCTTTTCAGGGATGTCCATGTCGATGACAGTCTTGTCCTGAATGGAGTGGTTTTCTTCAGTGTCGGTTCTTGTGACACTGACAAACACAGGTTTAAAATTCATATTTTTCACTGAACGTTTATCAAGGTCTGACCATTGCAACGCTTTCATCAAAATCAGTCTTCTTATAGCATTCGGTACCAGTAATTCAAACACTGGTGACTTAAAGGATGCAATTGTTCTTTGCGTTTCACTTGTATCTTGACGAATTCTCGGTAAATACGTTCTCTCAACTTCACAGGCAAACAACGAATGTTCTCTTGTAAAATATACATGGCCATTTCAGTCAGCGGATATATCCACGTTGAGGGATCACTTCTAATTGTCCTTATTTTATTTAAAACATCCTCCGAGAGCGAAAGTGATGGACGTAATGAATAATTTCTTACCACTAACATTCCGGGAAACGGTCAAGAGTGTCAATACAATCTTCTAATGTAAATGGTCTAAATCGGAATATTGCAAAAGAATGCAGACTTGATCCAGAGAAATCTGACGAGTTTGTTGACTTTTGTCGCTTTCATCTTGTGAATTTCTCAGTACAAACGTTCTACAGTCACTAATTGAGATTTTTCTCAGGCATATCCCTGCCAAACTTCCTAGCAGAACTTCTCTTGTAAATCTTTTTTTAATCCTTGAATATTACTTTTCAAATGGGGTGTAAATATTTGTCTCGGTCTTGTCCAACGGTTGACTCATAGCAAAGCCGGTTTCTTAAGAGACATGGTATGCCACTTCAATTACTGAGATCCCACTAAAGGTAGGTGGTGACAAAGTGGAGACCATCGAGCTTGTTCCAGGTAAGCCGAATCTTTCTTCTTTCACTCGTGAAGTGACACACCGCAACTGAAGCACCTTACCTTATCACCTTCGCCCAAGTAGAAAAATCCAGCTCTAGCTAGTGCTTCGGGGTTAGATCCTCCCAAATATTTGTGCTAACTTCATTTGAACATTTGCAATCGACTTTCAAAGTCACAGTATCCAGATATGTTCATTTCGATGAAGTGTTGGTAATACCCGTATTAGTTGACTCAGGCATAGATTGCATCTTTTTAGGGTGGTAGCTGCACAGTAGTATGACGCTGAGGATAAAAACCAGCAAAGAGATAAGATGCACTCTGAAGAGTGGTATCGCTTTCGTATCCGTCAGGTTTCACACGTACAGCATCACTTTCCATGGTAGGTGTAGCAGTAGAAGTAGTAGTAGTCATAGTGAAGTTCCCATGATGTGCTGAATCGCTGAGGTCTTGAATTGTGCCTGTCTTAACTTGATTTGTGCATTTCTGAAAGAATTTATCTTTATAGCTTAACGCTTGTAGTCTCAATGAATTATTATTTTTGGACATTTTCCACTTCTCATCATTCATCATCATCATTAGTCTCATGACCTAGTGTGGTCGTTGAGGCACTGTGCTGCTGAACATCTGACCAGTTCCCTCCACTTGTCTCGATCATGTGCCAATGCCTGTGTCTCCGCAAAACTTTTCCTGGTCCATTCTGTGATGTTGTCAGTCCACTTTTTTCTCTGTCTACCTCTCCTTCTGCCACCCTGGAGGCTGCCCTGTAGGACTGTTGTGGATAGACTGTTGGCTCTAGTGACATGGCCATACCGTTTCAGCTTTCTCTTTTTGACGGTGGTGAGGAGGTCCTCATATTGGCCTACTTCACGCATGATGGTGTTACGCACTTCTTCATTTGTGATGTGGTCCATGTAGGAGATGCCAATGATGGTTCTGTAGCATCTCATTTCAAGTGACTGGATTCTTCGTTGTAATTCTGCTGTCAGGGTCCATGCCTCACATGAGTACAAAAAGACTGAGATGACTAGAGCTCGCAATAGTCTGATTTTAGTTTTCAGACAGATATTCTTGTCTCTCCAGATGGGTCTTAGCTTTGACATAGCTGCCATTGTTTGTGCTGCTCTTGACAAAATTTCTGCTCTTGATCCCTCTTCAGTGATTATGGAACCAAGATATTTGAACTGGCTCACTGTTTCCAATTCATGTCCTCTGACTTTAATCTTGGCTGAGATTTGTTTGCCACTATTTGTCATCAGTTTTGTCTTCTCAGCGCTTATCTCCATGTCAAATCTGGAAGATGTTTCATCCAGGTTCTTCACTAGGGTGGCTAGCTCGTCTTCACTGCCTGCCAGCCCATCAATGTCGTCTGCAAAGCGGAGGTTGGTGATGTTACGCCCTCCAATGCTGACTGTCCCACAGTGGTTTTCCAGGGCTTCGCTCATGATGCGCTCTAAGTATATGTTGAAAAGCGTGGGTGACAGGAGACAACCTTGACGCACTCCTACTGTTGTCTGGAACCAGTCCCCCACAGCACCTTGGGCAATTACTGCACTGGTAGCCTTGGCGTACAGCTGCCTGATGGTATTGGTTAACTTTTGCCCCATGTTATTCTTCTTCATTGTGGACCATAATGCCTCATGCCACGCTCTGTCAAAGGCCTTTTTGAAATCTATGAACACATGATAGATGTCTTGTTGGTGTTGCGAGTACTTTTCGCACAGAACCCTGAGATTGTGACAAGTGTGCTACATGTACTATACATACAATCAGAGCGAGAGACAACATTGCCATCGCCACCTGGAACATTAGAACTCTGGCGCAAATAGGAAGACTCCAAGAGTTGACACATGAGCTGGAACACTACACATGGCACATTCTGGGACTCTGTGAAGTTAGATGGAAATCCCTAGGAGAACACCAAACCGAAGATGGGCATATATTATACTATAGTGGAGAATGTGACAAGTCCATAAATGGAGTAGGCTTCCTTGTAAACAAAGCCATCAAGGGATCTGTGCTTGAATGCTGCCTCATATCTAGCAGAATCATTTCCATTCGATTGAAAGCATCTCCCTTTAACATCACAATTATCTAAGTCTATGCTCCAACTACCGATCATGATGATGAAGAAATAGAGGAGTTTTACAACAAACTACAGGGTATTTTAAACATGGTCAGTAAGAAAGATATCCTCATTGTCCAAGGAGACTGGAATGCCAAAGTTGGCAAAGATGCTCTAACAGACTGGGAAGTACATTGTGGACCTTCTTGCAATGAGCTTACCAATGAAAGAGGGAGACGGCTGCTCGAGTTCGCAAGCTACAACAACTTGGTACTAGCCAACACCCTGGGACAACATAAAGCTTCACGATGCTGGACATGGCACTCACCAAATGGAACCCATCACAACCAGATCGACTACATACTGGTTCAAAACCGTTACCGATCTGACATCAATAGAGCAAAAACAAGGACATTCCCAGATGCTAATGTTGGGAGTGATCACGACCTCGTGATTATGAACTTCCGAGTGAGGCTGAAGAAAATTACAAGCCAAAGAACATCAGGCTCAAATTCAACCTTGAACAACTGAAGGACCCTAACATCTGCAAGTCATTCCAAGCCACAATTGGAGGAAAATTTGCTCCACTCCATGTGATGGATGGTGATGTCAATGAGATGACAGATACCTTCAACATAGTCATGACAGCAACTGCCAAGGACATCATTGGCCTCCATCGACCGAAGAAAAAACCCTGGGTTACAGAAGAGATTCTGAAGTTATGTGATGCCCGAAGAGATTAATTTCCACTTTTATATGCTGACAAATATCAGAGTGGCCGTACAGTAAAGTGAAGTTGTTGGGAAGCCTTACTCGCTTCTGATACACGATTTGATACAGCTTTTCTAAGGATGAACTGACAATTTGGTGCGTGAGTAAAAGTACAATCTTATGAGGTTCGTAGGTGGTCACTTTAAAATGTTGATCCTCTCCAGACTGCAAGGCTTCTTACAATACTCCAAAGTTCACCACTTGACTGGTGTGATAATTTATTCAATCCGTTTGCTATACACCCGGTGTGCACTTCTCCATGTTGGTCACGGTATTCCTAGCGGTAAGTTTTCGGACCCCCACTAAGAAAATGTAGAAATATTGTCTCGGGGTGCTCGTCTGTCCAGGCTCCTTAGCAGTCTCCTTCGATGTCAGGGTGCCAGTGACCAAGGCGATCGATGTATATGCAACTCTCCGTATCAAAGTACAGGACACGATCTCCCAATTGGTAGAAGGCTTCGTACAATTTTAAGAGAGCATGTGCTGTAACTTATGCCGCAATGATGACATTTCCAAATTCGTCGGCAAGTACAAACTCAAGTTCTTCTTCGTAATGGACCAGGATAAAGTCTTCACGAAGGACGTCCATGTGTTTCATGTAAATGATTTTGTCTTACATCATCTGGAAGTAGCGGGAAGGTTCTATCAAATACTCAGGATCTTGGGTAAGCACGGACGTTGTGCCATTTTGCCCCAAAAACAATTTAAGATCACTTTGGCAAACAATGGCTTTACTTTGTTTTCCTCGATGTGGTTTAAAGTGATGTCTTCCTGCTCAAAGTATTTCTCTTTGAATTTCGTTTGGTCTACAGGAGTATGGCACCAGGAAGGATAGCCGTCGGCTTCTTGTTTCAGTTTCAAAAAGGCAATCTGGGAAAATGTCTTTCTGAGTATCTTCGCCCTTGTGGTACTGATCTGTCTTGGGAAAGAGGTAAATTTTGTACACTTCTAACAATTAATATTCCAGGTTCAGCGCTTTAAACAATTCCACGCTGACAAACGTTCCTGTCAAGGCGCGTTCTTCCTGGATATGCTGATAAGCTTGGTGTTGGTTGAACGTTTCAGCACAAGTACGGTACAAGGGAAATATCAGTTTTCCTTGGCAATACAACGGGATGGTAAAATTCTGTAAGAGGCAAGACTTTACATTTAATCAATCCTTCGTATTGTCGAATGTTTTACAGGTCGATGTGTTTCGTCAGCAATTGTGTGTACCCCGTGGTAAAATGGCAATAGTTGCACAAGTAATGATACAGCGAACACACGTCCAAGTATTTGATTTCTCCTCGTCAGCGTGGTACAGCAAACAGGTGACATTCCTCCGTCCTCCCTACAAACTGTCCCGCGGGTTCAGAGGGTCCACCAACTTGTAACTTTCCACGATGCGCTAAAATTCGGGATCGGTTTTCAAACGGTGATCGTACTCGTGTTCTCACATTTCCACCACTTGGTAACCTTGCTGTTCTAACTTTAGGCGTTGTTGACAAGCGGCCTCGTACAATTCTTCCATGGTACGTTGTAAAAACTGTTTTTTGGGTGTACCTTTAAGGGTACCAGATCGGACATCTGCGTGAAATAAGCAGCCGTTAAACTCGTAAAAAATCTTAGGTTTTTCTATGCCCCAACCATTTACTGAATACATAGTAGTGAGCATCAGGTAAATGTGGTAGAAAGGCGTGTTTATTGGCTTAGGTATTCAAAAAGTTGCGGTAATAGACTTCGGCCCTTTCTTTCATTCCAAATATTTTAGGCATTCGACGCAAAGGCATAGCCAAGTAACTCATCGTATCATTAAACTGCACTTGTCCCACTTGCATGGAAATGAGCTTAGCTCGGTTCAAAGTCACGTTAGGACGTTCGGTACTTTGTTCCGGATAGTATCTGAGAAGAAACTGTCTATCGTATCCCGAGAAATTGTGAACTATCACCGTGGCAAAGCTGTGGCAATCTCCGTAACGATCGATGTCCTCTTGACTTCACGCTTTGTCGATAGGGTCTAAGATCCACTGGCCAAGATCGGTCAGCGTGTTAGGCCCCAAAAGATTTGTTCACGCCCTCCAGGAATCTTGCTACAGTGAGGATAATGACTAAAGATAGCCTCTTGGATACACTTCTGGCTCGCTTAATGAGCCACGCGGAAATTTGGAATGTGAATGCCGGTCTTCTTCCTCCTTTGGGATTATTATTTTGGAATATAGCATTCATGTTGCATGTTTACGATTTGGTAACAAATGCGATATCGTTTCTTTTTTGAACATGCGTCAGTTTTGGTTCCACAAGTAGGGCACAATCTAAGGATTTGACAAGCACTTTTTCCTGTGACTCTTGCGTCCTCAGATGTTGTAGGTAACAGACATGGCTGACAAAAGTTCGCTGACAAGCTGGGCAAAGCATTCCTTTTTGTCCTTCACCAAGACAGGGTTAGAGGCCAAACATCCCTCACATTTTGATCCACATTACTTGTGTTGCTCTCAATTGTTAATGCTATAGTCACATTTCTCACAATAATATCCGCATCCCAGGAATCCGGTGATACTGGTGATTGCATCAAAATGTTCACCGTGGTGATAGACGTAAATGTATTTTCCATCTTTGAAATATTTACATCGAAACAAGAGAGGTCCCCAAACTTCTTGATGGTGTACTTTCAACGTGTAGCGTGGAGCCAAGACGTCTTGCAGTTTTTGCATTTTTGGAATGCTACTTGGTGTGTCTTTAAATAGGTCAGCTTGCTGGTAACAGGAATTGTGCTTCTCTTAGTTGTTTAACTCGGTTCGATTTCCAAATCTTGTTCCAGGCTCTTTTCCAGGCTACTGTGTCCTTCTTGTCGGCTTACGTTCGCCCCACCATCTTTGTCCTGAGGGTTATTAATTCGGACGAGGCTCGTTTCGGTGCTACAATAGCACCTTTTTGCGTCCGGTCCCTTCGGGAAGAGAAACTTGGGCCATGTACAGTGTCGCTTTCCCATCACTGATGTGAAACTTGTCATTGGAAAGCTGAACGTGTTGAATCTTGTCGATAATTTTGGAAGGTGTCAATTCTGATATCCTGCTAAACGCGACCCAAACGGGAGACTTCAGACTCTCCTGATAAATGGAAAGTGTCAAACGATCGTCTTCGTTGGCTAGACATTACCGTTTCAACGTGGTTCACAAAGAATCTTACAAATCGTCGATGAACCCGTCTGCTTTCTCCAGCAGTACGTCTGACTTGAAATCTTTAAATTTCACCTTGTAGTCTAGGCCTTGGTTTTGAATTTACGTGAGCGTTTATTCGTCTCTAGAATGTGGCAGATGTTACTGGTGGTGGACGTTGGTTTGGCGCAGACTCTGTGTCTGGATTCTGGCTCGCTCATGTCATCTTCAAAATCGATGCCATGAATATGAGCCAAGATTTCAGCTACTGTGTGAGGTGATAGGTCACGTTTCTGCCTCTTACTTTTTTCTCCTTACTCCACAAAAAGGTGCGATCGTTTCATCTTGATTGCAAAATGTCAAATGACTACATTTTGAACGTCATGTTCCCCTATATATAAATGTAAGGTCAGTGTCTTCTCTATATAAAGGGTCAGTGTCTTCCCTCAAAGTACTCATTTCACTCTCAATCCGACAAGAAAGATGGAAGAGCCAACACAGATCGAACATCTTATCAAAGCTCTGCGATCTGTCATACGAAGGTATTCTTCAGAGAAGCCGACAGACTACTACTACCCCTTCTTTCGAGATAAAAGTCAAGATACTTGCTATATCTGTCAGAAGAAAGGATAGTGGTCTTCAGAATGTCCAAAACGTCAAAGCAAGACAGGCGTAAAGAGAAACAAAGGTCAAGATACCTATTATTATCTTGTCAAGAGAAAGGACATTAGTCTTCATGCTGCGCTAAGAAAAACGAGACCTGATCTAAGAAACAAAATGAGCAGAAGGAGAGGGCTCCCGCACATGAAGAACAACCATGCGGAAAGGAGGAAGATACCCAGACCTACCCAGAAAGAGAAGAGAAGTTAGTGAAGAAGAAGAAGAGAAGAAAAAAAACAGTGACAGTGAAAGTAAAGAAATTTTGTAAAAATTTTTAAAAAAGGAGAGAGTGAAAGGAAACGAAGAAGTCAGTGAACTTTTTAAAGTGATGTGTTGTGAAATTTGATTGCAATTTTACCAGATAATAAACAGAAGAAGAAAAAAACATGTGTCTCTTGGTGCTTGAATTTTATAATAATAAGAATCTACAGTCAGTCACTCACACACGTACATCATGGGAAAAAAGAGATTTGAGATTTTTTTGATTTTGGCAAATGTTGAGTAGTCTATTTTCGATAGAGGTGGGTAGCCCTGTAAAGGATCGTTGGGTGTTTTTTTGTTTTGTTTTTAATTAAAAAAACAAACTCAGGAACGGGAGATAATGAGCCTTAACTGCCTTATCCCTATGCCTTATCACTATGCAAGACTGTTTGAAGAGAGTCTTAATCTACGATCCAGATATCAGACGAAGTTTGAGGAAGAGAAGAAGACCTGTGCGATGTTTCCTATGTGAACTAAGTGGTGTTAACAAAAAAGGCCTTTTTAAGGACCACTCATATGTCTCGACAAGATGTATATTCTCTCTTGCCTAAATTTCTTTAGTCGATTGTATAGCTGTTTGATAGATTTATGTAGATAAATCTATGTATATTTATGTCTCTATACATGTCTCTATGTCTATGTCTTTATTGTAAGTATCTCTACCTAGAATAAGGCGTATTCAGGACAGTCTCTTGCAACACTTTTCCTCACTGTTGCTTCCGATTCAGGTCAACCACTTGCAATCACTTGCAACATTGTTACCATTGTCTCCCCGGCGTCCAGTACCATGACGTCACTCCTATCCAATTCTCCTTGTCACTAGATAGTCCCAACACATTGTCTCTATACATGCCCCTTGTTAAATTCCCATTGTCCCTAGACAGTCCCACAATATTAAATTTCACTTTGTCAGCAGGGTACATTTCCCCCGTTTTAATATTAAGTACCCGTTGCCCCTAGGGTGTCCTAATTCACTAATTAGGGCGTAGTCAACGAGTCGGTTAAATTGGATAATTTGCGCGCCTATTATCTTTAGGACTCACGGTACTAATTCAACTCCAATGGTAAACATATGGAAACACTATGATATTCAAAATTCAATAACTTAAAATTTCTGGGTGCTGATAATGACGCCTATAATTCTTCGTGCACATCTAACCTTGGTGCAAGCTTATGTGTGGAGAACACCATATGACCCGCGGCATTTTGTTTACATACATGTGCATAAAACAAGTGTTATTGATTCTGCACCAAATGAATCAGGTGCTACTTTCAGTACTGAGTACTCCTGAATCAAGACTGTAAAAATGCTAAAACTGCATCAGTAGAAATTTGTCAATATTTTTTTACGTTACATATAGGATAAGCTATCAAAAGATATTTTTCCTAAAATTTTAATTTTCATTATTAACCAATTATGGACCACCAAACCTATAAATACTCTATTATTTCTTCACCCATTTCTAGACTAGTTCACAGTTCTTCCGTATAATTAGTACCGTGTGTCCTATATGGCTGCTATTATGGGTTAGGGACATTTTCAAACTCCTCTGACCTCGTTCGATCTGTTCATGTATTGGTACGAAATATGATCTGACCAAGTCGAGAGGTATGTCTGACGTAGCTAACTAGGTCTAATATTTTTCCTTAATAAAATATATCAGCCCAGGCTTTTAACTTTTAAAAATAAAATAAGACAAAATGTGTGACAATATGAAAAAACATTATCTAGCACATAAAGTTATTTCGTGCTGTCACAATTTTTTATTGATATTAAACGTCAGACTCGTTTGGTGGTGCCTAAACTAATATGCAATATGTTTCTTGGATGGAATGGGGAAGGGGCGATCTCAGAGATATTGACAACCCGTAATTCCCGAAACGCGGGGCCCAAGCAGCAGGGAGGGTGAACCCTACAAACTTTAGATGGTTCCAAATGCCGAAATAAGATCTCCACAAGGAGGGGTTTCAATCAGTAATAACGTCGACTACGTTTCAAGAGGAACTCTCGGAGAGATAAGCCTCTTTGGGAGGTCCTTCTGAGTTAGTCCAAATGTGGTTTCTGGTTGAAAACCCATTAATGGCGCTTCGATTACAAAAAATGAACCAATTCGTTGTCGTCGCCCTCCCTGCTGCTATTACCCCAAAAAATGTCAAGACCAACACGATATCGTGTTCGAGGATAATGTAAATTTATCGTGATAAATCAGTGTAGAGTTAACTGAGCCTGACTAAATAAATTTCTAAACTCATTTATATTCATATCACCGCTACACCAAGTTTGGTGAATATGTCTCAACGTGTGAGTATCGACACCGTTGAATACAGCAAGGATACTACAATTATCTCTGATCACTTTTGGAATTTGTGTATACCGTTGAGTAACATAAATCACATCAGTGTTTTTGTGTCTGCCCCTTGAAAATATCCGAGCGGGGTTTGTTTGCCTATCCAGCATGCCATCATCGTACACTGCTAAATTGTTAATAAACCCATCAAGATCTTCTACAGATGGCGCTTCATTGATGTCGGTTAAAAAGGCAATGACGTCGTTGCTCTTTTCATTTATTGATCTTGCGTTTTCATCAAAATCTTTTAACACTTCGTAACACCGCTGGTCATCAACTGATGGTGCTACCAAATACAACGTATCCCACCTGAGCCATCTCATTATTAGGTTAAGAAGCACTTGTGTCTTACCCGATCCAGATGGTCCAATTATGATCATACGAACAGAATTTGGTAACGCAGCATGATGCTTAACTGGTTTTTGCTTTCGTGTTGCAGAAAAATCAATTACATTCATGTTATATATAAAATAATTATCGATTTATATTGCGTGAAATGCAGGACGCGCACCCCAACAAATGATAAAACAACTATTACAACAAGAAATAACATATCAGCACTTACGGGTAAGTGTGAACGATGTGGTACAAAGAAATTTAAATTTATCTCCGCGCAGTCAGGTGACAGGCCAAAGCCAAAGTCAAAGCCAGCGTCAAGTAAAAAGAAAAAGCAAGACGGAAGTGATATTGCAGCAAAATTAACAAAATTACCCGGGACTCCGTGGGCTAAATACCCAAGTAAAAAACATCTTCCAGGATATGATTACTGTGGTCCTGGAACCCGACTTGATATCAGACTTGACAACCATGATCAACCAAAACCAGGCGAGGAACCAATAAACGCTATTGATCAAGCGTGTCATGCTCATAATGTAGCTTGTAAAAGGAAAAATCCACAATATAGGCATCTTGCTGATGTGAAATTAATTCACGCGTTAAATTTCATCACTGATAAATCTTTCAAGGAGAGGTTAGCTAGTTTGTTAATAAAATCCGCAATGAAAGGTAAATTAGCGCTAGGTGCTGGTAATTAATTATAATGGAATCGATTTATTATTCCCCAAGAGGATACTGGAAGGGTACCGCAGCAATTAGTAAACTCACTCAAGCAGCAAAAGTTACGCATGTTACTGCTAAAAAGTGGTTAACCAAACAGGCAATATGGCAAGTTTACCAACCACCGCCTAAACAAATTCTCTTTGCACATTTCAATGTCAGTGTTCCTAATGAAGTTCACCAAACTGATATATTATTTTTCCTCATGATACCGTTAAAATACAAAGATGTCAAATAACATACAACTATGCGCTAACTGTAGTTGACGTTGCAAGTAGATACAAAGATGCAGAACCGTTGTCAACGAAGACGGCTGCTGAGGTTGTTCTGCTTTTGAACGAATTTATCAACGAGGTGGTCTGCGATGGCCACAGCTGTTACAAGTTGATCCTGGCAAAGAAATTCAGGGTGCAGTATCATCGCTAATGAAATAACATAACGTCACCATCAGACGAGGACATACTGAGATTCATCGTGATCAGGCAATTGTTGAACGATTTAATCGAACACTTGCTGAGCGGTTATTTGGATAACAATATGCGAAGGAATTTATTCAGGACAAGAGATCACGCGAATGGGTTGCAAGATTACCAGGTGTGATAGCTGCATTAAATAATTAAATAATTCGAACAACCAACATGAAACCTATTAACGCAATTACCAGATATAATATACCCGTACAACGACGTGATTTTTCAACACAACAGATGCTGGGCAATGACACTGTGAGATATTTATACGAACCAGGTGAACTTGAAGGTGGTAAAAACAGAGCCACTGATCTTATCTGGAGCATCACTACACACAAGATATCTGGTATAACTAGATCTACTGGTAGACCAGCAATCTACAGGCTGGATTCAACTGGTCCTCAACGTGGATTTACACGTGAGCAATTACAAGTAATTCCCGAAGACACACAATTACCGCCTAGATCACTTAACTAGTATCCCGACGTCGATTGCATTCAAGACAGGTCAGAATAACATTTTCTCGTGTATGACCGCGACTGTTATCTTTTCTGTCTACGGCAAATTGTCTTGGATGTTTACTCGAATACTGCTACAATATTACACAATTACAGCTTACACAGTAATTATTCTGTTGTTGTTTCAGCGCGCTGATGAAATCAATGTCAAGATCAAAATCGCGATTATTTTTTCTGTCGCTTTGTTTATAACCGGCACATTTTTTTTCTTATTATATTGACTTGACATTTATCGTCGTCATCGATCACTGACTCGTCCAAGACAATTCTCCGCAGTTGAGATATTCATCTGACTCTGGACACAGCCAAGTAAACTAAATTTGACCACTCGATACGATCATCAATGATCCAAACAACTGTATCAGAGATAGTCAGTCCTTGAGATGAGTGGATTGGCATTGCGTATCCTAAAGTCCACGGGGATTTATCAGCGTGAAGAGCATCTTCAACAGCGTTGATATCAACTACGACAATATCATTTAATACGAGATTTTGTTTTTCGGTCTGTCCTGGTATATCAACGTCAATACTTTGCCGTCGCGAATCAGCTGGTCGATAACACAACGGCACTGGCAACGTTGGAAACTTCTCCCGTTGTAACTGAAACAACCGCTGTTGAAGTTTGTCTCTGACTATCTTTCTACTTGCCACTATCAAGTCGTTTGGTCTCCGCGCTTGCAGAAAGTCGTTCACTGAAGTTTCTGAAATTATTTTACGCATAATTTCACGTTGAATTTTATTCGATTTGCAGTCTGATTAATTTCTTGAACTCGTTTAATTCTACATCTAGCGCTCTATAATCATCAGTTATCTCCTCGTAATAATCAACAAAATCTTTTAACCACAAATGTGGAGATGGTCCACCAAAAGGTGGTGGATGGCCATGATCGCCACACATTATCACAGCTGTATTTTTTTGTTAATAACCAATTAAGAAATATTTTTAATGTTTCTAACGATACCGTACATATTTCATCCCAAATTATGATCCTTGGAATATATTTCTCTCCCATTCGATCAGGAATCCATGCGTCGCCCTTGCATCTGAAAAAGCTGTGATAAGTGCACGAGTTAACCCTTCGTTGTTTCATCTCTCGCGCGAGTCTGTGTGTAGGTGTTAACACGATCATATCTGAATTCCGAAATAATTCAATCGCTCGAGTCGTCTTACCAGACCCTCCCGGTTCATTGAGATAAACCGTCTTGCGTCTGGATACTGGATCGTACACAGATGGCGCACTCGACGTTTCCGATAACTTTGATTTATAATAACTGTCTTTGATCTCAACATCTGCGGACTCACAATAATCATATGCCATTTCTTATTTTATTCTCCACGAACCCCATGATTCATCATCAGTTGTAAAACGAGTTACCGAATTCGGTTATTTCTTGTTGATGTAAAACGAATACGTTGCAACTCTAACTGTAGTGTCAATAAAATCTGTTTATCATCGATAGCAAATTGAGGGAAACACAAGCTAGCATCGAAGATCTTAAATGAGTATACTGAGGTGACTCGCCATCAGTATAACTTACAATTGTACCCAGCCGAGTTCCGTCAGATAAGTAAGCGTTTTCTCTACTTATAAATATATCTCTCGCAGTTGCATCAGCGATTATAAAATCGTATTCAGCATCGTCCATAATTAGTCGTGCATAATGTCATTTATGATTATATGCACCGCCTTGAGTAAACTTACAAATTATTCTTCTACCGAGATCCTTCACTGTTCTTTTCTCGTCGAGGTTGGCTATTAATGTACTGTAATCATCATTTTCGCAATCAACCAGTTCAGGCGTCGGTAACCAAACTTCAGTCTGTGCCCGAGATGATATGATTGCCTCACTGACCGTCAACGACATCAGCATTTTACAATCAAGCATATATCGTAACAACACTATTGGTGCCCAGCGCTTTTCACTAAAGTGCCGACCAAACCAAACATAACAAATAACATGAAAACCCTTAGCCATTTCGAATGACACTACACGAGCGAATCCTGTTTGGTCAAAATCGGGTAATGGCCCATTAATGGCTATTCGCGTCATCAAGTTCGTGGGGTTGTCCAAATCTTTTAAAGTATCCAGAGCATTATCCCATCCCGAGAAAACTTCCTGGATAACACGCAACTCTATCAACTGATATCATTTCCTTGTAATTATACTTGGTATTCCACAATTTTTGCCGTGTCCGTATTCACAACAACTTAATTGGACATCTTCGAGAAACTCCCTTCGGGTTGGCTTCCAGAATTTTTTTCCTCTGGCAGCATGGGTAGCAACTGATGGGACAGTGGAACAATTAGTTAGTGATCGGTCAGTATCTTTTGAGTATCTCTGTGCAAGTTTTCTCATTGTTTCATGAAGAGATTCTTTACGGTATATTTCACCGTTAACGCGCACGAATTGATCATATTTTTCACCATCTGAACTTTTAAATAACCACACTGACATAGGATCGCTTTTACCTATCTCATTAATAAAATCAAACATGTTTCTCCCAGAGTTCTCTGGGTAATATCTTACAGTTCGATCTCGTGGAAATATTGTGACTGCGCTGGTCCACGCGTGAGCGTTATGTTCAATGATATTTATTGGAGCTTGGTTCCGATTATATTTCGATTCGTATAATAGTTCCCCTGTTATCGTTGCTACGGTTATTGGGAATCTTAGTGTTTTCTCTAACTCTGCAACATCGTTTATTGTAGCACCGGTATCCATGACCCGTTCAGCGTCTTGTAGTGGTGAAGTCAGTCATTGCAGATTGAAAAAAACAGTTGGTGTTGTTGATAATGCTGGTTATCTCAGATTTACTGCTGGGGAAAAAAAGCCTATTATAATCACAGGTTTGTATTTGAATGTTTCTTTGGAAAGATCAAATACGGTCTTGTGATTGATCACATCAACAACGACAAACTTAATAATAAATTATCTAACTTACAAGCTGTCACGCCGTGCGAGAATTCTGCAAGAGGAGGTACCAGTAAATTTAAGACCGTTTCAAGGAGAGCTGTCAGATCTCTCAACATAAGCACCGGTGAAGAGAAAACATTTCAGTCGATGGCCGCGGCTGGCAAGTATTTCGATATTCACTCGATGTCAGTCAAACGTGTTGCAGAAAATGTAACCAAATCATCGTTTTCATACAAGTTTGGTAGCTGGATTTTAGTTCATTATGTAGATGCAGATAACGGAGATAACTCTGCAGCGACTGTGTAAAAGTCAATGATGCACTTCCCTCCCCCTTGATTTCATCAAGGAGATTTGTGCAACACTTCTCATTACCTATTTGACAGGTAATATGTTATCCAGCGCGGCAGAACTGTATACAGTTCTTTTTTATACTTCCATACAGTTCGTGGCGTAACCGTCTTATTGTATACACCCTGCACCAGTCTATTTCAACGCGTTATCACTTCCGCTTTGATAAAATCAAGAATTGTACAGGTAGGCTTTTTTCATAAGCAGTATGAATTCTATGTTAAAATTTAGATCCAACTGGATTTCAGAACTTAAATTTAGTTGCAAATTGTTAGCTGTCTGCCAACAGTTAGCTATATAATAATTTCTAAAACATATATCATTAGATTAGGACCATGGCGCAAGCAGTAGCGGGGTTGATTCTCATTCCGGTAGTGTCAACAGGCAGCGGTTCGAGTCTCGTAACGGGCATATTGTCGACGATACCGATTAATAGGGTTTTATAATTGGGACGGCAGCCGAAGCTGTTCATGTACATCTCTCTCAAGATCAAATTGTGGGGGGAGGAGGGTTTACCCCTGGGATTTGATCTTGAATGCATGAATGCAATACACAGACAGCCTTCTGAATATTCTAACATTTCGTTTCGCTTTCGTTTAGAAAATTCGCTGGAGGTATGTTTGTGACGTGCCCCCAAAATAAACAGTAGCGTGGATGCATAAGCTCTAAGTCACATGGGCACTCCACAAAACAAAACATTCAGAAAGAATGCGGCGAAAAAGAAACTATCATGAAATGATAACCGCTCATCATAGCTACTGTTCATTTTTTGGTCTAAAATATTTTTCTTTTAAATATATAATATCGGTATATATAATAATATGAATTACGAAAATATCAATGATGTACTTGTTCCTATTAAAAAATTAGAACATGACGGTATAAAATTATCTGATGAATTAAATCCTGAATAAATCATTTCTGATTTTGAAACACTGCAAGAGGCTACATGCGAAGGGCGGTATATTCTGACATCTAATTACAGATTTATAAATAAAAAAAATTTAGACGGCTATGTATCAACTCCCAGCTATGGTAGCATAAAGAAACATAAATAAATGAATTTGTTTCGTTGTCTGGTGCAATTGAAAAAATTAGATCACAATTATCTCAAGAATACGAATCAAAAAAATAATTAATACTCGCTTAAGGCAACTAAAAAAAAAATTATGTCAGATTGTGAAACGATCGAAAGTTAGACCCCTTGATGAAATCAAGGTGATTTCATCAAGGATGAAATTAAGGATTTTATCAAGGATGAAATCAAGGGGTTTATCAAGGTGATTTCATCAAGGGTACTTGGAAATGAAGTAAAGTACGTGAAAATGAAATGGAAAGTAAAAAAAAAAATTTTTACCTACATTAATCTGATGAGTTAGATAATATTCTTTTTTACTTGTATCAATCTGACTTGTATCAGTCTGATGAGTTAATTTTTTTCACTTGTATCAATCTGACCTGCATCAATCTGATGAGTTAGATAATATTTCCTTAAGTCGATCAAATTTAATGCAAGAGTGCGCATAATTTAGGATTTGATCTTTATCACACGTGACCATAGAAATATGTTCTCGCTGTAGTTTATCCAGCTGCGATTGTGTCAATAAATAATCCTCTAAACCGTATACATCAATAACCATATCAACTGGGCCGACTTGAAACTGTGTAAACACTTTATTGATGTAGTTTTCAAGTACTTGCTTGTCGTGTATGAAAACCTTCACATGTTGGTACATTATATTATTACTCGTAAGGTCTAATCGGAAATCTTACGATGAGATCCTTAGGATCGAAAATCTTAACGATTTCACAAATAAATTAATATTTAACGTTTCAATCCTCAGATCCAGAAGGTGGCCGGACTGGTCACTTAGTTTGAAATTTATTCTTGATAACAGCGGATTATGACACCGCAGATAGACCGGATTGAGCGGTACTTGCACAATCCGATATCCATGTGGTGAATCTTTTGGGGTGAATGCATAAAGAACAAACCCTTGCTGTGCTTGATTTGATACTGTCGTGTCTGTGCTTAGCTGCCATCAATGACATCACTTACAAGATTGACCACGACCACATGGGTTATATTTGCGATTTCCGGGGATACATGTAGTCCTTGCCCAGTTGTGTCGTTGTTGTGCCGGAGAATAGTTGCCGTGGTAGTGTTTTTCTCCATTGTTCAAGTATATCAGTGAAGAACTCATCAATGATATCATCGACGGATTTTTTTAATTCATCTGAACGATCGTCGGGAAATATAAAATCCGGTAGGTTAATCTCTGCTATCTTGTAATAATAGAGAAACGATTTTTTGGCTTTATTATTTTTAGTGTTAATTACCGCTTGTTTACTTTTTTGAGTAATGAGCTCAAAGCAAAGAATTGTTTTGATGCAAATAATGAAGCAAATTAATAATATTACCACGATTTAATGTTGTGCCGGAGAGATAATCTATGAAATCATCACGTAGTTTCGCGAAATGTTTTCTATATTCTTCTTCCATGTAATGGAGTATATCTTTCAGGTCGGGCGCGCTATGGGCCCCTTCGCCATATTTCCACATTGGAATTTCAGCTATCACATAACTTTCCCGAAAGGGATATACCGGAATATCCCTTATGCATGTTTGTATATAAAATTCCAGCTCAGAATCATTTACGAGCATTAAGTTAAATCTCATGTCATAGCCTATGTGAGACATAACAGATAGCTAAGCCTCTCATTGTAATTTGTATCAAACGCTGTGAAATCAGACTTTTTCGGTTCTTGCGGTATTGGTGGTGTCGGTGGTGGAATTTCAGGCCATCCTAACACTGATCTGATCGAACTTTGATATATATCCACGGCGTAGTCTGGAGAGTTTATCTCAATTGCAGAAGACAGCGTTGGTTCATGAACGGTTATTGTTATTTTAGATTTCTTCCTGGTAATATCTTTTATTCGACGTTGTAATCCCTCATTGATTTCTTCGATTTGATAAGACCCGGTTGGTATCCCAATGACGTTCCAGTCGGGTGTACCATCTGGTCGGTTTTTATTTGCAAACACAAACGAATTATTCGCTGGTAAACCACCAAATGACTTTGATCTGATATTGGGCCAGCTGTAATATACTCGTAATTGTGCTAGTGCGATTTCTTTCACTGGAATAGCAGTTGGAAAATTAATACTGAATTCTGGTCTAGTCGAGCTTATTGTTATCATCGAAGTTCTCTTGGGGCTTGTATTTTCGGCTATCTGTTGAAGCAATTCTGTCATTATTCATTTTCGTTGTTTTCAAATGGTGGACTTGTTTGTAGTCCTCGTATATCTTTGCCACGCTCGTGAATTCAGAATCTGATATTATTTTGTCGTTGAGGCTTGATGATATAAACGACGACAATCTTGAGTATGCTTCTGTTGCTGTATTTAGCCGCGTGACATAATCGTGCAATTTTGTGCTCGTGCACGTTGATATTTTTTTCGCGATTATATTAAAAACACCTGCGATTGCCGCTGATGATGAAACGGATATTGTTACTGCAATTGCAGTTGTTACTGCCGTTAGCGCTGATAATACTACTCCGGTGGATGCAACTAACGCGGATACCGAGTATACTGCAACGTCTACAATGACTGCTCGTCGCTTATATTTCTCTACTTTTGTTGTGTATTTGTCAATGAGGGTTTTTAACTCTGATTGCCATTCGCGTACTTGATCGTATCTATATTGCTGAATATTTAATGTTGTCGTCGTAAACTCTGTTACAGGGGTCATTTATTATTTTACGCAGTAACCAATTGAGGTGTTTCAGCTACAAATTCCAAACACCACCAGTAAGATGTTGCGGTTAATTTCTTATCGGCTGCTTCCAGTATAAATGTTTCTTCGGTCCCGCTATTTAATATGATAGTCACAACCCCGGAAAACTTGTTGGTAGAATGTCGCCAGGGATATGTTGTGAAAATCTCAAATTTTGCAGCACTGAACACAGTCTATACACACCAGTGACTGTTGCGGTATATTTGATAGTATTATTTTGTTTTGACCATGTTGCGAATCCAGATGATACCGTGTATACTATGTTGGTAATATGCCCGGGAGTTACTCCATGTGGGATTTTAATCAAACTGGTTTTTATTAACGATCTCAGGAATCCCACTTACGATATCTTGCTGTGTTTGTTTGATCGTGTCAATATTTGTTTTGATATCAGAAAGTTTTGCGTCAACGGTGAGCAGAGTGCCGAAGAATTCATCTATGGCTTCATCGGTTTTTTTAAAATTTCTGCGAAATCTTGCAAACGCGTTTACGTGAACGTCATATTCGGCCCGCAATGTGGATCATTTACTGTCTACGTTGTCGACGTATAGTTTGTTTGCAGCGTCGTTGTCGAATTTTGGAGTTGTTACAGCTACTATTTTGTTTCCGTTCGTGTTGAGTTCAACTGTCATTGTGTCACCGGTATTTTTTAAGCGATTAGCAACTCTCTGTATGATTTCATCTCTGATTGTTATAAACGATATACTTGAGTCTCTGATTTTTTTTCGCTGTCAGTAAACACGGGGATGTTATCCGGGCTAGCTCAAAGAGCGCTATCTGTGGTTACTGTAAGCCATGATAACAACGTTTTACCACCTTGATCCATGAAAGAAAGTAATCGCTGTTCTTCAGCAATTGCCACAGTTATTACTGGCATCAACAACAAAAGTTTTGTTAGTATTACTTTACCAGCATCACTCATAGGTCGCCATAAAGCATCATTATCATCAGATTTTCTGAAAAACACAACGTTTGTTTTGCTCCAAAAATTACCTTTCGGACATCTCTGCAAAATCCAAATATATGCGAAAGCGGAATGGCACATGAAAATTTTCTATTATTCCCTTTCAACATTAATTTACGCGTTGCAAATCCTAGATTAAATTCTGTATTAGCACCATGAACCACCGGCGTTGTTGCTGGCGTTTCTTGGCCGTCTAATATTGTACTGATCACTGTTAGGAAAATCAGAAGTGTCCTTAGCAAACATCATTGATGGACCAGCTGATCTTGTATAATCATCAGAATATTTTGCTAGACCTATTATTGTTGTAGCCACATCAACATTGTTCTCAACTGACTCAATTTTTTTTCCGTCAATGAGACACGTGGCGCTTTTAAACATGGCCATAATTCCATTATTAACAAAACCAATTTTAACACCTTCCAAGTATTCTGTATTATCTGTTTCTAACATTTCACCTTCTACTTCGATAAAGGTTTCAGCGGGAAAGAAATATCTACTTGTGTCTTGAACCTGTAATTCAATTCGTCCTCGTTGATTTGGATTTTGTACGCCATAAGAATAATACTGATAACCACGCACTGATTCATTTTTAAGAACCGGTTCGTCTATGTCGAACGCCGTGTCGGATTCGCGTTTAAACATTTTATTATAATTTGTTATCATCTAAAACGAAGACCGCCTCCCGACACCAGACTTGTATTTATTTGTTCAGCCCCTTGATTTGTCAGCGCTGCTAGTTTTTGATTTGCGGCTTGATTTATTACTTTACTGACATTAGCGGGCATCACTTCGGTGCTTGGTAATTTCACTGGTGGTGGTGGTCTACGTATTAATCGTGCTAGTCTGTACTTGATTGCCAGGAATGCTTTACTGGCAATGTTACCAACAGCACAGTAGCTTTATCACGAACAACGTCAATAGCTTTCATTGATAATTGTTTTGCGATTGGTATTGCTTTAGGGGCCATCCTCGCGAATAAACCCCGAACAACATCACAGAATCCATTCCCATAAGTCATCATATATACGGGTAATCGTGAATTTACCGCCCTGACCATAACTAGTCTACGATGAGAATTGTGTATGATCATTTTATTTAATTATTTATTTATCTAACAACTAGTCACTGTGGTAGTCATCAACAAGCTCATTAATAAACTCTCGGTAAATATCAATATCCATGATACCACCTTGAAATAATCGCCGACAGATATCAGCTGCTTCATTAATTATTTCTGGTGAATTATTCCCAGCTCGTTTCCCCCCTATGAGAACTTCTAACCGTTGCGCATCATTGAAGATACTGTTAGGACAGGGAATAAGACCACTTCCCAGACCCTTACCTACTGTAGCGCCAGGAGGTTGTGGTTATCTCTGCTGAGGAGGAGGTTGTTGTTGTCTCTGCTGAGGAGGAGGTGGTTGTAGTCGTGCAAAATAATTATCTATTGCGTTACTAAATGCAATAAATCTAGTAACGCTGTTTCTGGCTTGATCAGCATCATAGTATATGCAAAATATCCACTTGTACCAGTTTTCGCGACTTACAGCATCATCGACATACTCGGATTATAAAACCTGGTTTCGGTAATTATAACTTTGCGCGGCAAACTCAGCTAAAACATCAACGGTTGAAACGGCCTTTATAGATTTAATAGCCAGTTCGGTGAATCTATCGTTTATATTAACCGTAGTCCTGGTTTGTTCTGTTTCTGTTGCTGGTATGCATCTTTTTTTTTTATCACCAATTTCAGCGCGAATTTCGCTGATACCTTTAAGTATGTCTTCGTCGACAGCTGAGCTGCAGCTATATCAGTTGGAAGATCTCGTAAAATCTTTTTCGTTTTTTAGTTCTCCTTCCAATTTTTTCAGCTTGCTCAGCGGTCTGTTTTAATATTGGAAGAATACCTTTTTTTCTTTCCTCCTCATCCTTAATATCTCCCAATAAAGCTCTTTCAGTGACCGCCGCAGCTTTTTCAGTAGCTGTTGTAACGGGTTTAAATAAATGTTCTGTGCCTGTAGCATATTCAACTTGTGCTTCCTGCCGCGCTTGTAATTTTTGTCTTACATAATCTCTCACAGGAAGAAATTTTGATTGCTTCTGGTCGTTCTCGAGCTAATCTAGTGGTATATGCTTCTTCAATGTTGGCCATTATTAAATTTTTAATTCATAGCAGCAGGGAGGGCGACAACAACGAATTGGTTCATTTTTTGTAATCGAAGCGCCATTAATGGGTTTTCAACCAGAAACCACATTTGGACTAACTCAGGAGGACCTCCCAAAGAGGCTTATCTCTCCGAGAGTTCCTCTTGAAACGTAGTCGACGTTATTTCTGGTTGAAACCCCTCCTTGTGGAGATCTTATTTCGGCATTTGGAACCTTCTAAAGTTTGTAGGGTTTGCCCTCCCTGCTGCTGCCCGATTTGGATCCCTGTATGCACGGCAATTGGAAATAAACTTTTAAACAAGTTTTATATGATATTGAACTTAACACCTTCTTCAATCGCTTTAAAATTACTTCCTCTCTATAGATATATTTTTTAAAATTACTAACGCGCGGGGCCCATATGAGCGCGTGGCCCGGCCTGAAAGGACCAAATCGGTTCAATCGGCTTAGAGCCTGCCCGGGTCCTACGTTTTCTTGGAATAAAAGACACTGTCATCCTTAGCATCGTGAAATTGCGTTTGTGGGCACAAACTGGGCTAGCGGCCACGGATCAGCCGAGATAGTTCAGACTGGCTGTTTTGACGATACTCCGTTTGGACAGAGAACTGCGATTTGAGCCCTCCATGACTCACCACAAACTTCTAAGTTCTGTTTGTTTGTTTTCTTTGTTTTTTTTTTTTTTTTGTTTTTTTGTTTTTTTTTCGGGTAGGTTGATTTGAAGGTTTGAGGGATGTTTAAGCAACTCTGGCGCAGAGTCGACTCAACCATGAATCAGGTGCTATCACTTCGGTAATAGGTTTTCATAAGTCAAGTTTACAAAAGGACTTGAATTTCATCAGTTAAACCGTGTCTCCACATTTTTCAGTTACATCTGAGATAAACCTTTCAAAAAATACTTTTTTTTTTATAAAAAAGGGGCCTCGAGTGGCCGAGTGGTCTAAAGTGCTCACCGTTACGGATCGCTGCCATCTCACCTCTGTCTGCTTGGGTTCGAGTCTCCGATTCGGCCATTGTGGGTATGTGAGAAAGCTTGCCAGTGGCTCTCGTGGGTCGGTGTTCTTTCTGGGGTTTTCCCGGGTTCTTCCTCCACCATTTATACTGGCCGCCATGTATAGCCTATCTTGTGCTGAAAAATGGCACTAAACCCTACAACAACAACAACAACAGCAACAATTTTTTTTAAACAAGTTTACTCTCAGTATCATCCAATCCTCGCGAGACAAAATCATACTTTTGTTTTTAATCTGCACCCATTTGTCTGGACTGGTTCCCATACTTTCTTGAAGTTATTCCAGCGATGTCTATCCAAAATAAGAAATAGGGGTCCTACTTTCGGTTTTGATGCGATTCTGCTTAACCTCAGCAGAACTAGATGGACCGAATTATCAATTGAATATTCATGACATAACACCGGGAATTTTGAGATCATTACTCGGATAAACAAGTTGCTTTAATAGTAATTCTATCTGAATGCATTCAGCAATACAATTAGTAAACGATAATAATTAGGCCACGGACTTAAGCAGTGCAGTGAAAGCCTGGTGGGTGGATGAGTGTGGGGCTAGAATTGTGAATATCGAATTTCAGGGAGGGCGGAGTTCACAGTGATAAGATAATAAGACAACTTACGTTCGTTATAATATGCTTTGATTTTCACTGAATAATGTGAATAATTATATATATATATATATATATATATATATATATATATATATATATATATATATATATATATATATATATATAAATCTTTGTCTTCAGGACTTGGAAAACTATTTGAATGATACAATTCAAATTCATAGAAGTTAACTCAACCCTAACCACTGGCACTTGATTTCCCTTGAGTCATGTGCCTTTGCTTGACAGGGACTAGGTCTTCAATAATCCAGATTTTAATAGCATTTGAAAAACTTGTTGGACTTCACTTTTTTTTTTTTAAAAAGAAGATTGCCTTAGCAATTTATGTTTCCATGCCTCTGTGTGTGTGTGTGTGTGTGTGTGAGAGAGAGAGAGAGAGAGAGAGAGAGAGAGAGCAGAAATGGATTTTAAGTTGGGGATGAATTCATGATAAATCTATAATGATCTCATAATCTAATTTAGAGTTCTCAGAAAGGTTTCAGAAATGACGTTTAAGGGCATCACTTTTCCAAAATAAGGAATTCACCATACATGAATGGCCGACTATGAACAGTTTGTCTTAGACTAGATTCTAATATCCAAGCTAAAAGCAGGGACTGTCATTACCAGGAGCTGTGGAATTGTTCCATTAAAAGGAGAATCCTATTTAAATCTGACATTCACTCACACCAGACTTGTTGTGATTGCCAAGATTTTGTTTATAACACCTACATATTTCACCCCAAAACTGACAAAAATGAACTTGAAAATCTTGCACATTGTTTGGTGCAAGTTATGATATTTTAATAAAGCATGTCCTAAGTTTTCCTTATCATAATATGTTCATCTCACATGCAATCAATGATCATGCATGTATACATAGAATTTACCAACATAAAATAAAACATTGTACAATGTTTCAGGCTTTAAAAAAATTCTGCATTTATTTACAGAAACTGCAGAAACCATCCTTAAATTTGGCATTTTTTTTTTAAATGATTGAAATACAGAAAAATTAATTATTCTGCTTCAAATATGAATAAACACATTGAAAATTCCAGTAGTATGCTGAAAAACCCACAGATATTGCCTCCTAGTTCTGCTGCTGATTGCTTGTTTAAACCTGCATATGGTTTCTTGGGATTAGTTTAGCATGTGTTAGCAGAATTAATATGCTCTAACATGAAAATGATATACAAGTATGTCAGTATATTTTATGCCTAATTATGTCTATTTAATCCATGAATCTCTTTTCATAGGCAACTGATATCAATTGACATGACGTTTTAAGAGAAGGTTTTACTATGGCAGAAAAGAGAAGAGGTGAGAGCTTCAGTTTTCTAATAATAATAACAATAATGATAATAATAATAAAAATACATTTTATTCCTTGAAGTTCCAGTCAGCATAAATGCAAATTATAAGAAAAATGCAAGAGTTCATACAGACAGCAGCTAATAGTACCCAGTATAACATTTTTAGCTTGACACTTTGAAATAGAACGCCTATTTTGCACACACACACACACACACACACATAGACATCACATACACACATGAACACACATGCATGCATACACACACACTGAAATACAAGGTGCTAATTGTTACATTCAGGACACACAAGCTAATTTTGTACTGCCTCCAGCTATGACATTAGCATCTGTATCAGCATCAGCACATCTTTTAATTGGCACCATATAGCCATTATTGTGTTGACATGCTATTAAATACATCTTTGCATTAGCACAGTTTCTAGGACCCTAAATACCATTATTGGAATAGATTTCATGGCATTTACAGCTTTAGAAGGGCTGAGTTAATCTTGCAATTCATGAATCTCAGCTCTTGGATATGTATTTCTGATCATCTCATGATCATTTTGGTCTTTAGCACCTTGTTTAAATTTGTATTCTAGTTTTAATATGATATGCATAACTGTTAGTCTAAAATGATCACTCTTGCAGTTACGGTAGATGTTGCTAACAGTTTATAATGAACTTTCCACTGATATAGGGTCACTGAAAAGTGGTGCTGATTTCATTCAGGAAATTTTTAGAAATGTCAAGTTTACAGCTCAGCAACTTGCAAACTACTTGAAATACATGCTCTTGTGCATATATTTGTATTTTATTACTTATTAACAGGAAACAATAAATAATACCATCCATAAAATGTGTTTGCTTGCAATCGGACTAAAATGTGAAGTTTAAAATTGTTAATCTTGCATATTGCTTAAAGTATGCTATCAAGCCATGTATTCTCAAATTTGAACTCAAAATTAGAATTTTAATAAGAATATAAAGTTAAAATTGTGGAAATTTTGGGATATTCTTTAACAAGATTGCTCTTAAAATATTGGAGTTTTCTAACAAACTGATCTTTTTACATAGCTAGGGTCAAGAATTCCAAAATCACTAAAATAAAATGTACTGGTTGGTGTGCATAGGAGAGTATGTGAAAAAAGTACCCATCACTATTTATAAATAAGATGTACTGGTTGGTGTGCATAGGAGAGTATGTGAAAAAAGTACCCATCACTATTTATAAATAAAATAAGTGGAATGATGTATTTGGACTCCATTTATTAAATACAATAAGTCAAATATACATTGATGAGTGAATTATTTAAGTATGTGCACTTTTTGCACAAGTGTTAGTTAAATATCTATTTCCTACAATGCTAAATATTCATGATATAAATATATTTTAAATATTCTATCAAATTTTGTCATAGTGAGAGAGAAGGCTTATAGCAGTGACCATGAGCTGAGTAGTGACGTTGTTGAAGGACAAAAATGGAAAGGAAATTATGGTATGAACTACTAAATCAATCACATTATTCTTCAAGTTGCATTTCTTTTCACCCTATCTTTCAGAATAGGGTATTTTTTTGCATTTGCTATTTCTTTTGTAAATCTGGACATATAATATTATAACCAGTCCATGGTGAATCCTGAACTTTTCTTGACAAGTTAACAAAATTCTCCATTTTTAATCAGAGTTCCAAACAATGGAAAATTAAGTTGATATGTACTAAGAGATGCAGCATTCTGCTAGAAATTGACTGTTTATTGTCTTTTGTGGTCTTTTTTGTATCTGTCAGCTTTTTATAATGCTGTTTATATCACTCAAATTATTGCATCATTCTTTCCTCAGTTGTATAGTTCATTAACATGGTTCACAGTTATCTTGAAAAAGCAAACTCATCAACCTTAAAAACGATCTGCATTAGATACATGATGTCAAACCGTACTACTTTACAATTTAAATAAATGTAAATTTATTTGATCAAGTATAATTTGATTACAACTGGTATAATGGAACATAATTATAACTTATGATGTAAATTTGAAGAAAGTTATTTTTTACCTCATATTACAGCCATCAATAATTACTAACTCTAGGCACAATTACAAGTATTTATTTCTCACAATATTGATGGTAAATTGCAACCACATCTAGTACAGTTTTGCAGGTAAAATGCAACCACAACTCACAGTATTGCTGGTAAAATTCAACTAAAACCCACACAGTATTGCAGGTAAAATGCTACCACAACTCACACAAAATTGCTGGTGTATGTGTGTATGATTTGGATTTTTAATGTAGCTTTAACAATTTTTCAGTCATATCATTACAATGTCTGAAGTGTGGCAGTTTATAGTGATGTCTAGCACTGGGGCATCATGCTGCAGACATGTAGCATGATGTCCCACCCAGTCACATTATCCTGACACCAGCCCAACCAGTCCTAACACTAACCTCTTAATGCTGAGCTCCAAGCGAGGCAGCTGTTAGTACCATTTTTGTAAGTCTTTGGTATGACTCAGCTGGAATTGAACCCACTACCTCATGCATTTGAGGCAGATGCTCTAACCACTAGGCCACTGAGCGGTCCAGTATTGCTGGTAAAATGCAACCACAACTCACACAATATTGCTGGCAAAATGCAACCACAACTCACACAATATTGCAGGTAAAATGCAGCCACAGCTCACACAGTGTTTCAGGTAAAATGCAACCACAACTCACACAGTATTTCAGGTAAAATGCAGCCACAACTCACACAATACTGCAGGTAAAATGCAACCACAATTCATACAATATTTCTTGTAAAATGCAACCAGAACTCACACAATATTACAGGTAAAATGCAGCCACAACTTATACGGTATTGCTGGTAAAATGCAGCCACAACTTATACGGTATTGCTGGTAAAATGCAACCACAACTCGTGACTAATTCCTAACTGTAGCATAATACAAGGTACAGAAAACAAGATGTTCTCAAGCATACCTATGTCCACATCTAGTATAAAATGAGAGATAGATTATCTATGCTTTGTTTGAAGGGTAGTAGAAATCATTTCTTTTTTTATGGACATGTCACTGTCTTTACATTATTCAAGCAATTAACTTGAAATAAATATCTATTACATTCCTAGTAAATAAATAATTATTATTCTCACTGATCCTGTTTCATTTGTTATGACTGTGTCAAAGGACAAGTAATTTTCATCCTTTTTAGGGTGTGTCATAGAGAATATCCCTTTACCTCATGCATGTGTCTTTGGATGCCTCTACATCATTTGCATGGAAGCGCCTTTTGACGTCAGCTGTAAACATCAGCCATTTTAAGTCGGTTTTTGTAGCACCACCTTCGGGGAAAACCCCCTATTAGATACTACATTCATTTCTGTGAATGACAATTACGTCAGATCACATGGTCACTGTTTATGCACTGGTCGATATCTGCTATTTAAAGTAACTGGGTCGTAATCTCCACTCTCCAAAATGGATGTCTCCGATTTCATTCAGTACTTACGAAGTTTTCACGATTAGAATCACAACTATGAAAGATTCAATAACCTAGGTAAAGGCTGTGATATTGATGTAGGCAGCAATTAGTTTTTATAAATTATCAAATTCAGATGACTTAGTGATGTAGACGCAAACGAAAAACTTGTAAATTTCGAGTATGAGAAATGGCAGCTATGGTTGGTCATGTGGCCTCACTGACATGACAGTGAACAAGTTCTCTAAAGATTTTAAAGCACATAAAAAAAATCTTCCATGATAAATAATTACACAGCTATAACAATTGGACTTTACTCTTAAATTTTTCCACATATACCAGTAATAGATGTGTACCAAAAATGTAAAATGGTTAAAATTGCTGTTAAACATAACATACACTGCACTGCTTAACAGTTCACAGGCAACTGTATATGTATGGAGTCGAATAGGTAACAGGTGTTCTATTTATAGCGCGCTGCACTTTGTAACTATGCTCTATGAGGTAAAGAGGTATAGTCTGAATTTAATTCCCTGTTTATTTGTACCCTACTACTGCTTTAAAAAATGAAAAGCATAAATAGACAAGGAACAGAAAGCAACAAGTTTTAAAGCATACCAATGTCCATAAACGTAGCATAAAACAAGGACAATAAGATTAAAAAATCCATGGAACTAAATCATTTCATGCATTTGTAGTTATTTTTCATCCTTTAAAGAACTACAGTGATCATTAGAAATCAGAGCAGTGCTCTTTTCAGAACACAGCAACACACCACTGACCACAGTTTTTCCATTTGGCATAAGAAAATTATCACTGGAGTCAATGGAGCACTCAGTAATCACAAAAAAGTAAAGGAAATTAAAATAAATGTTGTGGTGTATTTCTGACCTCTGAATGAAGCACATCCATCGGCAATATGATAAATATAAAATGTGTTCCATACTGATAGTGGTACTAGATGATCAATTTCATTGGCTGAAAGTAATGCAAGACAGACTTTGATTGATTCATATTCAGTTTATGAGCACATGGTCTATAATCATGGATAGGAAATGTAAGGACCAGAGACAAGATATTTAGTGAAAATATAGACACATTTCTTTCCAATGCAGTGTAAAGAGACAGAAAATACTGAGTTTTAATGTCAGTAATCCAGTATTGGGTGGGGGTGTGATGAATTAATTTCCATCATCTGAGATAGATCAAGTTTGTGATGTTGGCCAAGACAGTAATTTTAAGAAAACTGGTTGCAATCTTATCATGGTCGATTTGTGATCAATGCAAGAATATTTTATAATTTAATTGAACCCCAGATATCACTATCATTTAAATGTTGCATTGTAGATTGTGGTGCATTATATATTTACATTGACTCTGTCGTACTATTTTAATATAATATTTATGATATAATGTCGCTGATTTTTCACCTGACAAAACAAAATTAAAAAACCCCAATTATTGGAATAAATGTTCATATTTTTTAAAACTTACAAATTAAGTTTATGCAGGAAAATTGGAACAGTTTTTCCCTTCTAGATGGGGGAAAGCAAAGAACCAAAACCACTAATTATAGTGGACAATGTCTGGCAAGGATTGAACTTGCAACAGCAGATATGCAAAGTAAGTGTATTTCTATAGTCTCTTTTTGAACCCCTAATTAGGATCAGCCTTTTGAATTAATCCTGAAAAGGAATACTAATCAACAAGAAAAATAACATATGCATGGCTGCATTTCATTATTATATAACTAAGAAGTGTTACCATAATACCTGTAAAAGAGGTCATTTTTTGATAATCAGATTCAGTTAACATTTGCATCTGTGTAATGCTAGAAAGTGCTGTCTAGGCTGACTTCTATTTAAGACTTCTGTTCCAGTGGACCTCACTGAAGGCCCTTAGTCCCCAATGCAGTGTAAGTTATAGTTGTCCACGTACCACCTGTCAGTCAGCTGATAAAAGTGTTTGTCTGGATGAACTTGGGTGATACCAGCCCATGTAATCTTATCCCAAGTTGATCATCGATCCATTTCAGAGTAAAGATTAACAAAAAGCAAGTGTTCAAATGGGTAATCTGTGTTACATGTAAAACATTGTTGCTAATCAAACACCAAGAACAAGGACATAGAACTTAATACATACTGGATGCATGCTACCATACTCACTAACCAGTGAGTAAGTGTGTTTAAAATGGCAACATTTGGAGTATATGCTTAGTTTTCTTTCTGTTATATTGAATATTTGTACTGTTTTTAAAACTGAATGTCATAGGCACGCATGGATTTGGTGTGAATGAGCAGACATACTGACTACAAGCCTGAGAAAATCACA
Source organism: Sinohyriopsis cumingii (assembly GCA_028554795.2). Lineage (NCBI taxonomy): Eukaryota > Metazoa > Mollusca > Bivalvia > Unionida > Unionidae > Sinohyriopsis > Sinohyriopsis cumingii. The sequence continues at coordinate 76,606 of JAPYKE020000171.1, forward strand.
CATCAGCAAGATACTGATCAAAAGAAAAAGAACAATGTTGTTTGCTTTGGACAAAATTTGATTAAAATTGTGGAAATTTGATTTCCTGGGCTTACTGGTATTCATCACTAGATTTACAAGAAGTGTATACTTACCTATCAGTTGCCCATGGCAAATAAAATTGTTGTTTAGACAGTGGAGCTAAAATATTTAGCTTAAGGAATGAAAACATGGAGAAAAAAAATCTATTGAACTGTTTCAGTTTTTGCCAGTTACACTGATTGACCGTGAACAATAAAACTTTAGGATTTTCTCCTGTCAATAAAAATCTTCAGCCATAAAAGTCAATTCCTGTATAAAAAAAACACAATAAATAATGATCCTAAAACTTTGATGATGTTAGAAATATAGGTATAGATTGAGTCATACTTAAATATAGGTACAGATTAAATCATACTTAAATATAGGTACAGTTTGATTCATACTTAAATATAGATATAGACTGAGTCATACTTAAATATAGGTACAGATTGAGTCATACTTAAATATAGGTACAGATTGAGTCATGCTTAAATATAGGTACAGATCGAGTCTTACTTAAATATAGGTACATGTTGAGTCATACTTAGATATAGGTACAGATGAGGCACTTAAATATAGGTACAGATTGAGTCATACTTAAATATAGGTACAGACTAAGTCATACTTAAATATAGGTACAGATTGAGTCATACTTAAATATAGGTACATATTGAGTAATGCCTAAATATTATAGGTACAGATTGAGTCATACTTAAATATATGTGTAAACTGAGTCATACTTAAATATAGGTACAGACTGAGTCATACTTAGATAGGTACATATTGAATCATACTTAAATATAGGTAAAAATTGAGTAATACATAAATATAGGTACAGATTGAGCCATCCTTACATATAGGTACAGATTGAGTCATACATATAGGTACAGATTGAGTAATAAATAAATATAGGTATAGATTGAGCCATACTTAAACATAGGTACAGACTGAGTCATCCTTTATTGGACTTGAGGATAAGATTGAAGGATAGTTCCAGTCATTAGTTAGCAAGTCATACAAGGCACTGAATTGATCAGCAATCGTATTTAAAATGCTCACTAAATAAATACTATTTTTCTAGCATTGAAGAAAGAGGCCAAAGATGAAGCCATCAGAAAAATCAAGGTTACTAAACTACCAGATGGAGCAGTAGAAGAAACATTGATGAACTATTTTGAGAATATACGACGGAATGGCGGTGGACCTATAGAGTCTATTGAATATCATCCAGCAGCATCAAGTGCCATCATTGAATTTCAAGAAGCAGATGGTATGTCAATCAATGTTAGAGTTGCTTGTTTCACCTCAGATATCAATATCATATCTGGTGCAATTTTTAGCCATGTGTATGATTGGTGTGGACGACATTTCATCATCTCTCTTTCAAAGAAGTCATCAGGGTCTCTTTTCAGCAAAGTAAACACAGCCAAAGCCATCTTTGCACATTGTCTTTGGTCACCATTATTGTTTTCACTATGTACCATAAGTGTTTGGACAGTTTCTTGTTTGGTAATGTTATTCTGACAGTACGTACTCTGATTGGTGGATAAATATTATACTGAGCAGTTTATATACCTGCCGTTTCTTTGTCAGATCTACACCCTCTGGAGTCATCAAGCATTTGATCTTTTCGCAACCAGGTTGAACCACAAGCTGCCTACATTCATTTGACTGTTTCTGGATCCAGAGGCATGCATGGGCATTGGAGGCTGTCATTGAGTTGGGAAGGGATTTGCAGATGCATATTGTTCTGCTTTTGAGATGTTCTGATGAGAAGTCCATTGTGCAAAGTGGTTCTGATTAGTCATATAAGACTGGAAAAATTATGAAGTCACCAGTCTACTTGATCTAATGGTAAACATTCACAGGAAAATCCTCATGACACTGATCATATCCTCAATCAGATTCAATCAGAAGTTTCCTGTCCAGACAAGCTCTTTTTGCACACATGGCTCTCTCTGGAAGGCTTTCTGCAGAAAGGAGTTCAGTACTTCAGCCAAGGAAAGGAACACACAGTCCAGAAAGCCGTTCACTTTGAAGGCATGCATGGGAAAATGACGTTCATTTACTGGATGATATAGAGACAATGTCATCCCCTTATGAGCCTTAATTCTACAGCTGACTGACTGTTTCCTCTGGCAATATAAAAGAAAAAGATTGTATCCCAATCACAAATCATGGGTTACTACTCTGACACTTTCAGACATTATGGGAGATGGTACTAACCTTTTAGACTTTCTGGCCAACATTGATTTGGATCAGCCACCTTATTTCCCAGATGGAACCTCCGTTGTATTTGACAATGACTGAACTATTAAAAGTTTGATAAAATGACACTGAAGCTACTATCCTACAAAATTGTTTTTACTTTGGTTTTAGCATGTGCATTAAGTGACTTGTATACCCAGTATATCAGTTTCATAGCTGTGAATAGGATGATGCCTGCTTATAGTCAGAAAGTGATCCTCCTCTATCCTTTATAAACTCTTAAGCTGTTGAGAGAGGCAACTCTACAAAACCTAGTTCATGCAATAAGGTGCTTTCTAAAAGAAATAGAGGGCATTCACGATGCCTGAAAACAACTCCACAAGCCTTAACTTCTAAGTTCATGTGCAAGTGTTATTTTTTAATGCAACATATATGTTTGAGACACTGTTGAGGCAGCCTGCTTGCATGCACAATAAACCTCAGGGTTTCTACTGTTGGAAAATAGTCCTGCTACTTTAATTATTTTTCCAAATTGTGATCAATAATCAGTATTTTAATTGTCATTTGCAACTTTGTAATCACTAGTGGGATTCCTAATCTGTTTAGTGGGGGAGGATTTATGCATGGTTGACTGTAAGTATGAAAGAAATTGGTAAATATTAGGCTTGTCTGCTGCATTATGTATCTTTCTTTTACTCGGTATTGGGGTCCAATGACCACCTCAGTTTTCCTTTAATTCCATGACTAGTTTGGGGTAATGATATCCATTTTGCATTAAGCCTGTATCTTCCTTTGTATACAGAAGGAACATGTACTTTCCGCTCCAAGCATTTTGCAGACCTACAACATTTTCTGCACAGATTCCTTAAGCTTCCAGGATGCTGAGGATTACTTCCTGTCTGGGGTGCTCTTCCATGTCATCGTGTTCAGATTTAAATGCTGATTTGAGGTATACAAAATCCTCTCACCCCCAGTGGCTTGAGCTTCAGTTTTGAAGAAAGTACCAATGGCTTTTTCCAGTCTATGTTGTAGTCTTAGAATACATGTCAGAGACAAGCTAGAAGAAACATACATGTCAGAGACAAGCTAGAAGAAACATACATGTCAGAGAAAAAAATGATGAGTGGATCAAGATATGAGAAAAAAAGTTCTTTTTTAAAATAATTTTTTCCTGGCATAAAATGTTTGTGAAATGAAGATGAAAATAAAAATGCTATGCAGTTGCATTAACTACATTCATATACATGCACATGTTTTATATCAAACTGATTTCATGCCCTACATTAACAGTGCTCTATCAAATTGCAATATGTGCTGTTTCTGTGACCACCCAAATGGCCATTGTAATATCTAATCTGTGACTGTAAGAATCTGTTGAATGAAGAAGGGTTTAATGGATGAGTCCAACTGTGAAAGAAATTGATGGAAATTAGGCATGCCAGCTGCAAAAATCTAATACCTACACTGTATTTGCATCCAATATTATTTTTAAGATGTATCTGCATATGAATTTATATGATGTCTTATCAACTGCATCCAATACTCTTCAAGATTTATCTGCATAAAGAAGTTATATGACACCTTATCAACTGCATCCAATACTGTTGTCAAGATTATCTACATATAAAGGTATATGATGTCTTATCAACTGCATCCAATACATGTACTGTTGTCAAGATTTATCTACATATGAAGTTATATGATGTCTTATCAACTGCATCCAATACTGTTGTCAAGATTTATCTACATATGAAGTTATATGATGCCTTATCAACTGCATCCAATACTGTTGTCAAGATTTATCTACATATGAAGTTATATGATGCCTTATCAACTGCATCCAATACTGTTGTCAAGATTTATCTACATATGAAGTTATATGATGTCTTATCATCTGCATCCAATACAATTGTCAAAATGTATCTGTATATGAAGTTATATGATGTCTTATCAACTGCATCCAATACTGTTGTAAAGATTTATCTACATATGAAGTTATATGATGCCTTATCAAATGCATCCAATACTATTGTCAAGATGTATCTACATATGAAGATATATGATGCCTTATAATAATAATAATAATAATAATAATGAGGACTTTGTATAGCGCCTAATCTTTAGAAGCTCTAAGTCCTTTACAACATTAGACAACACCTATAAGATAAAAAAAACATATAATGATATGATTACAAAAACAAACACCATGAAATTAGAAAATATTAAAAAACATGCTGAGAATATTTAAGGTAGAAAACATTATTAGGTTGTTAAGTTTGTTCTTGCTGTCAAAATAAGTGAGTTTTGAGAGCCCTCTTGAATGTGATCACTGTGTCTTTGTGTCAGTTATGCCTTATCAACTGCACCCAATACTATTTTCAAGATGTATCTGTATATGAAGTTATATGATGCCTTATCAACTGCATCCAATACTGTTGTCAAGATTTATCTACATAAGAAGTTATATGATGCCTTATCAACTGCATTCAATACTGTTGTCAAGATTTATCTACATATGAAGTTAAATGATGCCTTATCAACTGCATCCAATACTGTTGTCAAGATGTATCTACATATGAAGTTATATGATGTCTTATCAACTGCATCCAATACTGTTGTCAAGATCTATCTACATATGAAGTTATATGATGTCTTATCATCTGCATCCAATACTGTTGTCAAGATGTATCTACATATGAAGTTATATGATGTCTTATCAACTGCATCCAATACTGTTGTCAAGATCTATCTACATATGAAGTTATATGATGTCTTATCATCTGCATCCAATACAATTGTCAAAATGTAGCTGTATATGAAGTTATATGATGTCTTATCAACTGCATCCAATACTGTTGTCAAAATTTATCTACATATGAAGTTATATGATGCCTTATCAACTGCATCCAATACTGTTGTCAAGATTTATCTACATATGAAGTTATATGATGTCTTATCAACTGCATCCAATACTGTTGTCAAAATTTATCTACATATGAAGTTATATGATGCCTTATCAACTGCATCCAATACTGTTGTCAAGATTTATCTACATATGAAGTTATATGATGCCTTATCAACTGCATCCAATACTGTTGTCAAGATGTATCTACATATGAAGTTATATGATGTCTTAACAACTGCATCCAATACTGTTGTCAAGATTTATCTACATATGAAGTTATATGATGCCTTATCAACTGCATCCAATACTGTTGTCAAGATTTATCTACATATGATGTAATATGATGCCTTATCAACTGCATCCAATACTGTTGTCAAGATTTATCTACATATGAAGTTATATGATGCCTTATCAACTGCATCCAATACTGTTGTCAAGATTTATCTACATATGAAGTTATATGATGCCTTATCAACTGCATCCAATACTGTTGTCAAGATTTATCTACATATGAAGTTATATGATGCCTTATCAACTGCATCCAATACTGTTGTCAAGATTTATGTATGTATGAAGTTTTATGATGCCTTATCAACTGCATCCAATACTGTTGTCAAGATTTATCTATGTATGAAGTTATATGACGCCTTATCAACTGCATCCAATACTGTTGTCAAGATTTATCTATGCATGAAGTTATATGATGCCTTATCAACTGCATCCAATACTGTTGTCAAAATTTATCTACATATGAAGTTATATGATGCCTTATCAACTGCATCCAATACTGTTGTCAAGATTTATCTACATATGAAGTTATATGATGCCTTATCAACTGCATTCAATACTGTTGTCAAGATTTATCTACATATGAAGTTATATGATGCCTTATCAACTGCATCCAATACTGTTGTCAAGATGTATCTACATATGAAGTTATATGATGTCTTAACAACTGCATCCAATACTGTTGTCAAGATTTATCTACATATGAAGTTATATGATGCCTTATCAACTGCATCCAATACTGTTGTCAAGATTTATCTACATATGATGTAATATGATGCCTTATCAACTGCATCCAATACTGTTGTCAAGATTTATCTACATATGAAGTTATATGATGCCTTATCAACTGCATCCAATACTGTTGTCAAGATTTATCTACATATGAAGTTATATGATGCCTTATCAACTGCATCCAATACTGTTGTCAAGATTTATGTATGTATGAAGTTATATGATGCCTTATCAACTGCATCCAATACTGTTGTCAAGATTTATCTATGTATGAAGTTATATGACGCCTTATCAACTGCATCCAATACTATTGTCAGGATCTATCTACATATGAAGTTATATGATGTCTTATCATCTGCATCCAATACAATTGTCAAAATGTAGCTGTATATGAAGTTATATGATGTCTTATCATCTGCATCCAATACAATTGTCAAAATGTAGCTGTATATGAAGTTATATGATGTCTTATCAACTGCATCCAATACTGTTGTCAAAATTTATCTACATATGAAGTTATATGATGTCTTATCAACTGCATCCAATACTGTTGTCAAGATGTATCTACATATGAAGTTATATGATGTCTTATCAACTGCATCCAATACTGTTGTCAAGATCTATCTACATATGAAGTTATATGATGTCTTATCATCTGCATCCAATACAATTGTCAAAATGTAGCTGTATATGAAGTTATATGATGTCTTATCAACTGCATCCAATACTGTTGTCAAGATTTATCTACATATGAAGTTATATGATGTCTTATCAACTGCATTCAATACTGTTGTCAAGATGTATCTACACATGAAGTTATATGATGCCTTATCAACTGCATCCAATACTGTTGTCAAGATGTATCTACATATGAAGTTATATGATGTCTTAACAACTGCATCCAATACTGTTGTCAAGATTTATCTACATATGAAGTTATATGATGCCTTATCAACTGCATCCAATACTGTTGTCAAGATTTATCTACATATGACGTAATATGATGCCTTATCAACTGCATCCAATACTGTTGTCAAGATTTATCTACATATGAAGTTATATGATGCCTTATCAACTGCATCCAATACTGTTGTCAAGATTTATCTACATATGAAGTTATATGATGCCTTATCAACTGCATCCAATACTGTTGTCAAGATTTATCTATGTATGAAGTTATATGATGCCTTATCAACTGCATCCAATACTGTTGTCAAGATTTATCTATGTATGAAGTTATATGATGCCTTATCAACTGCATCCAATACTGTTGTCAAGATTTATCTATGCATGAAGTTATATGATGCCTTATCAACTGCATCCAATACTGTTGTCAAGATTTATCTATGCATGAAGTTATATGATGCCTTATCAACTGCATCCAATACTGTTGTCAAGATTTATCTACATATGAAGTTATATGATACCTTATCAACTGCATCCAATGCTATTGTCAAGATGTATCTACATATGAAGTTATATGATGTCTTATCAACTGCATCCAATACTGTTGTCAAGATTTATCTACATATGAAGTTATATGATGCCTTATCAACTGCATCCAATACTGTTGTCAAGATGTATCTACATATGAAGTTATATGATGCCTTATCAACTGCATCCAATACTATTGTCAAGATGTATCTACATATGAAGTTATATGACTCAGAGATTAAGAATAATAATAATTATAATGGTATTAGGTTTATGCTGTTTGTTCAGAAACCAAGTTTGAAAGGTGAACCTATGCACAGAGGGAACCTGTGTTCAGTGGCCAGTGTGGTATTTTCCCATGGGTGGCTGCTATTAACAGGTTTGACTGTATATAATTAAACAATGTCAGGTATTTTTTAGACTTTTGGGTTTCTTGTGCAATCATAGGAATTAGAAACTTAATGTTTGGTACATTTGAAAAATTATATTCCAAATATGAACTTGAATCTATGTTAGAACAATAAAAAAAAAATCAGAATATTGTATAAAAAAAGCTGACATCTTTTTTTAGCAATGTATAATATCTATATTATTACTAACTTTATTGTGTATATTTTCAAATGTAAAGGAAACCTTTGTTCAAAAATATTTTTTATTAATTTTTTTCTTTGAAATTTAGATTTTACAAATGTCTTTTTGTTCAAATCTAAAGTGTTCAAGTTTTGAACAAAAATTATTTATGCCCTCCATCAGCCACCCTTTATTACCTTAACTATAAAAATTGATCTGCAGCATTTTGGAAGAATCACTGGACATAAATTATATCTGAAAAGTCAGTTCTGAATATTATGGTTTGGGTCAAGTCATGAAACCATGTCATATGCCAAGCTCAGACAACATTTTAAGTAAACCAATATAATTTTATTGCAGCGTATCCACTCTTGAATGCAAAATGATGATAATGAGAGTCAGATTATTTATATTTGATGTTTAAATTGAAAACTAAAGAAAGTTTTAATAAAATAATTAGTCTGTGAGCTATAGTGTCAGTCATATCAAGGAGATGTTTCTCTTACAGCTGTTGACAGAGTGCTCAAGAAGCAGCCATTGCTCTTTCTGAAGAGACAAATTAGTGTTGAGAAATATGTTGAGAAAGTGGAGGAAGAGGAGGAGGGGCACTCCTGTCATACAATTGAAGTTAATGGATTTGTTGAGAACACTAGTGAAGATGTGCTTGAGATGTATTTTGAGAACACCAAGCGATCTGGAGGGGGTGAGGTCACTAGTGTAGTAATTGAAGGTGGTATTGCTCTTGTCACCTTTACAGATGAAAATGGTAGGCATATGCCTATTTATTTTTTCATTACAGATTCCAATATTCACTTTTATGCTGAATTCACTATTTTTCATTTTTCAGTTTTTGTGGATTTTGTGGTTGCTACTTTAAGAGACAATAAGACCATGTTCCTGAATCCATGAATTAAAGTACCCATAAAAATTGATACCCACAAATAAAAATGTATTTCAAAGGATTTACTCTTGTAAAATAATTCGAGATTGATAAGTTCCTCAATTTCACAGCATTATCCAGATTTTTGCTGTTGTTTACAATCCTTTAAAGGTTTGCAGAAAATCCTTTGCTACAAATGGGTTAAGGGCAGCAGCCCAGGGAATTATGGGATTGAAGTAGGGTATTTAGTCCCCATGAAACTTGCAAAACTGCCTCTATTTATATTTGTTTTATATTCTGCAGTTCATTTTCAAATATCAGCCATCTGAGCTTATTTTTCCTCTTAATTCAGTATGCATGATTTTATCCTTTGATCAAGGAAATTGTACACACTTGTTCATAGTCTTGAATAAATGATATTATTAAAGTTCAACAATTTTTCACTTTTTATGCAGATTTGAAAACATTGTTGGACTCAAATGTTTGATTCATATTACTTTGTTTTTACAGTTAGGCAAAACCCACTTTAGATAGACCAATGGAATTTGATAGTTTTTGGGGGGTATTGATATGTACCTGTTTTGATTTTATGGCCATTACATCAGAGTTTTTATTCAAGCATAATTTTGATTGTTTTGGACATATGACTGCCATATGGGAGAGCATATTTTGGTATGAAGTTATACATCCATCAGTCTATCCATCTCTTAGCCATTTGGTTTCTGCACAGTAACATTTGTTTCCACTTTCCACCATCTATAGTTACCAAACTTTGTGGATGACTTGCACTTGGGGTTAGGAAGACCCATATCAGTTTTTGGCTTAAAGGTCAAGGTCACTCTGAAAGAAGCAAAATGGTTTCTGCTCAGTATCTTGAGTTCTCCACAATCCACTGTTTGCTTGTACTTCAGGTAAGGATGAATACTGACAATTTCAGATTTCAAAAGTCAAAGATCAGGGTCACTATGAATAAATGGAGCAATTTGGTTTTTGCAAAATAAATTAAGTATTTCAACCTATACAACTACTAAAATTTGTGCATGGCTTGCATTTGAAGTAATGAAGAACTCTGTTGTTTTCAGGATAAATGTCAAAAGGTCAGGGTCACTTAGAAAGAATAGAAATGGTTTCACATAACCATTTTGGTTTTCCATTATCTGTGTTTACCATACTTTGTGAATAACTTGCAACTGATGCAAGGAAAAATGCTACTGACCTGGGGGTCAAAATTCAACATCACTGTTACTGAAAGACAATAAAAAAGAATTCTGCATAATAACATTTGTTCTGGAAGACATACCCCAACCAAATTTTGTGAATTGCTTGCACTTTATGTAAGAAAGAAGGTTATAAATGTGGGAGTCAAAATGTCAGATGTCAAGGTTTTTTGTTTGATTGGCCCTGAAGAGTGATCATGACCTTAACCTTTGACCCTTTGATAAGGAAGAGGAACATGCATATACTCCATAATTTATGGACTTGACTATTAGTTTCATAAATATATAGGTGTTTTAAGTAATTGGAACATAGTTGGGGAATCCACATAAAAACCAAATTTGACCTATAACTTTCAAACTGCTCCTAGCCGGTGAGAGACACGAATGAAACTAATATTCTTATTGGTAGTCAGACACATTTTACTTCATTATAATGAAAATGTTAATTTAAATGTACATGTATTGTTTTTCAGTTGCATCAAGTGTTTGTGAAAGAGAGCATACACTAGGTGGTCGTAAGCTGAGTGTGTCATTACATTTACCTCAAAAAAAGTCTTGTGCAATGGAAGCAGAGATAGCAGAAGCAGATGAGCCAGTTTGTACTGTAGAGGTCAGAGGTTACAAAGTGGGTTCAGAGGGCACAATTGAACTGTATTTTGAAAATACGAAGAGATCTGGTGGAGATGAAATTGTAAACTTTGATCCAGTTAACTCTGATGGGGTTATTTTCATCACATTTGCAAGTAAAGAAGGTATATTAACAGTTCTATACATTTTCAGAAGTATCTGAATTTGGTTAAAAATTTCTAGAGATTCTAATAAACAATTGGGAAATCATTATAAACAATAAAAACCTGACATATTCCCACTGCAGATTGGGTTGGGAGTTTGGGAGACTAAAACAAAGTGTGTTTTATGGAGGGTGGAGGGGTCAGTGCACATGATCTAAAAAGAGACATTAAATTGAGAATAATTTACCTTTTATTAAAAGCTTATAAAATATTACTGGAAATTCAAATTTGATTTGAAAAGGTGTTAATGATATTTAATTCATTTTGTGTAGTTGAAATTTGTCCAAGATTGAGACAGTTTTTTTGCATACCTGGTTTTTGTTGTGTTTGTATGTTATAAATAGGTAGTTTACTGATACATAAGTTCATGGTCTAGTTTACATAGAATCTTAAAATGCTCTACAATCATACATGTGACAAAACTAGGATTTCAAGCCAGTATATTTACGATCAGTAGATTGGCTTCTAAGCCAATAGATTTTTTTATTGACATAAATTCTACATCCTTAGAGGACACTGACAACAAAATGTATTCTCTTCATAGTATAATAAACCACCAGTTTTAAACATAAATTGGATTTAGATTCTGATGTTACGGTAATTATTATGAGTCAGTATATTGTCAGTTAGTGAAAAGGATGAGTTGTTTAAGTTATGGATGACTGCAAAGATTCTTTTACTAGCATCCAATAGCATTTTTAATTTCCTTCACTATCTGGTGATCACTGATGACATTTGTTGTGATAATTAAACTTCACACTTACCTGGCTCTCATTAGTTCTCAGCTCCTGATTTACCACTGAATCCCTTTCTATTTTGTGAAGACTGGAGAATGTCTTTTCTGTATCATATCCAGACAGACATTAAATTAAACATTTTACCAAATTTATCTCTTTAAAATCCATGAGACAGTGGAATAGTTTCTCAATTTGCTGGTGTCAGTATTCCAGTAAAGGGTGCTTGTGGTGGGGTTGGGGATTAGTGTAATGCATATGTCATTTTTGTGAATCTTTGTACTTATTTCAGCCTAGATGGTACTGTATTTCAAACGTTCCAGATGATCTTGTTGAATTTGTGTTAACATTGAACAACAGATGTCAACAGGTGTCTTACACTGTAAAATGACTTAAATCAGTATAGTATTTGCAGTATGTGAAAAAAAGTCAGATGCTTCCCATTGATGCTCTGTTCAACAAAGTCATACTCAATTCAGGAGTCTTTAAATTTATTTTCGATGGACTGTGCTTGCTTTTCAGAATGGCTCATCATTTCCTGGATCATAACTGCAATTTGACATTTTACCATAAAAATGGAAGCACACTTGTACACTATTCCAACTACCAAACTAATTGTGCATTGGATTTTATACATTAAGTGAAATCCAAGCACAAAGAAATATTGCTGCTTGTCACAAATTTGCCAAAATATTTAATAAAAACCTTGGGCATATTATATTAAGCATCTTGAAAGTACATTAAACATGACAACAAAATACACTGTCGTTGAAATCCATGTTCATGCAATCTGCATCAAATGCAATTAAATTTATACATGCTTAGACACTGTTTACCTACTTTATAACCAAATATACATTCCTGTTTATGGTGACAGATCATATTTCATTAATGTTCTCCAGACTCGGAATTCATGAATACGTTCTCATGCAAACAAACAAAAACTACTTACATAGTGATGGATGAGAAAGTCGTGCTGCCATGAAAAATTCACCATTCTCATCACAAATTCTCCCTCTTCTGATGTCAAAACTCCTGCCTAATTTTGTAAACCTCAAAATTTATCCTATTAAGCATATTTCTTGGTTCTGTCACATGTATAAACATATTGTGTATTGGCAGGTATGCAGTAAATTTAAATTGTTATGATCTCCTGTAATTAACCATGCTTACTGGTAATTATCCATGCTTACTGGTAATTTTATTTATTTAAAGTGTTCTTTTACCATGCAATCTACTGTGTGTACTTGTTTCTAGCATAATTTAGAGGCGTTTCCCTATTAAAACAGTGTAATTACATCAGGCATCACATGATCATAATTGGTATAATCCAGTGATTACTTTTAGGTTATTGTATATCAAATTATCAGTTAAAGTGTCATGCTTGCTGTTCTCAGTCATGTTAAATCACATGAAGTTTTTACAGTAAACATACTACATTAGAAGCAAGATGTGAAACAATCCCAGCAAACTTTCTGTTCCTGAATTATTTTTAATAAAAATTTTGAGTAGGTGGGATATTTCAGTGAGTGATAGGGTGGGGGGGATGGGGGCACTTTTCATGCATCTCAAGAGATGGAGAATTGATATAAAATGATACTATCATATGCAAGTTATTTTAGTCCTCAGCAGTCCTGAATAATTATTATTAGTTTGTCTTGTTATTTTTTAAATCTAGTATTCATCCAAACAGCGTTTGCAGTCCAGTGCACACATTTTTATTTATACTAACAAGACTGTTGAGAATACTAGCATGACATCTGCAAACTTTAACAAAGTGACAGTTTGTAATCTGTACCCCCCCCATGCTAATTACCTTTATCCAGCAGCATGTTCAGCAAATAGGATACATTCAAAACATGTTCTGCATGTATAATGAAGTACTTGATTCATCATTTCATAACCACTTTTACGTTAAGATTTCACGATGAATTTATCTTGTCTACTTTTAGTTGATTTGAAAGCTACATTACTGGTGTGTCACACGGTGAAATATGTTACATTGAAATCCCATTGGTGGTTACTGCTTGTTCTGGATCAGGTTAAATAATAACTACCAATCAGGAATTAGTGTAGCTTATTCCCTGCATGACAAACAGGAAGTTCCAGCAAAGCAAAAGAAAACTTCTTGCAAAGTTATTGATAAGTAATACTTATACACAGATTCTCTCAGGGTTGCAATTGCATGAATCATGCAGAATTTGTACGAATTCACACACTTAGAGAACAGTGATGAACGAGATCTTCCACAGATTAGTTGCAAGTCCCGCATATGAAAATTTGCTCGGTGACGTATAACTTTTTTTACTATTTTTGTCGCAACCTGTTGTTCAGGTAGGCAGCTGTTTACACATCTGGGTTCTGCAAGCATGACATGAATAGTTGTTAAAATAAATTTGATTGGCACATTGTGCCCTGGAATAAGCATTATGGCATAGTTTGAACCCTCCATAATGTTTTACAAATGCGTGTTTAAAACATGGGTTACCTAGAAAAACCCAAATGTTTGATTCCTGGCATGGTTTTGTGCTGGTGATGGTGATAATGGCAAAAAAAATTAAAGTTATGAAGTATATTATATTATTGGACTTGGGAAATTGTTAATAGAGATAACAATGAATGATTTTGAGCCTGAAAATGGTTATAAATACAAGTCATATGTACATGTTGGCTGGACAAAAATAGCATGATGGTCAGTCTCCGTTACAGCAGTATTTTGATGTAGAAAGTTCAGAAATACTGTGCATATTTAAATTACAGACAATGTAAAAGTAGAATACAGTTTTCATCTTTTCAATCAGTTTAGCACTGCAGATCATATGCTACAAAACCATATATCCTTATCTTGTTAAGATAAACTGAATAAATAAGGATGAAAAACGAAATTAAGAAGTAAAGATATTTATTTGAATACCTCTGTCTGCACAAGCAAACTATGGCATTGCTGGACTAAAAACCCTAATACAGCATTATGGAACAGGTTAGAAATCTGGCATGGTAGTCAGTAAACTATTGATTCAAGGAAGTAAGTTTATGTTAGTGAAAAATCCTGTTTTGGAGCAGATATATCCAAAAGATAATATCTGTGAGCTCTGGAAAATTATAAATAACAGCCACAATGATCAGTTCCCCAACATCTTCAAGCTGACAAAGCTAGCTATGCATATGACCCTTCAGAAGGTAGCACAAAAAATATTCATTCACAGATAAGGAACAGATTATGCTCAGAAGTAATTAACAGATTAATACTTATACAACTAGTGGTAACATCTTTTAAAAATTTGATTTAAGTAGAGCTCGAAAAAGGTAGAGCAGAAAGAAACAGAGACAGATATTGAAGTCTTAGGTAACTATTGAACTATGACTATTGATCTCCCCCTTCTCCTTTTCTACTTCCCCTCCCCCACTTCTTTCAATAACAAAAGGTGAAGACCCCTGAAGATATAATCCTGACATTTTTACATGGAGAACAAATTTAGAATTTCTCTTTTTATGCAAAGATAATTAACAAGTGAATGAAGGCGCTGAATAAATAAAAT
This sequence comes from Sinohyriopsis cumingii, assembly GCA_028554795.2. NCBI lineage: Eukaryota > Metazoa > Mollusca > Bivalvia > Unionida > Unionidae > Sinohyriopsis > Sinohyriopsis cumingii. The sequence goes on from JAPYKE020000171.1 coordinate 91,964, forward strand.
TAGCACAGAATCAGCAACGGGGCAGATTTTAAACCACTTAAGTTGATCACCTTGTGTAAAAATCAGATTTTAAATTATAGAATAGGACAGGGTGTTGTCAGTAGTTTTCCTTTTTCACTAATAAATACAAGTACCAGTGGCAGTATTTTGCATTAGCACAAAGTACAGATTTTGTTGGTATTCATTCTCATTCCCATGCCTGGTTTGAAGATAATATCGTAATGTCTTCCAAGTTTAAATGAGACATGAAATTGTTAATAAGATGGTTTCAAAGCATTCATGCCATGCAAAACAAAGGGCCTGGTGGCTAAAGTGAGTTAAATGGAGCCACCATTAAATAACCTAAAATGTTGAATAAAACTCACACACAACCAACAGGTAGTCTGTTTCAAAGTATTTTTGATTTCTTGTCATCGTTGAGAATTGCATATAAATATAACTATACCTTTATCTGTAATCTGCATACTGGTAATACAACCAGTATGTCAACATACATAAAGGGGCACCACCTACCATTTTTCATATGTGTATCGATATGTATCATTTCACAGGCTGTGTATCATGAATCATCCTGATATGTGGCACTGGTGTATCGTTTCACCCCCACTGTATTGCCTGGAATTATGAAACTTAGTGAGGGGTGCATATTGATTAATATTACACCCTCATTACAAATTGTAGGTCAGTGTGACCTATATTTTATGATTCACTGAATCTAGTTAAATTGTGTTGAAAGTTCATTTCTCAAGCTCTGTTTATGCTAGAATCATAAATTAGACAATTCATTGTGTCACTATTATTACCATAGCCTTACTACAAAGATTTTACATTTTGCTCATAACTAACTAGGTAGTGTGTGTGTGTGTGTGTGTGTGTGTGACCACATTGGTGTTTTATCTACTGTATAATACTTACAACTAGAACCAAGAAGCTTGGCAAGAGAATACACCTTGATGAGTACTACATCTTCAGCTTGAACATAGGTAACATTTCACATTTTGCTGACTTCAGTCCAGTTTCCTGTTTTTACAATTCCTGCTATTATCATTACATCTCTTGAAATACCAGACCAATATGAAAAAGGTCACTGTGACCTTTATTTCATATTTTACTGGCTTAGGTTAAACTGTTGCATTTACTCCAAGACTACTTAGGTTATTACAAGCTATCACGTATAGAATGATTAAATTTGGTGATATATCTTTATGAGCACAAATACACTCTTGCAAGCAAAGATCGTCACTGTGACTTACCATACACACTAAATCATTCATACTAGAATTATGTAGATCCTAACCTACTTAGAAGACCTTTTCTAATAACAATGTGCATTCACTGGTAAACATTCCATTTGAATGATTATGTATCTTATATTGTGATAGGTTTTATCTAGTAAAAGTCTGGATTCTAGCGGTGGACAATAATAATAGTTTTTCAAGGCTATAATTGTTGGAATATTCATTTTTAAAACTTTGATACAAAAGTAACATTAATCTGTTTCTTATAATTTATTACCTGTTCTGTGATATGATGGAAAAGAATGTTCTTTGGTATTCAAAAATTATAATAAGGATACTATTTGGCATTTATTCAAAGTGGAAATTCATATTCAAATATTCATTGTATAATTTATATGTGAATGTACCAACTTTTACTGTGCCTTAGTGTGAGTTACTCAACTTTGAGATAGCTACTACATTATGTTAGTGTCACTCACCATCTATACTATGCATATGCATTAACTGTAGGCTCTCAAAGATTGTGACACCACAGCAAATGTGGACAAATGACAACACTCTTGGAAAATACTCTAAATTGTGTTCCCATGGGACAGAAAAAATACACAATGCAAACTCAGTCAGTCAATAGCTAAGAAAGCCACCATTGACCCATTACCACCTTTGCCAGCATTACTATCTTGGGAAGAAGTCAGAATTTAATTTGTTGTTTGAAACTTCAAAAGTTTAATGATGTTTAGTAACTTTAGTTCACACAAAATTTACTGTTATGGATTTATTAGGTGGAGATTCCTAATTTTTTTAACATGGTTTTGATAATATTTTAAAAAATGTGCTTATCGAAATTAAGTCTTCTTTTTGTTATTGACTATTTTTTTTAAATCACCATGAGGACTAGAAATTAAAAATTATATTCAGATGTTTATGACTATTTTCAATTACTACAGTACTAACAAATTCTGGCTCAGAGTCAAGACCCTAATTGTCAAAGAAAGTGCAAAGGTAAATATTTCATTATTACATCGCAGCAAATATTAAAATCTGAATATTGAAATAGTAAACTGAGGTACTGTTTGAGCATTTAGAGAAAATGACATAACTAAAAGTATGTCTGCTCGAATTCTTGATGCAGGTAATGTCCGATCTAAGCAAGGGGGAATAAATCTGCAGCAGATATGTTTCAGGTATAAAAAAGTTTTATTGTTCTGACAATTTTATACAGTTTGCTCCAAGATGGTACAATATTATTCTTGATATTTATATATGATAATTGATTTTCCTGAGGGAATATTATTCATACATGTTTCAGTTGCAAAAAGAGTGGTAGAACGTCAGCATATTGTAGCGGGTTGCACACTTGATGTGCAATTATATGAACCGCCCAAACGTAAATCTACCAGAAAATGGTCTCAGATATGTAGCAAAGAGCCTGAAGAATCTGTACTTTGCTGTGTTATCGCAGTTAGAGGTGTGACAAAAAGAATCATTGAAACTGTGCCACTCTACTTTGAGAACAAGAGACGTTCAGGAGGAGATGAGATTGTAAAGTTTGAGTACAAAGAGGAGAATGAAATAGCTTACATCACATATGAGAGTGAAGAAGGTGAGTGAACTTATTATATTGGTTAGTAATCCTACCAACATACATATAGACATAATCGGTTGCATTTTCAATAAACACAGAAACCTATTTTTAGCTCACCTAAGTGAACTTATACTCTGGCCATGTGTCCATTATTTGTCTGTCATTCATGGTGTCAGGTTATTATAAATTATTATAAAATTAACAATTTCTTATATTTTTCCTATATTTGTAAAATTCTTATAAATTCCTGTATTTCAGAAATGTAAAATATTTAATCAAACAATTATAATAAATATGTATCAAATGATTGTCAAATGTTCTTGGAAAGAATTATGTTTTTGTATTGATTACTTTGACTGTTTCCATTAATTTAATCATAGATTTTAGAAAATGCCAGTGAAAATGCCATATATGTGAACCTCCCACACAGGATGGTTTTTCTCCTTAGGGGTATATCCCATCCCTCATTGAAATCTCCGATGCATACAAAATTTTTAATGATAAGTTTCATTGTTTCCATTTTTTTGGGACATTTTGGTTGCAATGTAATATATTTACAGTATTTGTGCCTATGATTACTTGTCTCTGCACTGGCTTAAGCAGGCAAAACAATGTAGTTACTAATTTTATCCTTTGATTGTATTGGTTTGGTTGGCTTGCTTCAGTGTTTGAAGTTTGTCGAGATGGATTTTTACTGTGTGATCAGAAATAATTCTGAAAGGATTAATGGCATTAAATGATTATGACTAAATAGCTCAGTCACCATAAAACAATAAACCTCACTTTGGTTCTTTTTTCAAGGTATGTTCAGCTTTGGTGTTTAAAGTTGTCAAGATGGATTAAAGTACTTTTGACAGGATTAAAGATGTTAATTGATTATGCTTAGATTATTCAGTAGCTCAGGTGGCACAAAACTTGGTTTAATAATAATAATAATAATGACTTTTTAAAGAGGGTAAGACAATTAGCTAAGAACTAATCTACCTTGAGGCCCTCATACAAAGGAATTTATGTATTTTAGCTGCATCTCTGAAACCACTAGATATATTAGGTTTTGAAGAAGGAAATAGAGTGGGCATTTCTAATCTCAGCTGGAATATTATTCCAGAGCAAAGTTCCAGAGTATTGGAAACTTTTTTAAAATAATTCCTCATTTGGTTTGGGAATTTTATACTGTTTGGTAGACATGGATTGCAGGTGGGGAGTATTGCCAGGTAGCCTATACTGGAATAGTGATTGTAAATATTCAGGAGCACTATTATTGGATATCCTGTACATTAATTTGGCTTTTCTCAAATGGACTCGGTCTCTAATGGGTAATATGTTTAACCTACCAGCTAAATTTTCCTTGCTTTCTTTCTGGATAGATATTAGTCCAAATGCTCTTTTTTGAAGATGTACCAGCTTTGCTATGTTTGTATAATTTGAATGCTGTATTACTGTAGTCTAAATAGGGTTGTATATAACTTTTATAAAATAGTTTTCTGTGCCTTTCAGGGAGAAAATGTCTTATCCTACTGAGAAACCATAAACTTGAATTGACCTTTTTACTGATATGTTTGATATGTTCATTCCATGATAGGTTATTATCTATCAAAACACCAAGTAGTCTATCCTGACAGACCATTTGCAAATTTTTATCCTTCCATGTCAGATATAGTTCATCACTATCAAGATTTGTCCTTTTATGCCATGTTGAGATAAGTAATATTTTTGTTTTATCATTATTTACCACCATGCTATTGCATGTGCACCAGTTGTCCAGTTTGTTTAGGGCATTCTGTAAATAAATGTTGAGTTCATGCCTTGTGTTTTGCATGTCTGAGAATGTTGTGTAATCTGCATAGAGATCTGTAGATGATACTGAGTCCCTTAGTAAAAGTGTTAGGTCATTTTTAGTAAAAGTGGTAGGTCATTAATAAATAAAATAAATAGTAATGGACGTAGAATTGAGCCTTGTGGTACTCCATATCTAATTGTTCCAGGTTCAGACAGAACTTTATTTATATAAACATGTTGTTTTTCTCTCACTTAAGTATGAAGTAAACCATATAACTGTGCTTTCATCACATTGGTAGATTTTCAGTTTATTCAAAAGGATTTCATGATCCACCATGTCAAAAGCTTTCCTGAAATCTACAAATACAGATCCTATTATTCTACCTTGGTCAAGTGCTTGAAGCCATTCATCAGTTAGAGAGATCAAGGCAGTTGCACATGAAAGTTTCTGTCTAAAACCTGATTGATTAGGGTGTGACAGCAAGTGCTTGGTTAAATATGACATGAATAAGTCGTGGACATGTTTTTCAATCGATTAAACTGGTTTGACTTCAGTGTTTAAAGTTTGTTGATATGTCTTGGCATGCCAATGCCAAAACACCAAAATCCAAGTAATTGACTCGAGGTCTTAAAGTGTAACAGAAGGAATGTTTATTAAAATCAACAATTATGTTATTCTCTAAGTTAAAGAGTGAAAATATCTGAACACAACTACAAACTCTGATAATGGACCATCACAGAATGATATAAAACATAAATGAATTATCTGTTTACCAAGACCCCCTTTATGCACATTCCCATGTGACCTAGACATGAGTTATTCTAATGGAAAATTCCATAAAATTGTAAACAAGTTTATTTCTAGAGCATTCTAAGCATGTAAACAAGCCATTTATTACCTACAATCATGGACAAAAAGTTCAACTAAAATGCATGAAGGTTCATTAATTGGTTGTGTAATAAAACAGATGTTAATAAATTAACATTAATGATGAGTACTGATACAATTTCTCATTTATCCTAGTTGCCCGGAGGGTTGTGAAACATGGACAGCACAAGCTGGAAGGCCAGCCATTGAAAGTAAAGTTGTTCATACCACCCCAACCCAGGCCACACTATGAAGACAGAGTTTTGTTTGAGAGACTGACTAGTAAAATTACCCGTGATGGCTTGACTAATTTTTTGGAGGCTAAAATAGGCTTGACCCCAGCTGGATTTTTCTTTGGTGAGGATGGAGACAAAGTAATCATAAGATTTAATGAAAAGATTGGTAAGTTTAAATTTTTTTAAAAAAAATGAAGGATTCTTATTGTTATGGTTACATAGACACAAGAAATCAAATCATCACAATGTCTGCATGGGTTCAAGTCTCAGGCTCGGCTAACATGGGTACATGAGAAAGCCTGCCAATAGTTTCTCATGGTCCAATGGTTCTTCCCAGGGTTTTCCATGGTTCTTCCTTCACCATTTATACTGGCCCCCATGTATAGCCTATCTTGTGCTGAAAAATATCATTAAAGCCTACAGCAACTCTTAATCATGAAAGAAAGAAGGATTTAGGTGTATTGTTCAAGCAATCATCAGGGGGAAGATAATAGAGCAAGCAAGAGAAAGAGAAGAAAAAGAATATAAAATATAGGTCATCACATTTTACAATTAAGACAAAACTGAACTGCAGACTTAGATATATGACAGAGACATCTGAGTAGCAGATATCAAGTAGAATGAAGCAAAATTATATCATATGATGCGATAAGGAAGTAGCATCCCCCATATAACATTTTAAGTTGTATTTTCAAAAAGCTGTTATCAATATAAGTGACTAAAACTAGAGATTGTTTTAAAATTATAGCTTATTATGTTATGAAAGTAAAAATACACAGAGATCATGCTTCAGCATTTGAATGAACAGTATTACAATTCTTTACAATTATTATAATAATTTGTTTTCCTTTTTTCTTTTGATCTATCAGTGACCAGGCATATAGATTGTAGGTTTTGTATTGTTTGAATTTCTGAGATTTTCAACAGACCACAGCTTCATAACCTATCATAAAATCTACTATATTGGTAAGTTCTTTGTTCTGGTAATGCATCACTTTCACACTTTTATATGGGGCAGATAATAGCATCAACGTTTGTAAGAGTCATACTTTTCTAGGGTTTTCAATTATGTCAGATTCAAAATCAGGTTTAAACATAAACCAGTGCATGATTGACCTTGACCTTTTACATTTATCTCAGGTATCGCACAATGTATACAAACTGTTATAACTGGAATCGTGTAATTTGGTGAGGTGATGAATTTTTATGTTTGTGACCCATACTTCCCATTTCAACCAGAAGAAACCAGTACTGCAGGATCGCGAATAACCATCCATACACACAAACACATTCCAGTGTCTGTTGCTTATAAAGTTACATGTACTATTGATCCTTCATTATCAGAGCCTGTTAGATTATATCAGCATACAAGTATAGCTGAAGAAAAGCCAGCCTTTTGGTTGTCAAATCCCACTCTGATGAACACTTTGACACCAGAACAGAGACATAATTATGAAACAGCTACGTGTTGTCATATTTGTGAAAAACAGTTTTCACCTGATGTTAACAAACTTAGTAAAGTTCATGATCACTGTCATATAACAGGAGAATATAGAGGAGCAGCTCATAATGGTTATAATTTAAAATTTCATGCAGTAAAATTCATTCCCAGTGTTGCACATAATTTTAAAAGTTATGATGGTCATTTTATCATATCAGCCCTTGGTTATCCTGATATCATTAAGTTATGTGATGGATGTAAAATAGACAGTATTCCAAACGACATTGAAAAATGTATGTCTCTTATGGTCAGGAAATTGTGTTTCATTGATAGTTTACAATTTATGAACTCTTCCCTGGACTCTCTAATGAATAATTGTAAGGATTTTCCATCATTAACAAAACGAGTTAATGAAACAGAAAGACATTTTCCCGTACCATAGATTTAGATAGCTTCGAGCACCTTAACGAAACATCACTGCCAAGCCATGAGAAATTTTACTCATCACTTGCAGTTGAAAATATAACCAGTGATGAATTTGATCACGCACATCGTGTTTGGAATGAATTTGATTGTAATGCAATTGGTGACTCTCTTGATTTATATTCGACTCAGGATGTATTGTTGCTGGATGATATATTCCAGAGTTTTCACAAAACAAGTATCGATAAATGTAAACTAGATCTTTGCTGGTATTTCTCATCACTGGGTTTGGCCTGGGATGCATTATTCAAGCTCACTAAAGCGGAATTAGAAATGGTAACTGACCCCGACATGTACTATTTCATTGAGAAAGGAATTTGTGGCGGAATCAGTGTTGGCGTAAAAAAACATGCTCATACGAATAACAAGTATCTACCTGATTACGATTCAACTAAACCAACAAAATACATTCTCTATCCCAAAAAAAACAATTTGTATGGTTAGGCAATGTCAGAACGAATGCCAGCTGGCTGTATTGGTTGGGAATCATTATGATAACTTCTTAAAAATAACGTGTTACCAGAGTTCTTTCCGATTTAGATTTTACTTATTTCGTTGAAGTTGATGCTAAATACCCAGAATCGTTACATGACCTACATAATGATTACCCTTTAATGGCACAAAAAATGATTATACCAGATTCCTTATTATCAAAAGATCAGTTTTCAAATCATAAAGGAAAACCGTGCTTAGTAGAAAAATTGTATAGTCCCGAATTTGATGAATAAACATAATTATGTTTGCCATTACAGATTGCTCAAACAAGCAATCGATAATGGTTTGATCATTACAAAAATACACGAATTTTGAAGATAAAACAGTCATGTTGGATGGCTGATTATGTAAAATTTAATACTGATATGAGAACTGTAGCAAAAACAGATTTTGAAAAAGACTTCTTCAAGCTTATGAACAATTCAGTGTTTGGAAAAACAATGGAAAATATCTGTAACAGAGTTGATATTGAACTCGTTAACAGTCAAAAATGATATAGTAAATTAATTGCATCAGAAAAGTTTGCTGGAATTATTCCTATCAGTAAAGATCTTGTTATGATAAAAAAATACAAGACGAATTTAGCCTTCAACAAGCCTATCTGTGTTGGTGCATCTGTACAGGAGATCTCAAAGTGGTTAATATATGATTTTTGTCATGCATTAGTAAAGAATAAGTGGCCAAATGCAAGATTGTTGTTTACAGACACTGATTCTCTTGCATATGAAATTGATGGATCTGATTGTGTAAATGATGATGTCTATCAAGATATTTATAATAACAGAAAGATTTGATCTATCAGATGTAGCAAAAGAAACCAGATTTCATGACTCAACAAACAAAATAGTAATTGGTAAGATGAAAGACGAATTCTGTTTCGAGCCAGTTGTTGAATTTGTAGGATTACATAGCAAGATGCATTCTGTGCTGTCTTCAAACACTAAGAAAAGCATGATGAAAGCAAAAGGTGTTAAAAAGGCTGTTGTAAAGAAAAATTTTACTCATGATTTATTCAGACAGGTGTTATTAGGTGAAGACAAAATCCATACTGCAGAAATGACTATGATAAGATCTTACTGTCATCAAATCAAAACAGATAAAAAATTTAAACAAGGGATGGTTAATTTTGATGATAAAAGATTTTGTACTGACGGTATAAATACACTCGCATTAGGACATTTTAAAACCAACAAGCAGAATTGATTTTAGTAGAAAGCTATTTCAGTTATATCTTACTATTCAAATGGAAATCGTAAAATTGCACTCATAGCGAACAGACTTAATTTTAAATTGTTTTTAAAATAGTATTGTTAGTAGAGGTGTTATTTTATGAAGAAAAAGGATTATATTTCAAAATTGATAAATGATAACCAAGAACTACCTAATTTTGATAAATGAAAGGTTTTATACTGATGATGTGTGTGTGTGTGTGATTTGGATTTTTAACATAGCTTTAACAATTTTTCAGTCATATTGCTACGATGTCTGCATTGTGGCAGTTTAGTGATGTCTAGCACTGGGGCACCATGCCACAGACATGTAGCATGATGTTCCACCCAGTCACATTATCCTGACACCAGTCCTAACAATAACCTCTTAATGCTGAGTGCCAAGCGAGGCAGCTGTTAGTACCATTTTTGTAAGTCTTTGTTATGACTCAGCCGGGGATCGAACCCACGACCTCCTGCATCCGAGGCGGACACTCTAATCACTAGGCCACCGGAGCAGTACTGATGATGTAAATACACTCATGTTAGAACATTATAAAACACATTCATAATTTGTTTGTTTTTTCATTTTGTTTTTATATTCAGTAGTATGTAAAAAGGCAGTTTTTCTGAGTGATGCTAGATACCAAACGAGTAAGCAATTTTTCTTTTTTTAGCTAGCAATAAAAAATCATTGATTTTATAAGTGTTTGTACATACAATCAACACCAGCTTTTTAAAGCAGTCTTAGGTTGCAGGTAGGACACTAAAACATCAACATGGAAGGGTTTGCAGATGGAAATAAAGGTTGTTAGTATGGAAAGGTATGGACATGTGCTCATAACCACCTTTTTACATCCTACTAAAATTCAAAATGGCTTATATTTCATTTCTTTTATTGGCTTTGGCAAAGTTGCTTTTGGCATGCTATATGCATTACTATTATACATATAATCATGAAGTTAACAAGGGGATGCATTTCATAAGCAGAATTTTCTTGCAAAAAGTAGTCTATGTCACCTATATTTCATGCTTCAGTGACCTAGTTGAAATTTTGTTTTAGGTTATTTATTGGGTGTTATTTTTGTTTGAATCATGAAACTTGTTAATTGGATACATATCTGTTAGCACTTCCATACAACCAAAGAAGGTCACCTTAACCTATATTTTACACTTTACTAACATAGGTTAAGTATTTATGTTTAGCTCATAACCACACATTATAACCCCCCTTTCTGACTGGTGCCTTTGGATAGTAAGACAGAGTACATTTATTCTATGTTAATCAATATACAAAAATCATATTGACATAAGGTTTTCACCAGAAAATGAATTACAAGTTTAGTTGGTTCTAAATGAAAATGGTGCCAATCTGACCTTAAATATGGCTGCCACAATGCATTTGTTGAATATTTTACCACAAAGTTTCCTGAATAGATGGCCATATTGGCATAGGTTTTCACTTGAAGTCTTTTTATTGTGTTTAGATATTCCTCACTGAAAATGGTATCTTAAATGGCTGCTGAAGTGTCTAATTTCAAAATCTTATCTCTCAAGAATATCAGAGACACTCAGCAGTTAAAAAATAGGGAAATGGTCTTACTGGTATTCTGAATTCCTGGAGATTAGCTTTGGACAGTAGATTATCTTGAGATTGCTGGAATGTATAAACTTTGCTTGTGCAGTATCATTGACTAAATTGACATATTAGATTCCTTTGTATCAAGCCATCAGTCCCAGTTACCTGACACTGACTTATAATTACTCAGTGCAGAATGGTATGATTTTGGTTTTACTTCTGTATGATTCATTTTCTGAGCTCTCTGTCAAAGTACAAGGTAATATCCATCATAAAGTGACCCATGAGTAATAAAATCAAGTGCTACAATATGGTAGAAAAACAGTACATGAGCTTTAAAATGATACTGGTAAGTGTGCATCCTTTATGATGCATTGCCAATATCTACATTTGCTCTCATGAACTTTGCAGTGGAAAAAGAATTACATGGTTTTAGTGTGGAGAAAATGCTAGGGTACTTTGTACTACGTTAAAGTACATTTCCTGACAACATAGAATCAGTCATTTCATGAGCTGCTTGTTTCAGACACCAGAAAATTGTTTTCCTAATACAGATAAATGAAAATTTAAATCAAAGTAGATGAAAGACATTTCTATACTGGTGTTCACTTTCTTAACATTGCATTGTGAGATTTGTAAAACCATGTTTCCCTGTACTTTCTCATCTTTTATTATTGCCCCAAAACCCAGTCATGGAACCACCATTTCCATTCAATAATGTTTGAAGGGTCTCATGGGCTGAAACCAAATTTGGTGTGAGGCTTTACATTTAAACATCCTTGGTTTAGTTTGATGGTCACTATTTTGAGACACAAACTTAGGCCATGTTTCTGACTTTAACATTGTTCACCTCATTTATGTTATATTAACAGAGGAAACTGAGTTGTTACAGATTAACACATTTCTAGTACATATTTTCTGTTTTGTTAATGCAGCTAAAATTTGGCTTTACTGGTCATAGACAAGAAGAGCGGATGGGATCGCCTGTTTTCTGTTGTCCATCCATCAGTTTGTACATATTTGTTGTGATACACTACTCCTCTTAAATGACTAAGATGATTCCATGTAACTTTAAATGTAGCTGAAGATCTGTAAGTTTCTTTCAGAAGTGTTCCATGCTTTCTATTGTTAAAGCTCTCATATGAAGAGAATCGTATTATCTTTTATTCAGAAACAAGGGGTTATCAAACAGTTCCTAAAGAAGTAAAATGAAAGTCATTTACAACAAAGTAATGTTGCATAACTGTCCTGAATGTTGATGGTAAGGTTTTGCTTAAAGAACAAAAAATGACATTTTAATAGCAGCATTAATACATTACCCATCACTAATGTATAGCTTTATACTTTTTCATATCAAAAGAGCCATCATTTGGAATTGAATATATCCTCCCACAGAGTGAGGAATTGTAAGTATGATGCAATCCACTCATGCATCTGGCTTGGGACATGCAAAGGACTGTCCTCTATTCCAAGGATGCCTTGTTATCAAGATGTTATGTTAAATCAACAGAGAAAATGTACCTCTAGCCATCATGAACTGTATTTATGGTCTTTTAAAATTATTTTGAAAAAAAAATATTTTGATGTTACAACTAGCCATTTCTGTATTAAAAAATGTATGTGCCACTACTTTTTTCTCCCTTTAGAACTGCAATTTATTAAGAGATTTAAAGATGCCTCATGTATAACGACCTTTAGGGGTTTGGGTACACCATTTTAAAAGATACAAATAAGGTACAGGGATGGACATGATTTTTCACCACAGAACACTACAGTTACAATCTTTGGTGTTCGATGGTGAAAGGTGGGCCTTATGGGGTAGTTCTTAAAAGTGTAATACACTGCTCTGTTGATAACTCATCTACAGTGGTATCCAGAAACAACCAGCACACTATTAGTGATGGAACAGGTTACCAAGCGACCTGTAAAATGCTAATAAAATGATGGAGATCGACAGAGGAAGGTGAACATAAAGCTGGGTGGTGTGGGGGTGGTAGATTACAGTGTTGTATACACATTTTATAATAATGTTGAAATTAACTGAATAAGTGTCTCATTATAATGGACCAGGTGTAGTTTGTTTTTCTTCATAATTACCTTTGATGTCAGGACAAACTATATGAAAGAGATCATAAAAAAGTGTTTTTCCACATGGTTTCCATACACTTAACATGTGTACTGCTAAACACATTGTATTACATCACTACTTTTTGTGTTGACTTGGATATATTCTAGTTTAATTATTCTTCAAAATGAAACAAGATATCCCTTTCTAGAAAGAGCAACATTCATTTAGAGAAACAACATCAAAACCTGTGTTATTATTGTCATTCAAAGATTGTTATTGACTAGAAAGGTCAATCGATAGATTTAGTTACAGTAAAATGTCCAAAAATAAATTTACTGAGGTTACTCAATACCAAACATGAATTGTTGGGTCTAACAAATTTGTTTTTAAAAATGCAAATGAGAACATGTTTGCAGTTTGTGACACAGCCAGGAGTCTCAACATGGAGGAAGGGATGGACCAACCTTGACATTTATTGAGCTACATTTTAGCCTGCTGCAAACCTCTGAGAAATATTCCTCTTAAACGCAATACAGTAACAATTAAACATTTTAAAAATTGAAAATACTTACTGTAGTGTGTCAGCCAAAATCATTTATTATTGTCTGTCTCCATCTTGTCTTCCTCCACCATTTAAGGTCTGCCAATTTTCAAATGATCAGAACAATCATAACCACCTATTATTCCTTTATTGCTTGTAACTCCTAAAAGAATCACTCATTTAGTCTTAAACTACCAAAATTCCAATCAATTGACAGTTTGTTGTGTTGTTTTGAACATGTCAACTGTTATTTAACCCTTTGCCTCATAGAGCATAGTAACAAAGTGCAGCGTGCTATAAATAGAACACCTATTACCTATTTGACTCCATACGCATAGACCTGCCTGTTAACTGTCAAGCAATGTAGTGTATGTTACATTTAACAGCAATTTTAACCATTTTACATTTTTGGTACACATCTATTATGTGTGGAAAAATTTAAGAGTAAAGTCTGATTGTTATAGTTGTGTAATTATTTTTCATGGAAGAATTTTTTATGTGCTTTAAAATCTTGAGAGAACTTGTTCACCGTCAAGTCAGTAAGACAGCATGACCAACCATAGCTGCCATTTCTCATACTCGAATTTTACAAGTTTTTTGTGCGCGTCTACATATCTAAGTGATCTGACTTTACCTGAGTTATTGAAGCTTTCATAGTTGTGATTCTGATCGTGAAAACTTCATAAGTACTGAATAAAATCCATGACCTCCATTTTGAAGAGTGTATGTTACGAACCAGTTACTTTAAATAGTAGATATCGACCAGAGCATAAACAGTGACCACATGATCTGACGTAATTGTCATTAGCAGAAATGAATATAGTATTTAATAGGGGGTTTTCCCTGAAGGTGGCGCTATGAAAACCGGCTTAAAATGTCTGATGTTTACAGCAGACATCAAAAGGCGCTTCCATGTGAATGGAGTAGAGATGTCAAAAGGCACTTCCATGCGAATGGAGTAGAGGTGTCCAAAGGTGCTTGCATGTGGTAAAGGGTTAACAATTCTAATCCTATTATCTCTGCTTTTTAAACAAACGTCTTTTCATTTTTGCAAGTCATAGATTTCAGATATAAAACATATGTGCAGTTGATGGACTTTTAAAATGATAGTTTTAGCCTACTGCCAGTAGAATCACATGTATGCATGAATCCAAAACATTTTCCCCTCAACGATTCTCCCTCCAGACTTTACCTAATACACTGTATTTAAGCCTAACATTTTTCCTGCAAATGTTAATGAAATGCCACAGCATAGTTATGATCACATAATATATGTTGTTAATTAATTTGTTCCATAATACATGTGCATTCATGTGTGTCTATGCATGTCAGTAAATTGTACATGAGTTTGGATACTGTACTGAATATTGTTCACTTACCTTACTGTATTATCTACTTGCATCACTGCCAATCTGTTTCTAAGAAATGTATCATTTTCTTTAAAACATTCCCACATGTGCAATATTATGCTGTCATCTCACTAAACCTAGATTCATGTCATTTTGAATCTTTTTATAAATGAAAGGAAGATTTATACAGGTATGCATGTAGAATACTTGACCTCAAAATCTGATATATTTTGAAATATTGTTATTCTTTTCTGTTTCAATTAGATTTTCAAAAACTTGAAGAAGCCTGCAAGAAGCGAGCTCTAGAGGGCAGTCATCTCCAGCCATCAAAAGTTCATGTTTCAAACTGTATCTTAGTCCTTAATCTCAAGATTACTACCACTGAGGACATGATTGAATTGTACTTTGAGAATGAGAAACGGTCTTGGGGAGGACCTGTTGAGAAAGTTGAATTCCACAGAGATGAAGAATACTGCCTGGTGTATTTTGAGGACCACACCAGTAAGATATCTTTTGGCATGACTGATATTTGTACCATCTGGAAGACATTGAGTTTGTGTGAACCATTTCTTTTATTAATTAATTTTATTAATTAATGTTATTACGATACAGCAAATCTTGTAGTTTTGTATCTATAATAACACTTTAAAACATAGTGAAACAAAAACTGGATCACAGGAATTTTATTAACTTTTGTTAGAGACAGTATTATGCAATATCTTCAAAGATGCATTTTAAGAAATTTTAAAAATAATTTTCAAAGTCATTTCATGCAGTTACATCACAATTAAAGCCATGTATTTTTATTTTCAGATCTGAAGTATATTACTGTCTCGTGTAGTTTGTGAGTGTATGATAGTTCATGGTAGTGAATGTGTGATAGTAATCACAAGATATGTGATCCTTGCCTGAACAGACTGTATCTGCATTGAGAATTTGCCAATATCAGTATTGGGATAATATGGAAAAATTGAACCCACATGTGGACTGATTACTTCAAGCCAGTGCATTTTGATCCCATCTCTTGAGCAAGTAGTGATGTCATAGAATTCATTCCTTATTTTAATTATTATTTTCATTGACCCAAGTCAACATGGACAGTACCATCTAGTACCTGAAAATTTTGGGATTGCATCATTTTTGTGTAACTTTCATTTCTCCCCCAGGCTTTGGTTTGGCTTTCTTTAGCATTTCAGTGAAAGCTAGTATGGACAATGTGACCGATGCTTTAAGATATATTAATTTAGCTTTGGAACTTGATGATGACCAGTTTTAATTGAGGAAAAGAGTATTGCAGGCATTTAGTTATCCTACTTGTCTGTCGGTGTGTGTACAAGATAATGCTATTCATTTGCACTACACTATTTAAGATGTGTATCAGTAATTTTGAGGGTGTTTAAATATACTCAAGTCTCAAACTTCATAATCACCAATTAGATGTGAGACTAGACATTAGCTTCATTATGGTCAAGTGGAGAGAGGCCTGAATAACTAAGGAAAGCAGGAGCTGTGTTCCTCTGATAGTTTTCAGGTTCAAATTGAAAGAGAGTGAGAGAAGTCTCTTATGAGTCATAGACATAGACTAGGCATGTGATTATACACTATAGACAATCCTGTACATGTGTTTGTAGCCTGTAGACAACAACAGACATGTGATTATAGACTTTAGATAACTATGTACATGTGTTTGTAGACTGTAGGCAACCATTGACATGTGATTAGTTTGTTGATTGAAATTAAGTTTTATCTCAGATACATAGAGATTGATTGTCATAGAGATAAACATTTTATGTTTAAAGAGGATCGAAGTGATAAACTTTTATTTAAAGAGGATCAGAGAGATAAACTTTTTACATTTAAAGAGGATCAGAGAGATAAACCTTTTACATTTAAAGAGGATCAGAGGATAAACTTTTTACATTTATAGAGGATCAAAGAGATAAATGTTTTACATTTAAATTGGTAACAGAATTACCCTGTCCTAAAAGCAATTAGAGTATGTTAAATATTTATTGCCTAGGCAGATTTAGGGGTCTTATATAAATACACTTATTCTGTGTTTGATTTAAAATGGATATGTAGGATAGCAATAGAAATCATTTTATTACAATGACCAAGTACCAGATTTAAATTTCATTTCAGTTTGTGACCTAGTCTTGCAACGTAAACATAAGGTAGATGGGTCAGAGCTACAGGTTTCTATGCACTATGAATGTCTGGGACGTACTTCTGAAGATGATACTGGACCTTTCTTCAAGCTCCCCAAGCCAGTAAAACTGGAAGGATTAGAATTTGCAAAGATGAAGTTTCTGTTGAAGTCAGAAATCAATAAGGCTGCCCTTGAGAAACAACTCCAGGATTGCTTCACTCAGATTCAGTGGCCACAGACAGAGACAGACTGCACAACTCTGACTTGCACATTGACATCTGATGTCCAAGATTGTATAAAGAAGGCCTTCACATGGGCTAAGCAGGCCGAACAAAATTTGAATGACTTCTTGAAAGTTATTTCTGTTCATGAACGCAAGGTTTTCAGGGAAATTTTTGACACAGTTCTTCAGGTCCTTTGCAATCTTGTCATTTCAAACCCTGATGATGTTGCTTTGTTTGTCAAAAATGCTGAATTCTCAATTCAAGTTGTGGGTCATAAAGCTGTGGCTACAGTTGTTGTGAAGGATATAGAGGATATTATCAAGAAAGCAGAGGCTGACTTTGACCAAAAGAAGAAACAGATCAAAGAGTCATTGACCAATTTGAAATATCACCAGTTGAAACTACTGCTTGCCCAGAAATATCCGAGCAAAATGGAACAACAGTTTAATGGATTAAAGGTCAAAATAAACCTAAATAAGAATGAGATTGTGTTTGAAGGTCTCATGGAAGATATTAGGACTGCACAGGTTGCTATGTATGAAGCAGTACACAATGCTGCAGTGTCAAAATTGAACAACATACCTGACGGGCGTTTGTTTCTGTATAAATCAAAAGAGGTTAAGGATTATATTGTTGCCAAATTAAAGAGCAAGAAACTGGTTGGGGTTTGGGAAGTAGAGAATACTGGCTTAAATATCTATGCCAATTCAGATGAAGTTATTGTACAGTATACTCACATCATTGATGACAGTGTGAAAGAACATCGAAAAGACTTGGAACCACCCCTGAGATCTGTGGTGCAATCACAACAGTGGAATGACAAGATGAAAGACCTTGACAAGCAGTATCAGGGAAAACTTCATGTAGTATTGGCCCCCGATTTCTCAAAACTTTGCCTTTATTTTACAGATGACATTTTGGGTGTAATTATGGAAGAGGTTACTGATTTTCTGTCACGAAACACAGTTTTAGAGAAGCTAGTTACCTGCAACAGTGGCATTGTTGAGTTGATTGAGAAAAAAAATAAGCCTGAGCTTGATAAAATTGCAAAGGATATGGCACATTATTATGTACAGATTATCAGCCAGTCAAAAGGAGGATTTCTTGTTCATGGCAATCAAGAAGGCATCAATCAGGCTACTTATAGACTGCAGGAACTTATTAATAAGGTCAAACATCGTGAACATGACTTGCAAAAACCTGGCATTACTGGGTATATGGAGGGCAAAGGACGAGAGCATATTAACACAGTGGAGAACCAGGTTCCATGTGTGATCCGTTTAAGGGGAAAGGAGGAGTACAACTTAGGAGAGAATAAAGAGGATACAGGCAATTTTGGTATGTATATAGTGTGAATTCCAGTCATGGATCACAGCTAGGTCCTTTTAGGCACCTGAATTGAAATGTTTCTCTCATTCAGGGTCCAGATTAAGAAAATCATACCGTCATACATGTTATATTGACAACCTGCACATAAAAGATACTTGTGTGTAATAATCAAGTTTGATAGCTGTAATTTATACATATATAAAAAATAGTACATACAGATAATTATTTTTTTCATTGTTTGAGTTTAAAGAAATGTCCTTTCCTGAATAAATTTGGTGTTCATTATGTTTTAATTTACAAGTAAATGACTGCAGTGAGATTACCAGATTTTTGAAAATTCATGCATACAGAAAGAGGAGGAGATATATATTCCTTGTAACACCAGAATGAATGAATGAATGAATGACTGAATGCTTATATTCATCATTTTCTCAAGCATACCTCAATTTCTGGCAAATAAATTTCATGATCACGTTACACTAGGATAACATTCCATGCTACCTGTATATCCAGCCCTCCTGGAAAGACAAAATGTCTTTCATTGTTTATATTGTATAGTCAGAAAGAAGCAACTATTACAGGTTAACTCCCCTCTCTACCTGGCAGGTGGCCACTGTTATACCTGATTGTAATTAATTTAGTTTTGATTTTTGTAGTCATCCTGCAAAGATGTCCTCTGTAAAATCCAATTTAGTCTTGTACTTAAATTTCATGATGCACATTTTATTTTCAGTGGTACATGTACTCAGAATGTTATTTTGTGTGGTGCATACAAAGAATTTTGTAAAAATGTGGTGAATTCATTGATATTTGGGTACATTTTGATACATTTTCATTGGTGGAATTTCCTAGGTGCTGCATTTAAGCATGTATTCCATTTATAACTTGTATTTTTCATGACAATGTTATCATTTATTTCAAATTATATATATATATATATATATATATATATATATATATATATATATATATATATATATAATCTGTTGTATGCACTTGTTTGTTTGTTATTCTCTCCTTCATTACAGAGATAACAAGAAATCACACTAAATGCAAGTGACTCAAAGTCATTTACCTTTTAAACAGCACCATACAACCATTATTGCACTGATGTGACATTAAGCTAATATATACATAACTACCTATGCTGTTGGTGAGGTCCTATTCAATATTAGAACTGTGATGTATGTTTTTAGTATAATAATTACATCTGCATTATTTGGTAAATGTAATGAGGAATTCCCCTGGTACTTTTTACAGAAATAATTAAATTTATTTCTCTACGTAATTTGCAGTGCAAGGAAGTTTAAAAGGTTTTAATTGTTGCAGGTTTTAATATATGTGCATCACTATTAATAAATGTATGGCATTTTATCTGAAAATAATTAAACCTGTGTCAAAAAGTTTTAGGAATTTTCACATTAGAAATTGATCTTAAAGTGACATCTGTTTGTTTCCAAGTATATGTGTGTGTGATTAGGATTTTTAACGTGGATTTTAAAAAATTTCAGACATATCGCTACGATGTCTGCAGTGTGGCAGTTTTATAGTGATGTCTAGCACTGGGGCATCATGCTGCAGGCATGTAGCATGATGTCCCACCCAGTCACATTATTGAAAATTCATGCATACAGAAAGAGGAGGAGATCTATATTCATTGTAACACCAGAATGAATGAATGAATCAGTTAATCGATCATTCAATCAATAAATCAATCAATCATATTCTCAAGCATCCCTCAATAGCATACCTCAATTTCTTTTAAGTAAATTTCATGATCACATTACATTAGGATAACATTCCATACTACCTCCATATCCAGCCCTCCTGGAAAGACAAAATGTCTTTCAGTGTTTATATTTTATAGTCAAACAGAAGCAACTCTTACAGGTTAAATCCCCTCTCTACCTGGCAGGTGGCTACTATTATACCTTTATGTAATTAATTTAGTTTTGATTTTTGTAGTCATCCTGCAAAAATGTCCTCTGTAAAATCCAGTTTAATTTTGTACTTAAATTTTATGATGCACATTTTATTTTCAGTGGTACATGTGCTGAGAATGTTATTTTATGTGGTGCATACAAAGAATTTTGTAAAAATGTGGTGAATTCATTGATATTTGGATACATTTTTATACATTTTCATTGGTGGAATTTCCTAGGTGCTGCATTTAAGCATGTATTCCATTTATAACTTGTATTTTTTTTTTTTACATGGTTGTCATTTATTCAAATTTTATATAATATATATCTGTTGTATGCACTTGTTTGTTATTTTCTCCTTCATTACAGAGATAACAAGAAATCGCACTAAATGCAAGTGACTCAGAGTCATTTACCTTTTAAACAGCACCAAAAACCATTATTGCACTGATGTGACATTAAGCTAATATATACACAACTACCTATGCTGTTGGTGAGGTCCTATTCAGTATTAGAACTGTGATGTATGTTTATAGGATAATAATTACATCTTCATTATTTGGTAAACGTAATGAGGAATTCCCCTGGTAATTTTTACAGAAATAATTAAATTTATTTCTCTACATAATTTTCAGTGCTTGGAAGTTTAAAAGGATTTTAATTGTTGCAGGTTTTAATATATGTGCATCACTGTTAGCAAATGTATGTCACTTTATACGAAAAAGATTAAACCTATGTCGATTGTTTTAGGAATTTTCATATTAGAAATTGACCTTAAATTAAAACCTGTTTGTCCCCAAGTATTTATGCGTGTGATTAGGATTTGTAATGTAGCTTTAACAATTTTTCAGTCATATCGCTACAATGTCTGCAGTGTGGTAGTTTTATAGTGATGTCTAGCACTGGGGCATCATGCTGCCGACACATAGCATGATGTCCCACCCAGTCACATTATCCTGTCACCAAGCCAACCAGTCCTAAAACTAACCTCTTAATGCTGAGCGCCTAGCGAGGCAGCTGTTAGTACCATTTTTGTAAGTCTTTGGTATGACTTGGCCGGGGTTCGAACCCACGAACTCCTGCATCCGAGGTGTATGCTCTAACCACTAGGCCACCGGAGCGGTGTCCCCAAGTATAACATTTTGTTACCATTTTGGAACCACATTTCAAGAACTTCATATAAGAGGATCTGCATTTGTTTGCCATGACAATTGGTAAACGAATGGAACGGTAATTAAAAAATAAAACGCTTGGTATTGCACTTTGTGCAGTTTACGGTTCCATGTCCCTAAGATATTGAAACATTACAAGCTGCAACCAGGCTGTGCAAAAAACACATGCTGATTGCTTTTTATGCATACCATATTTACCATACATATTAGGAAATTATAAAATGATTTTTTTCTGTCCCAAAACTTATGGTGAAACGTTTTTCCACCTAGATCATATGTCCCAAGACTTTAAGAAACGAAATAAACTTGTGTAGAATTTGCATCCCACCCTACAGCCACATGTTGCAATAAAATAGATAAACAAAATGCTTATTTGACAATAAAATGAAAGAAACTAACCTTGTATTATTATCATTTATTCCTCTTTTGTTTTCATCATGAGCATTAAAGTAAAAAATATATCCATGAACTCTGTATATACAGCATAAGCATCCATACTGTAGTGTGTATTGCTTATGTCAGATTTTTGGTGATATCCTAGGCAAAGTAACAACTTAATCAAACATGCCACCATAAATCAATCACCCTTCTTGAAATTTGATTAGTTATAACAACTTGCTGTGTTACTAACTCAGTCATTTGATTATGAACTGAATTTGAAAAAATGCACTTTAATATCAGTAATACATGTACAGTAATTGTTGCCATTTTGTTGCTTTCCTTTCCATTAGTGTGATAGGGTAGGCCATAACTACTCCAAATTACATAATTAATTTATCTCATTATTTTTTTTGTTTTCAGACTTCTAGGGTAGGTATTGTCTTCCCATTCATCTTCAGATTTTGTCTGTTTTTCATTGACATGTTTAGAAAATATGTGATATAGTTGAAACCTTGAATTCCATGGCAGACTAGACTCCCCTAGGAACACTGCACATGCACCCACTCCAATTTCTTCTTCTGGCAAACTGGAAACAGTACACGAATGCCCTGACCGCTTGGATTTCTCTTGGATTAGAAAATTGGTTTACATGTATTTTGTAAGCAAGCTCTCTACTTAAAAAATAATTTACCTTGATCATGCAAGCACCTACGCCTGTTTTACTAGTTGCGTATAGTTTTCTCCAGTCCTTGCTGTGGTTTTTAGTCCTCTCTACATCTGTCACAATAATCATGGTGAAAAGCAATTATAGGTTGACAACAATTATGTGTACATTTGACCTTACAGTAGAATATTCGAGTCTATATTTTCCTTGTGACTCACTTGGGCATGTACTGCCATCTACATCTGACTAAATAAAAGCACAATAGTATTAAAATATACATCAAAATATTCATTGTTCTTGAAAAAATAATTTTAATTTTTAAATCAGCCTTCTATATCTCCATGCAAACCATATCAAATCCATTTCCACTCCAAGTGAATATCTTGATTAATATTAATCCCATGCCATGAATTTGGAGTCCAAAATACCTCTTCATAATCTTGACTAGCCCCATCCAAAGGCATGTTGGGGTGTTAAATGAATCTCTATTTGAGAAGGGGTGAACATTCTTGGAATGTCCCATTTCACTTTGGGAAGTATCCAAAGTCAGCCAAGCAGTATGAACAGCTCAGTGAAACACATACATTCATCCCCCTAAAAATAGAAACACCTGAGGGTTCACTGTAAGCAAGAAACGTACAAGTGACCAGAAATAAAATATCACCGAATGAACACTAGCTAAGCCTATACACTTGGAATGAAAACAAATGTGGTAGTGTTTACATGGAGATGCAGAAGGATGGTTTGAGCCACAGTGGATCCCAGGGAAAACTGTGGACTCTCATGAATATTCTGCTGAAAGGTGAAACGGACAGGTCATTCTTATCAGCCTATTACTGTTTAGTTACATCATGACTGTTTTCATTAGGAATACAAATGCCATTATGCATTTTTAAAAAGCACTGAAATGCATCGGTTGGTATTTGGCCACAAGCACTATGGATGAGATTGTCATTTGTAAAATACTATATGTGTACTAACAGTTGGTTCATTTTATTGGCATAAATATATTCACATATCATTCTGAATATCATGAGAAGCAAGTAAAAGAAAGTCATTACATGATGTACTTTTGATAAGTATTGATGTCAATCATGGATGGTTCCTTTTTACTGATTGAAGAGGAACAAATCATAACATTCATATGCATATTATATTATGTTGTGTATCCATCCATCCTTCTGTTCCATGTTTTATTTCAATGCAATAACTTTATTTCTCCACCATCTACTATTGCCAGACTTTGTAAGTAGTTAGCAAAGGGCAAGAGAAAAAGTTCATGATTTGTATGCCAGATGTCTTGACCAAGGGTTTGATCAAATTTCCACAAGACTTCTTTCTTTCTGAACCATATGCAGTGAGTAAATTTTGCAGTTTGTTTTCTTAACTAAATGATGACAAGAAAATTGAATTAAACTTTGTAGACAACTTACAATTAAGACAAGGAAGACACATATTGATTGAGGTCAGATGGACTTGAGGAGGAAAATGGTTTCCATAAAATAACTTTTGTACTGGTCATGCTGTACTCATGAAACTCTTAATACCATGCACATACCAAAGGAGATAACTGACCTGTATGTCACATTTTATGGCTTTCTTCATTCTCAGTCTTGACGAGATTGTATTTTTCACTGACTTGGTTAAACTTTTTGTGTTGATATTCATTTCTTGGGGTTTATCCACTAGACACAGGGTTGAAAAATATGTTTAATGTGTCCATGCTGCATGGCGTAAAAGATGACTGAGTGGAGGTAATTCATGTGGGTTGCATGCTGTGTTATTGGAGGAGAGGATCATGTTACTTGAGTAGAGTTAAAACCAATAGTTGTTTATCCAAGGCAACGCTACTCTGGCCTCAACTTCAACTCGATGGATGTTCAGAAGGGGCCAGTCTGATCACTTGCCTAATCATGCCAAGCTTCAGCTGATGTATTAAAGATATTCAGTTTAACTGTTTTGCATAGAGGTTAAAAGTGACCTTTGGGATTAATCATCATGGTATTGTACTCCAGACCTTACATAGGGCATAACTTTTGAATTTGGTGGTATTGGGTTATTTTAATAAAATTTCTAGTTTGTTTCAGTATATCACCCTGTGTAACCTTGACTTGAGAAACATAATTACTGTGTGTACATTTCTATCCTCTTGTTGGGCTCAAGAGTGGGTTGGGAGCAAAGGTGACAAAAATATGTTGACGTTATGGAAAATCCAACCTTAATTTCAACAATTAGTGAAAGACTGGTCTCAAAAAGAAAGGAATAATTAAACCAATGAAAATCTAACCAAGCTATCACTTTTTGTGATAGTCAAAGCAGTTCAAGAAGTTTAATCAGAAAATTTAATTTGGGCCAACTACTGGTAGTTTTTTGCTGAAAAGTTCACTCTGGTATAATCTACTTTACTCAGAGTGGGTTGTGGAGATACGATAGATGTTAAGGTATCTCCACACAAATCTCTCAACTTGCCAAGAGGTGTTTTTCAATCAAGAGATTTGAATACTGCAGTGAGTCGGAGTTCTCTGAACATCATGCAATTGAAATGATTCAACATTCACCATAATTGAAGGTTGATTCCCACAAACACTTACATACTGACATTCAGCTTGCGACTTGGCCTATCTTGACGAAAGCCAGATTCTTAAATATCCCTGTCATCCCTTTCATTCCTACTTTTTTGTGATGTTTTTGCTGCCAGAAATATGGCCGCCACAAAGATGGCTGCAACAGTAAACTTGTCTGTTACAACCATGGGCAAAAGAGTTACGATGCATCATCCAGCTCAAAGAAAATCTCCCATGTAAATTTTCATACTCTGGATACTGTCCTAAGGAGATCCAACACATAAAACAGAAGAAAAAGACATCAGCTTCCTGAGGCCAGGAAATATGTAGAAGCCACAGCTCCATTTAACACAGATGACAAATCCTATGCCAGTGCAGTGAAAGTGGAGAAGAAACCTCCCAAAAATGCTTTCTGTAGCAAGACAGACATTACACAGCCACAAGGTCAACCAAATTTGCAGCTTTGATGCCACCAGAACCTAAGCTAACATTAATCGAAGCTAACAGTGATGTTGACAACTCAGATAATCAGTGTGACAATGTAGCAGTTAGGACATCTAATGCTGCAAATGAAAAACCACCAAATTCCAGCCCATGAAGGATCAGTAAACCACTGGCCCCAGTAGACATAATTCATTGTAGCACAGAAGATTTCCAACTCTCCTACCATGAAATGAGTTAAATCTGTTCCATCATAAGAGCAGACTGCCAGTGCCAGTAGTAATGCACAAAGCAAGGAGAGGATTAAAAAATTTTACAGACTTAATAAAGGATCTGACAGTTATGTCAAGCTCTTGTATAAATGTTGGAGTCTAGAGAGTATGGACACTGGAGAGCCCCCAGAGATCCCAGTAGGGAAAGCTTCCAGAAGTCCTGTAATCTGAACACTTTCATAAATATGTTTAAAATGATAATACACTTTAAATGCCAAGGTTTAGAGGCAAATATTGATGAAACAAGTCTTCTACATAAAAAATCCAATTTGCCTTCAGGAAACCCATTTTAAAAGAAAATGATAGAGTCAGTTTTAAAAGTTCATCACAAACACAGTTTTTTTAAGATATATTGATAAGGCTGCTGGAGGAATGTCATTCATAAGAAGAAAAAAACTCATACAGCCAAATTAATCGTAATAATAATGTACAGACCACATCTATTGAGGTTTCATTACATAAAATTCTTTCACTTTATTCAATATATCTCTCTTCAAGCAGTATAATCAATCAGTCTGGTCTTGATGACCTTACTGAACAGTTATCTGTGGCATTTGTTTTGCTTGGTGATTATAATGGCTGTAAAGATATTAATGAGAGAGGGGAGAAGATAGAAGACTGGAGAACCACCTGATATTATACCAGGGAAAGTTTTCAGAAGTCCCATACATCTACCACTTCATAAATATGTTTAATACATGAGTACGATGGAATTGCTGAGGTTTAAAAGCAAATATTAATAAAATTAGTCTTCTACTTTAAAAATGATTCACTAGTTGTTTGCCTTCAAGAAACCTTTTTGAAAAAATTGAATTAATCTTCACAACTTCATAATATTTACTCAGTAAAGAATATAATATGAAGTGTCACTGTCAAAAGTAAAAGCAGCTGCATTAAGCATTTAAAGAACAAGCATACCTGAAATTGCAAATACATTGGCTGAAA
This sequence comes from Sinohyriopsis cumingii, assembly GCA_028554795.2. Taxonomy (NCBI): domain Eukaryota; kingdom Metazoa; phylum Mollusca; class Bivalvia; order Unionida; family Unionidae; genus Sinohyriopsis; species Sinohyriopsis cumingii. Next base: position 118,897 of record JAPYKE020000171.1, read on the forward strand.
CATTCTTGAAGGCATCTTCGCTAGCCATGGTTCCGATATAATAACTCTATCTACACCTTGGCGTATTGAGCAGATATTTCTATGCTTTGGGTCCGTGTATTTCACTGGATGCGGTGGCAAACCACAGCCAATCAAAATTAAGTTATTTGAACAGTATTCCTACATGATCAAAACAATGGGAACACACAACTTGAATGAACAGATAAATAAGCAATTTTCCACTGCTGGTCAATATTTGTGCAAATACCTTTCACTCAAATATACCTGTAATGGTACATAATCATACTGTCAGTGTCAAACTTACAAAATATCCCTGTTAAGTCAATTGTCTCCACCATTTTCGGTGGATGTACTGCTGTTGCACACTATTGGTTAGTTGGCATTGCATACTAAGGGAGGCAACTCATGAAATCCAACAGATGTTGCTAGGACAAAGCACTAAAAATATCTGTTCGATCTGCCATGGTGTAGATAGGAATATCATGTCGTCGGAACCTTGACTAGCAAAGATGTCTTGAAGGACTTTTCACAACAGAATTATTCTGAAAACTACTGCCAAATCAAATTCCTGAAAGAAAAGGTTTCTCTAAATTTAAAATATGCTTATGCTGAAGATTACAATAAACCTTTCAGTCTTGGAGAGTTACAAGACTCTCTTGATTGAGCCCATGGCATTTTGACAATGCCAAATGTTATCATCTATCAACTTTTGAAACACTTACCTCATACAGCCCTCAATACACTGCTATACCTTTCATTAAAATCTGGTGAACTGGCAACTTCCCGTAGACATGGCAGTAAGCAACAGTAATAGATGTACAAGTATCCAAACATGGAAAGGCCAAACACCTTTCAACTATTGTCCCATATCATAAACAAGCTGTTTTTTCAAAACCAAGTAAGGATGATTAATGATAGACTACTATCTTGAGACCAACAAACTGATATGAAATGTTTATTGTAGATTCAAATACCAGAGTAGCCCAATAAACTGTCTTGTCAGCATTTTTTAGAGAAGCTTTCATAAATAAAATGTAGTTGCCATCTGTTTTGTCTTGAAGAAAGCTATGACACCACATGGATGTATGACATAATGAATGACCTTTTCGCCTAGGTCTAAGAGGCTATCTACCTAACTTTATCTCCAAAGTTTTTGGAAGATATAGTCTTCAGACTTACGGTTGGTGGCACCTTTTTCTGAAAGCAATCTCAGGAGTCATTTGGTGTCCTAAGGGGAGCATATTATCAGTTACTCTTTTAAATATCACAGCTAATATCATAGTGAAATACCTTAATCTAGGAAATGATGCTCATTTTTTATATTTTGATAACTTTTGTATCTGCTATAAATCAAAGTGAATGCATCCTATTGAATGCCAACTCCCCTTAATTGTAAGTTCAGAAATGGGAAGATGAAAATGGGTTCAAATTTTCAAAATAAAAAACTAATTGTATGCACATCTGCTGTTTACACTGTACTCATGATGACCCAAAACCTTGTCACGATGACTGCCTTGTTCCTGTTGAGGAGACCACATTTTCAGAGCTTATTTTTTGTGTATGATAATATGAATACTGTAACTATAATAGAGGTCCATCATGACCTGTATTTATTCTTTTATGGATCTTGGTTAAGGATTCACAGTTAGCTCAACCACACAAGTTTATGCATACTGTCCTACCAAGAATCATGAAATAGGTACATCCATCTTGACAGTTTCTACATCCATTTTACCAGTGGAGGTTTCAGTAACCTATATTTCATGCTCGGTGACTTTTCAGCTTTTGTGTTAAAAATTCATTTCTTGGGCGTTGTTTATGTTCCAGTAATGAAACTTGATAATTGGAAAAGTGTCTCTGTTACTATTAACCCTTTAAGCCAAAATCTAACACTAGCATCAACTTAATAACTTCCAATTCAACACTATGGTAGAACAATTAAAATCATGATTGTCATTTTACACAGCCATTAAGGTAGCACTTGATATTTTTATGTTATTGGCCATGGTGTACATTTTTTAGAGACATCCATACTTCATATCCAATTTTCTTGCTCATTATTTACAGCTGTATAGTTGGATGACTTTAGTGCAGAAATACATTTGAACTGAATGGGTTTGAAATTAAGTCTTGGCCTATAATATGCTTGATCACCTCTCCTTTTCCTCCTTCTATTCTTCTACTGAGATTTTTTATAGTGAGTGACTTTAGATAAAACCTGCTTATTCATGCTTCACTTTCTCTTCAGTAAATTGATATCTTGGGCACAATCTTCACTGCCTCGAGTCGAAGTTTGAGGTGTAAGAGCTTAGAAAATCATTATTTATATACTCTGTGAAATATATTTCTGTTTCTTTTTTTAGCGAGGGAAGGGGAGGCTGAGTGGCCTAAAGCACTCTCCTTGATCAATCACTGGCAACACGCGTCTATTTGGGTTTGAGTCTCAGGCTTGACCAATGTGGGTATATGAGGTACTGGGATTTTCCCAGGTTCTTCCTCCACTAATTACACTGGCAACCATGTATGGCCTATCTTGCACTGAGAAATGGCATTGAACCCCAAACAAGTATTTCTTTATGCTGAAATAGGAAACTTCGTATCCACTGCGATTCCTTGCTGGTTTTTATTCTTATGATTCAGATCTTTTTGTCACTGGTTTTATCAATGATATTGTGCAGCTGGAGTTTACCATACATGGGTGATTCAAAAATGATTTACTCTCCTAAATGATACTCTTCATGGGTTTAGTCATAGTTTCTTGTCTTATGAAGCAATGTGTATGATCACATACTAGTAGTCAGGAGAGGGAAGATCTGACAAACTTATGAATTTGCCTTAAGGTCAGCACTAAACAACTTCATAAATTGACCTTGGGATGAATTCTTTTATTGAAGAGACTGCAGCCATACTTTATCTTTACATTTCTCACTTGCTATTTACAGTGGTGTAAAGAATGCCTGATTTTATATTGTACACACTTGAGGACAGTTATATTGCATAAACACCTGTGTACTAGCCATATTGAGATTATGGTTTAAGTTTTCATAAGTGGCTGTCCATTTTATCCTAGCTCTGATGTTATGTGTTAACCAACTGCCAACTGATTTCATTGGTCAACTGGTCCATTCAAAGTCCACTTTTCTGATGAATAAAGTAATTTATATGACACAGCTGTCACTGACATATACTGGTATATGAAATGCTTCTAATTTTGTTCAGTATAGTTATTTTATAATGCTTAAACCCCAAGTTTTTGTTACCTAAACTGTTTTCATTGTTGTTACAGCAGGTCACATGATAACATGAAAAAATTGGATAGCTTAAAGGTGACAAGTTTTTTCCAAAACTATCCATCTTTAATTTATTATTCTGGGAGCTAAGTTCTCTATCAGACAACCAGATACATGTGCTAAGTGTTATTTATTTTCAGTCTTGTGTATGTTAACTGATTACATAAAGTACATTTTTTTAAATCATAAGGAAAGCAAAAACTAATGTTGTAGGATAAGAGTCAATAATAAATTTATTATGAAAGAAAATATATTGTTTTAAAATAATATATAGATAAAGGAAATTGTGAATAATGAATGAACAATAATAGAACTGTAACAACAGCATGTCTGGAATGAAAACTATACATTTTCTGGTTCATCAATTCATGAAGTGCAATCCACAGGTTATGGCAGCCACTGCCTGGCCTGTACACACTAACCCCATAGCTTATTGACTAAGTGCATATCCCCAAAAATGGATGGAAAATAGTCTCAGATATAGACATTCCTGTGTAGCAGACATACTTGCATGGTGACTGAGTAATCACCTTTCATCCAAGTACACATTCGCTTCAGATTTTTCTGACAAAAATCAAGGTATATAGAGGTTAATTTAGAAAGTTGTACACCAGACATTGGAAAGTGCTATCTCAGGATCCTTTATAATATGATGTACTTTTGTCAGTATTAAAAAATTAAATATGATAAAAATGCTTAATTGGAAAATAAAAAAATAATTTTGCTTGAAATTATTTGGTGAAAATTTACTTTGTTATGTAATGAGAAACAAAACTTTATTTGACTACCTAATCCCCTGTTATATTATCTGTCTGTCTTTGCAAAAGCATTTCTATGTAGCATCATTTGTATGTGTAAAGTTCATTCTTGACTTTTGGTTGTGCCATTTTTTTCACACGTATTGCTTAATATATGTATAGTTTTGGCATACATGCTTCATTTTCTAAGAACATGCCTTAGGGTATAAATATACAGTTTCTATCCAACTTCAGTAAGCATTCAAATGATTGACATAAAACATTTTTTAGATTGGTTGACAGAAATTGTCCATCAGAATGTTATAATCTGGATGATCAGTTCATGAACAAGTCTGATGCTTCTGTTGGTTTACTACATATATCTCACAGTGGATTATCTCCTCATGGTAGGGTAATGCCAGTGCAATAATGTTGTTAAAAATTTGGTGGTAAAATGTTGCCTCGAGAAAACTATACTCTTTGATGAGTTTATGACACTAATTTGGATTGCTTTTGCTACATTGTTTGCTCTTTTTTAAGCAGAATCTAAAGATACTGTATCACATGCCAATTCCTATGATTTTATAGTTTCAGTGAAGGAACACATGCTATATGACTTTGATAGATAACACAGGAGGAGACATCATAATTTTCCATTGTCATCACAATGCATTATATCTGAGTCACCACATTTAGTCTGGTTCCTTTTCCATGATGGGATTTCAATGCATGTATAGGCAACAATATTAAGAACCAATCAAGCAAATAAATTGTTACAGCAGTGATATACTTTATTCTGAAAGTGTATGAGCTGTAAGCTACACATACTTGATTTTGTTAGGAATGATATCACAGTCCAGAAAGTGCATGATGACTGTGTATTGTCAATTAAAAATAGCATTTTCTGCAGTACATCATAGGGACCAGTCATTCACATCATATCTTGGATGCAGGCAGCATTCCATAGTTATTGTGAACAAGTGAGATGTTTGCACAATTTAATTTAAACCAACAGAAAGTTCCAATTATTGAATGGATTGAAATAATGCAAAACATTTGTATTTGACATCCTGATAAAAGATGCATGAAACTCTGTGCAGATTTTGAGCTGAAGCTTTTGTACCTATTGTTTGTCTTGTCTTTTGATTCTGTTGGGTAATATTTATTCCAAGCCATTGGACTGATGTGAGATGTTTATGCACAAACCTATAACTTAGTATTGATTTTGCCTTTTTTTTGGCACCAGGTGGTGGTGATGAAGAAACTCCAATGAAAGTGCCATTTAAATCACCACAAAAAAAGAGACCAGTTGAACAGACCCCTACTGTTTGGATTGACGTGTATGCCTGGGAAAAACAACATATTGATGTTGCTATCAAGAAACTAGATCATCTTGTTAAGAATGACTTTAATAAAGTTGAATTTACAGAGGCAGTAATCAAGAACTTTTCTCAACCTCAGGTAAATTAGCAATTGTTGTATTTTCTGATGCATATACTGTAACCTACTATCAACAGTATTAGGGCACAACATTAATGGTTACCTAATTGCCCATAGCAGGTGCAACTAAGGTAAAGTACAGGCAAAAGCCAAGAAAGCTGATCAGACCATGTATGTGAATATCAGGTGTAACTGACAAAACAAGAGATGTTTCATATGATGGATTAAAGTTAATTTTTATTCAAAACATTTTTGCTCTTGTGTTCATCATGTTACTACAAGAGTATTGCTTGATATAGATCCCACTCTTTACTTAACATGGAGACTGACTGTAAATACAATCATAGCTGCCGTAAGTCAGCTAACTTGTTCCATTTCAGTCCCGTAAGCACTTGCATATCAGATGCATAATATTGTAAGCATTAAATAAAATAAATTACAATTTTGCACTATATAAATTATATATTTCAATTAAGATCTGTAATTCAAACTATCAGATTTTACAGAACAGTTTGGAAATATCTTAATTATTCTCTGTCAGTCAAACCTTAAGTGAGATATATGCATATTCATGCTTCCAACACAAGAGTGAAATGGTAAATGCCATTGTTTGTATGGGTTTTCATTGTCTTATGGAGGCAGGGAACAAATTGAGAGGTAGAAAAGTTACAAATATAGAATATGGTAGGGTTTGTGTAGAACAAAGTTTCTTCCAGAATGGAAAGAGGAATAGAAGTTGCTCGATTTTGGCAAGATATACTAATTGTTCTGTTCCGATAGTTATATGTGTGCTTAAAGTTAATGGGTTCATCTTTTAATTATATTTTGCAACATTTTTATTTAATGTCTGGCTCCAATAGTGAAAGCTCTACTGGCCTTGTATCCCTTGGCTGCAGTCTGGTATCTACTAGGACAAAATTTGTTGTTGCTAGTGACATACAAGATTATAGAAAATAACCAGAAATTCAAATTTGAATAAAGAAAATAAATGATTTGTTTTAAAAATGTAACATGTCACATGTTCATATTAAATCACCACTTGCACATGCACACAATCAGTAATGGAACACAGATGCTTCACCACAGTTCATGAAATGATCTAAGCACACAACCTAACCAGATTGTGATGACTGGACATATGGATGGACAAGGGTAACATTATATCCATCTACAACTCTGTGTTGAGGCATAAATATACACAATGTTTCTGTCTTTAAATTCTTTGTCAACTTAAATGGAAAATCAGTTTGCACCTACTTACCAACATTTATAATTTGGTCATGAATTTCTTCTAATTATCACCATATGCATGCATGCATAAGTAATCAATAAAAAGGTGGTTGTTTATCTCATAAGTAATCAATGAAATGGTGGTTGTTTATCTCATAAGTAATCAATGAAAAGGTGGTTGTTTATCTCATAAGTAATCAATAAAAAGGTGGTTGTTTATCTCATAAGTAATCAATGAAAAGGTGGTTGTTTATCTCATAAGTAATCAATGAAAAGGTGGTTGTTTATCTCATACTACCTTTATTTTTACACACCTACTATATTAACTGCCTAGGGATGATATTATTCCATGGCATTAATCATTAAGTGTGAAGTTTGAAAATTGCAACTGTTTACTGTTAACACAGGTTCAGGTTAACTGTGTAAATTGTCAAAAAGTATCTCTTTCTCCTTCTCTCTCTCTCTCTCTCTCTCCGTTAAATTGGATTCACTGGACATTATGTTTTTATAAGTATGATTATGTCAGTTTTGGGGAGTCAAAAATCATGTTTTACATGTGATGCAACATGACATGGTAGGTCTGTTATGGCTTGAAAGCATGGTAGCACTTAGAAGTATAAATGAATTTTTTATCAAATCTGGTTTGTGGATATATCTAAAGAATAGCTTTAAGTGTCCATGTTCTATGGTCTGGTTTATGGATTCTTTTAACTATAATGTCCCTGCATGAACAGCAGTTCGGCAACATAATCATGGATTTTTTAAAGAAGCTTAGCATGTTGGTATATCTTGACATTGTCTAATGTATAGATTTTCTACCCATGATATCAGGGTTAAGGTCAAAGCCATTAAAATAAGTTTTGGACTGCTTGTGAATATGTCCATTCATAATATAAGGCAATTTTTTGTTTAAAAACAATTTAGGCTGTAGTTTTTTTTAAAGAATATCTGAGACGGTTTCACTACTCAACATTTACAAAGAAGAAAATAAGGAAAAAGTGGACTACTCATAAATTCCTCCATATTCTTTTTTGGCCATTAGAGTCTTTTTCCCTTCACTTGACTCTTGTCATTTAGTGTGATATGAAGATAATGCTGTTTATACACTGCAATGTTAAAACAGCAGTTTTCTCTTGGCATTGATTTTTGTAAAAATTATTATTCAATTTTCAAATAAATGTTTGAAATGAATTGATTGTGGAGTACATTACATTCTGTGTCTCACGAGTTCCCAATTCTGAATATGATTTTAAAAGTACAAATGCATTCTAATTGCAACAGACATGTTACAATGTTTACATTATTGGGGGATAATTTTAACAGACAAGTTACAGTGTCTAAATTATTGGAGGATAATTGTAACAGACAAGCTAGAGTGACTAAATTATTGGGGGATAATTGTAACAGACAAGTTACAGTGTCAAAAGTATTGGGGAATAATTGTAACAGACAAGTTACAGTGTCTAAATTATTGGGGGATATGCTTGACAATTACTTACAGTTACACAGTATTGAAAATTTATATGTAAAGTGAAAGTGGCTTTTCCATTGCACAGGATATAGAGGACCTAAAACCATCATAAAAGTATTGCTCTAAGAATCTAATTTGAAATGGGATTATCTTAAAAATTGTTCAGTTGATTGTGAGTTCAATAGCTAACGAGTGCATGAGAATGGTCATCAGGCCTTAAAATGATTACAGGAATTATAGAAGTTATTTGCTTTAAACTAATGCTTTAGAATAGAAATAAAAACATAATCACAGAAAAATATTTACTATATTATTGCTTTATTGTTTGAATACTCAGTGTATCCCCCAGGGGTGTAAAATTGGGGGGTAAAAAAAAACTTTGTGTCAGAACTGGGGGTCAAATAAAAAATGTGGGGGTCAAAAATGTACTGACAAATTTTCATCTGACCCTTACTTTTTCAGCTTGAAATAGAATATTGGAACTTGCACAACATGCTCTCTCTCAATCTCTCTCTCTCTCTCTCTCTAAACATATAAATAAACCAACATGCACAATTAACAAACAAATGCATTGTCCATTCAAAAAATAATTTTATTAGTTCATTTTTCTTTTAGTTTAAAGTCGTACTTTTAACAGTCTCCTTATAATCTTTTTGTAGCAATATTATAGACCAACACATTACTTATAAGCCAATACAAAAAGCCAAATAAATCTTTTTAACCAATGGCAGTTAATTTACTGTCTGCCATAAAATGTGTACTATCTTCGGTTTCATTGTACTTCATCCTAGAACACATTTATCCAAAAATCAAGGAGGCTAATGATTCATCTTCTTCCTAATAAGTTACACTTGAACTTTAAGATCATTTTTTTATAACAGCAAAGTTAAAAACCAACAAAATCTGCAATGACCCTCTGACTTTGTAATCCAAATAATGCATTTGTCTTGGCAAGTTTACTGATTTCTTTGTTGTGAAAGAATTTCTTGGGTGATAATGTATTCTCCAGATATCTTGTGGTGAACGAGGGCAGATTGTTTAAAATTCTTAAATCCTGTCATGAAAGGATTATTCACTTTTGCAGTCTTCACAATCATGCGATCAGAAGTCGCACCCGTAATCCTAATGGATGTGCTGTATTCCAGTCAATGGAATTCTTTTCTCCATTTTTCATGAAAGTTAGATCCACAGTTACTCTTTTGTGTTTTGCTTCTTTCTATTTCTCTGCTAATGATTCTTAGTGCATGCCGTTTTAATCTGGAGATCACTTTCCAGTACAGCAACCATTGATGTTAAACATCTGGATGACATCTTACTGAGCTTGATGGAAATTGCGTGAGAGCTTGCGAGATATGGGGAAGCTACTTCGTTATAACATTGCCTATGCTAGTATGGTTCCCTGTTTCATATGCTCCTTGCGTTGCACTCAACTGTATGAATAGAGGTGTGCAACACAGGGAGCAAACAAAGCAGGGAGCCAGTCTACACCTATGCTCGAAGTATACACGTTGCCATCACTCATCCAAAGCATTGGATATTAAACAAATCCTGATAGCATTATGCAAATCCTTTGCATCAAAAAAAATGCATGGCAACAAAATGTGTTCGTCAATTTTTTCCAAAGTGCATCCCTGATACACAAATGTGTGTAAAGGGAAACACTGAATACTTGAAGTAAACCATAGGATTTCAGGTTGAGTTGTTTATGTTCCATTCAATTCTGACTCGTTCTGAATTTTCACAAACAGAAGAAGCCAAAATTAGCCAATTACTATTTAGAAGACATGTATTAAATGAACTGCTACATTTGAAAAATGCCACGATATGATTCAGAGTTATTTGGAGTGTTAATGATGGAGTTAGGATCTGATAATATTACCTGACCGATGCAAGAACAACTTAATCATATTTATTATTCACAAGTGATGCTCTCTTGTAAACATGTGAACAAATGAACTCAAATGAAGTAATGTACATTAATATGCATCAAAACATCTCTGGTATGCTTATTGGCAAATAGTTTTTAAGGCTAAAACTTAGTTAATTTATTTTATGTACCTTGGAGATTTTTTTCATTTTCAGATGAAATTGGGGTAGAAAACACAATTTCATCTTACTTCAGATTGCATCCAACCACACCTGAATCAGGAGTGTGTGTGTGATTAGGATTTTTAATGTAGCTTCAGGACTCACTGTATTAATTTTAGGGAAAAACTTAAAAGAGAGTATATGTATATATATATATATATATATATATATATATATATATATATATATATATATATATATATATAGGTTTGGAGAGCCATGATTGGTTGATTATGAGAAATAAAATTTTAGTGCAAAGAATCTTGTGAGAACTTGTCTTATTTGTAACTGAAAATAAATAGAGACAGCTTCAGTCTTTATACAGACTTAGAACCATTCAATGCTGAATGTGGCATGTGATTGTTTTAGGAGCTGAATAGGAAACATTTTTCAAAATGCATGTAGATACATAAAAACTGCAGTGGCTTATGTAGCTCTCTCCAGACAGAAACTTGCATCAAGGATGGGTTTATACTGAGATATATAGATTTAAACATGAGTACCTGGAAATCTAATGCTACTGAATTTTTATATCATGGTGTTTCCATGGGGAATGATGCTTAGATGTATAAAAGAAGTTATTTTCAATTAGCTGTTTTGCCCGTGTATGAGCATATCAATGAAAATTGTTTTGTTTATATTTGTTTATTATAGGACATATGATATTTGTTTCCAGGTCACTTTTTTTCTCCAAATCTCAAGCTTACCCTGCATTTTGAAAAGGTTCTTCTGGCTGTGTGCCACTCAGACTGGTCTGCATTAGTTCTAATGGTGGAAAGTCTAAAATCCAAGCACAAACTTTTATTGTAGAACTGGCAGTTGTATTCTTTAAAGTCTGATCTCAAATGGCAGTAGTTTTTAACAAGAGTAGTTCATCTGTCAGCTCACTGACATTTTGTACAATGCCACCTACTTTAGTCGGTCGTGAATCACAATGATGCCACAGTACATGGAACTAGGGTACTACCTGATGATGCAAAACTTCAGCATCTAGGGATGACAAACTTTATGAATATTTTCTGAAATTTCTTACAAATTGTCAGACAATTACTGTTATTTAGATTGTTGTTTGTGTTAACGAACAAACACTATCACATGCAAGTCCAAAATGAAAATGGTGTTGCTCTGTCATCCATTGCCAAACACAGCAGCAATCTTGAAAAATTTTATGTTGCTATTGAGTCTCTGAAAGACTTCTTTTTTTTTCTTGTTAGGCCGAAATGAAAATGACACTGATATGACATCCATTATGACAACCATGGCAGCCATCTTGAAAATCTTGAAATCACTACTCCTCCTCAACAGAAAGTCATGTCAGCATCAAGTTTTTTGGCAGAAGGCTTCTTATAATGTCAAGTTGGTTGTAAATGAACTGGGTTCTGCTTATACAGTGACCATCCTGAAAATCTTTTTCTTGCTTCTTCGTCAGAATGGATAGTAGTATCAACATTGGGTTTTCTTTAAAAGATTTTTTTATGATGACTGGTTGGTTGTAAATGAAAATAATGCTGATCTGATGCTCAGTATGGCCACCATGACAGCCATCTTGAAAATCTTGTTCTTGTTTCTCTTGAATGGGAATTCATATTAACATGAGGTTTTCAAATGAATAACTGAAAATTGTGCTTCCTTAGACATCCAGTAATTGATTACCATATCAGCACAGAGTTTTCACACAAAAAAACTTTTTATGAAGTCTAGTAGGTCTTAAATTTGATGTCCAATATGGCCACCACAGTGGCCATCTTGAAAATCTTATCACTATTCCCCCTAAATTGACAATTATATCAACATTGAGTTTTCACCAGAAGACTTCGTATGATGTCTAGTAGGTTCTCAATTAAATGACCTGATTATCTGACAACCCAGTATGGCCAGCAATGCAGCCATCTTTAAAATCTTGTTATTGCTACTATTCCAAAATGGAAAGTCATATTAACATCAGGTGTTCTCCAGAGGACTAATTATGATATATGGTTGGTCCTGAATGAAAATTGTGCTGATCTGATCACTCTGGGCCCCATGATATAGAGCTGTCAATGGGTACGAGGCAATCGGATGCTTACCCATTCATAATTACCGAGGTAATAAAATTAGCTATAGTGTACCTGTTTAGTTCATGTTAAAAAAAAAAAATGTTTTCAAGGTCAGGTCAAAGATTACATCTAGTGACCTCAGGAGCAAGCGAAACAAAGAATAACTATTACACTTCGAAGGTCGTGTCATGTGACTATCGGCTGCTACACACTTATCCATCATAGACCTCCATCTACTGATCTTATAGTAACTTTACATGACACGTTACCAAGAAAACAAATGGGATTCTTGAATGTGAGACCATGTGTCACAGATTTATTATAGTTTAATATGCACTTAAGTTGCAGACCTGTCATTATTGAAAAAAAAATGCTGCACAGAACAGGTTTTATTGATGTGACTCATGGATGTTATATGACTGAAAAATGTTAGAGAGAGATTTTGTTAAACTAAAGAATATTTTGCATCACTAAAATGACAAATCAATAAAACTTTGCAAATTTCAAAAGAGGAATTTGACAGTGATGAAATACAGCCTTCAGAATTTGTGGACCAGAGTTTAAGACCTTTCAGTGAAAGTTGAGCATTTAGACCAGTTAAAGTCAATAATATGTATAAATAATTTATAATTTTCTTTTGTGTCTGTATTCTGGTACTACTCCACATAGACTTAGCTGATTTGTGACAAGATTTTTAACTAACTGCATGCAGATCCAGGTAGAAGCAAAAATAAATGTATGTTTTTCATACGGTTTTCTGTAATTAATGACATGTATATATAGATTACTCTTTTTATGCTCAGATTTGCCACATATATTAATAATAATACACTTATACCTATTTTGGGGGTATGCATGTATGAACTAGCAACAAAGCAGTTCAGGTTCACATTTAATATAATTTCCCTATGATCAGGTACCACAAAACCAATAATTAGGACTGATGGGTATTGGTTGAATTTTCTTCTGACAGTTTGTACTGGTAGTAATGAATGCCAGTAATTATCATAGTGACAAAACCTGACATCAAAGAAAAACAGAGGAGTATGGATAATCAGATTACTTGTCTCTTTGTATAGATTCATGTCAAGTACTTTACTGACATGTTGGAGGAAATGCTATTGATGTAGAATTTAGGAATCAACAAACATACATGAGATTACATAAGTAAACCCCAATGCATGTCCACACAGGAGGTATACATTTTACATTTTTTGCACTTTATGTTACATGTAGCAGGCAGGGTGGTCTTCCTAGAATACAAAATCAATGGTGCCAAGGAATTCTGATCATAGATTGTCGGTGGCTGCTGGTCATGGGTGGGGACAGGGTATTCAACAAGGGGACCAATATGTTCATCATTCTGTCTCTATAATATTGTCTTTTACAGTTAGGAATTTTTCAGTTTCTATATTTTTCATGATCTTTTGACCTATTATTCACTTCTTGTTTCTAACAATATTTAATAGATCCATATGACACTTAGCATGTGTGTGTGTGCTTATATGTATATAAAGAAAGAGAGAGAGAGAATAAGACTAGTACCTTGGATATATCTTTTGTCTTTGAGAAATCAACCACTTCAGTATCTTTAGTTTTTCGCTATCCTTCTATCCATCCATGCTTCCATCATATTCACTTTTGTTTCTGGAGTAGAAATCCAACATGGTTCAAAATATCCACATGAAACCAAATTTGTGGTCAGCATTTGCCTTTTGTTTATTGGATTTCTTAAGTGGAAATGATACACAAAAATATGCATGCTGACTTGCATGATACTGTTCATTTTCCTCATCACCAGAAACTAACGGACCCATAATGAATCTAGATAAAACAAGTGCACTAACAATACATATCACTTTCCTGTATACTTTGTAAATATGAAATTACTATAAAATAAAATATTTCACTTGTCATCTGTCTAAGTGCAAGGGACATAAATGGCTTCATCTTTCAATGTTTTTTGTGTCAAAGTTTTATTGCTTTTAATTATCACTTCCATAGAATATTGCTATCTTCATATAATGTGCATTGTTACACTCTCCGTAAGAGGGCCTCAAGGGAGAAAAGTCCTTGACTAATGAGTCACTCTCTATAAATACAGTATTATTATTATTATTATTATTATTATTGTTGTTGATGTTGTTGTTGCTGCCACTACCAGGCCCTGCCACCACCAATTTAATTCCAAAAAACTATTTGACAAAAATGACATGGGAATCTTGGCATCACTGTTTATCAAATTTCAACAAATCATCATCCTCAGCTGAAAAAATAGTATCCTTTAGTGAAAGCATAAAAAATGAAAGTTAACCACTTTGACCAGCCCTTTATTCAGGTCACTTTGCTCATTGTGTAATTGTATATGTGTGTATTAACAGTTACTGATGGAGAAAATCTGCAAAATGATATTATTTCATGACTTTTGTAGAACATTATATGTAGCTTAAAAGTTGTTACTCTGGTAAAATTTACTCCAGCTAAAATCTTAATATTTATAATTCAGATTAATGAAGAGGTAGTTTGTCTAAACTTAACTACTGCATTAGTATCATACCGGAACAAGCTGACCAGCCACTGATTTTAGACATGTATTGATTACTTGGTCAAGTGTAGGAAATTTTTTTTAGATTTTATGCAGTATATTGCTATGCCGCTACTTCATGTATCTTCAAATCAGCTGATTTTAGCCAGAACACATTGTGGCCATTTTGAGATATTTCATTTTTAATGATGAAGAATAGATTTAAACATACAGATTAGGCAACAATCAATGGAAAAATTAGAGCATAATTAAGAAAAACAAGAGTGAGATTGATAAAGGTTGAAGAAGAATAACCAAAAAATGAATTATCTTTAATTGGGAGTAGAGAATTGAACCTGAACTGCATTTTTGGATATCATTATTAAACCTTTGAATAATAGATTTATGTTGAAGAAATAAGACAGTAACTAAGATGTCAAATAAAGCATGAAAAACTATCTTATGTGATAAAATAAGAGGTTAGATGGACCATTTAAAAAAGAACTGCAGTTTATTTTAGAAAATTTATTGTCAATATTATTGACTAAAACATAGGGATTTGATGTATTTCTTTTTTCTGTCTCATTTATATTACATCAAAGTTAGAAAATATGTTATGATCACACTTTATTGTTTGGATGATTATTATTTTAATTGTGTAATTCTTTCCAACAATTGTAATCCTTTGTTTTCCAATTTCTTCTCTCAATTTATCGATGACCATATTTATTCTTAGTGTAGCTTTAGTCGTTTCAGTTTCTTAGCGTTTCACAAGGCCAACCTTTAGCAAATCCCTGCTCTGGAAATTTCTGTTTTTCGAGTTATTTCTTCCAGTAATGTGTCACTGCTACAGCTAATACTGAATCAGCTCTTTTAAATCACACTTTTGAACACAGCTATTTCTAAGTGATGTGATATAAATTTGAAATATATAATTAGCCTTTAAATATATCTAACATAGTTAAAGTCAAATATCTTTTGTTCTTCCACAGTCACCAATAAACTTTGTTTACCTAGAACAGAAGATAAAACATTAAATTTTAAACCTTATTTACAATCAGTACTCACATAG
Source organism: Sinohyriopsis cumingii (assembly GCA_028554795.2). NCBI lineage: Eukaryota > Metazoa > Mollusca > Bivalvia > Unionida > Unionidae > Sinohyriopsis > Sinohyriopsis cumingii. Next base: position 134,785 of record JAPYKE020000171.1, read on the forward strand.
AAGTCCTACTACAAACATTATAGGCCATTATGCAAAAGCCAGTCTTGGTCTATGCAGTTTGTAGATGGGTTTGAAATTGAGTATATATGGTAACCTCATGGCCTGTAACTTTTTTTTGATCATGTCGCTCAGATGAACAATCTCTGATGCAGTGGAGCCTCTTATTATGCACTTCTCTTCCTTCTTTTTTTCAGGTTTCAAGGCTACAAAGACTTGCTCAGCAGTGGGATATACAAATTACAGTGGACTTCAAGATTGGAAGAATTACAATTGAGGGGGTTGCTGATGGAATTATGAAGGTATCAGACAGAATTCATAGACTTATACGAGAGGCTGATAAAAAAGAACAAGACAAGAGGAGTGCAGAACTGCTAAAAAAGCTTGTCCAATGGTACTATAGTGAAATTACTACAGAAAGTTCTGAGCTGAGAGAATACCCAGCTGATGTCAACTTGCTCATTGAGACTGCCTACAAGGACCAGAAACCATCTGTCTCATTCTTTACCAATGATGGACAGGAAATCAAAATTGATTTTAGCAAGATGGTGGAGTTTCCTATCAAGGATCCTAGTGACACTGTCATGGTTGTCAGAAAGGACCTTTTACAAGGTACTGGTATCAATGCAGAATGGTGTTAAAAAATATCAATCACATATTTTTAATATTTACTGAATAAGCTTTTTTATAGGGTCATTTAATGAAATCCTAACTCTCCATGTCGTTGTTGTTGTTGTTGTAGGGTTTAACGCCATTTTTCAGCACGCGATAGGCTATACATGGCGGCCAGTATTAATGGTGGAGGAAGAAACTGGGAAATCCCCGGAAAGAACCACCGACCCTCGAGAAGCTACTGGCAAGCTTTCTCACATATCCACATTGGCCGAATCAGAGACTCGAACCCACGCAGACAGAGGTGAGATGGCAGTGATCCGTAACGGTGAGCGCTTTAGACCACTCGGCCACTCGGGGCCCCTCTCTCCATGTCACAAGCTTTGATTGTAATAGAGATGGAAAGAGCAGTTTGCCTAATTACAAACAACTCTACTGCAGTCAGCTATTATAAGGAACAAAATTCTTTTGGCTGTAGATTAAACATGTAGGAAACTGTATTGTAAGCTGTGCAAATTTTGAGACCAGTGGTGTTTCTGTTATTTTATTGTCTTTCATGTGTCTTTATGTATATTAGTATATGGATTATCATTACATGTCTTCCTAAATCATCAAGGGGATTATTATGAAGCCTGACAGGCATATTCCTTTGGAGATATTGTTGGTCCTAATTGAAAATGATGTCCTTTTGTCATTTGTTATGACTGCCATAATGGCTGTATTGAAAATATAATCACTTTTTATTTCCACTTTGAAGAATGCCATGAAGCTGGTGTTGAGGTCTAGAAGGTCATATAAAAATTATACCCCTAAAAATTATACCCCTGAAATTTGCATTGCATCCATGATTGTCATCCTAGAAGGTCATATAAAAATTATACCCCTGAAATTTGCATTGTATCCATGATTGTCATCCTTGAAGGTCATATAAAAATTATACCCCTGAAATTTGCATTGCATCCATGATTGTCATCCTAGAAGGTCATATAAAAATTATACCCCTGAAATTTGCATAGCATCCATGATTGTCATCCTAGAAGGTCATATAAAAATTATACTCCTGAAATTTGCATAGCATCCATGATTGTCATCCTAGAAGGTCATATAAAAATTATACCCCTGAAATTTGCACTGCATCCATGATTGTCATCCTAGAAGGTCATATAAAAATTATACCCTGAAATTTGCATTGCATCCATGATTGTCATCCTCGAAGGTCATATAAAAATTATACCCCTAAAATTTGCATTGCATCCATGATTGTCATCCTAGAAGGTCATATAAAAATTATACCCTGAAATTTGCATTGCATCCATGATTGTCATCCTAGAAGGTCATATAATAATTATACCCTGAAATTTGCATTGCATCCATGATTGTCATCCTAGAAGTTCATATAAAAATTATACCCCTGAAATTTGCATTGCATCTATGATTGTCATCCTAGAAGGTCATATAAAAATTATACCCTGAAATTTGCATTGCATCCATGATTGTCATCCTAGAAGGTCATATAAAAATTATACCCCTGAAATTTGCATAGCATCCATGATTGTCATCCTAGAAGGTCATATAAAAATTATACCCCTGAAATTTGCATTGCATCCATGATTGTCATCCTAGAAGGTCATATAAAAATTATACCCCTGAAATTTGCATAGCATCCATGATTGTCATCCTAGAAGGTCATATAAAAATTATACCCCTAAAATTTGCATTGCATCCATGATTGTCATCCTAGAAGGTCATATAAAAATTATACCATGAAATTTCCATAGCATCCATGATTGTCATCCTAGAAGGTCATATAAAAATTATACCCCTAAAATTTGCATTGCATCCATGATTGTCATCCTCGAAGGTCATATAAAAATTATACCCCTGAAATTTGCATTGCATCCATGATTGTCATCCTAGAAGGTCATATAAAAATTATACCCCTGAAATTTGCATTGCATCCATGATTGTCATCCTAGAAGGTCATATAAAAATTATACCCCTAAAATTTGCATAGCATCCATGATTGTCATCCTAGAAGGTCATATAAAAATTATACCCCTAAAATTTGCATTGCATCCATGATTGTCATCCTAGAAGGTCATATAAAAATTATACCCCTGAAATTTGCATTGCATCCATGATTGTCATCCTAGAAGGTCATATAAAAATTATACCCCTAAAATTTGCATAGCATCCATGATTGTCATCCTAGAAGGTCATATAAAAATTATACCCCTGAAATTTGCATTGCATCCATGATTGTCATCCTAGAAGGTCATATAAAAATTATACCCCTCAAATTTGCATTGCATCCATGATTGTCATCCTAGAAGGTCATATAAAAATTATACCCCTGAAATTTGCATTGCATCCATGATTGTCATCCTAGAAGGTCATATAAAAATTATACCCCTGAAATTTGCATTGCATCCATGATTGTCATCCTAGAAGGTCATATAAAAATTATACTCCTGACATTTGCATTGCATCCATGATTGTCATCCTAGAAGGTCATATAAAAATTATACCCCTAAAATTTGCATTGCATCCATGATTGTCATCCTAGAAGGTCATATAAAAATTATACCCTTGAATTTGCATTGCATCCATGATTGTCATCCTAGAAGGTCATATAAAAATTATACCCCTGAAATTTGCATAGCATCCATGATTGTCATCCTAGAAGGTCATATAAAAATTATACCCTGAAATTTGCATAGCATCCATGATTGTCATCCTAGAAGGTCATATAAAAATTATGCCCCTAAAATTTGCATTGCATCCATGATTGTCATCCTAGAAGGTCATATAAAAATTATACCCCTGAAATTTGCATAGCATCCATGATTGTCATCCTAGAAGGTCATATAAAAATTATACCCCTAAAATTTCCATTACATCCATGATTATCATCCTAGAAGGTCATATAAAAATTATACCCTGAAATTTGCATTGCATCCATGATTGTCATCCTAGAAGGTCATATAAAAATTATACCCCTGAAATTTGCATTGCATCCATGATTGTCATCCTAGAAGGTCATATAAAAATTATACCCCTAAAATTTGCATTGCATCCATGATTGTCATCCTAGAAGGTCATATAAAAATTATACCCCTGAAATTTGCATTGCATCCATGATTGTCATCCTAGAAGGTCATATAAAAATTATACCCCTAAAATTTGCATTGCATCCATGATTGTCATCCTAGAAGGTCATATAAAAATTATACCCCTAAAATTTGCATAGCATCCATGATTGTCATCCTAGAAGGTCATATAAAAATTATACCCCTAAAATTTGCATTGCATCCATGATTGTCATCCTAGAAGGTCATATAAAAATTATACCCTGAAATTTGCATTGCATCCATGATTGTCATCCTAGAAGGTCATATAAAAATTATACCCCTGAAATTTGCATAGCATCCATGATTGTCATCTTAGAAGGTCATATAAAAATTATACCCCTAAAATTTGCATTGCATCCATGATTGTCATCCTTGAAGGTCATATAAAAATTATACCCCTAAAATTTGCATTGTATCCATGATTGTCATCCTAGAAGGTCATATAAAAATTATCCCGCTGAAATTTGCATTGCATCCATGATTGTCATCCTAGAAGGTCATATAAAAATTATACCCCTGAAATTTGCATAGCATCCATGATTGTCATCCTAGAACGTCATATAAAAACTATACCCCTGAAATTTGCACTGCATCCATGATTGTCATCCTAGAAGGTCATATAAAAATTATACCCTGAAATTTGCATTGCATCCATGATTGTCATCCTAGAAGGTCATATAAAAATTATACCCCTAAAATTTGCATAGCATCCATGATTGTCATCCTAGAAGGTCATATAAAAATTATACCCTGAAATTTGCATTGCATCCATGATTGTCATCCTAGAAGGTCATATAAAAATTATACCCTGAAATTTGCATTGCATCCATGATTGTCATCCTAGAAGGTCATATAAAAATTATACCCCTAAAATTTGCATTGCATCCATGATTGTCATCCTAGAAGGTCACATAAAAATTATACCCCTGAAATTTGCATTGCATCCATGATTGTCATCCTAAAAGGTCATATAAAAATTATACCCTGATGTTTGCATTGCATCCATGATTGTCATCCTAGAAGGTCATATAAAAATTATACTCCTGAAATTTGCATTGCATCCATGATTGTCATCCTAGAATGTCATATAAAAATTATACCCCTGAAATTTGCATAGCATCCATGATTGTCATCCTAGAAGGTCATATAAAAATTATACCCCTGAAATTTGCATTGCATCCATGATTGTCATCCTAGAAGGTCATATAAAAATTATACCCTGAAATTTGCATAGCATCCATGATTGTCATCCTAGAAGGTCATATAAAAATTATACCCCTAAAATTTGCATTGCATCCATGATTGTCATCCTAGAAGGTCATATAAAAATTATACCACTGAAATTTGCATTGCATCCATGATTGTCATCCTAGAAGGTCATATAAAAATTATTCCCCTAAAATTTGCATTGTATCCATGATTGTCAGCCTTGAAGGTCATATAAAAATTATACCCCTAAAATATGCATTGTATCCATGATTGTCATCCTTGAAGGTCATATAAAAATTATACCCCTGAAATTTGCATTGCATCCATGACTGCCATCCTAGAAGGTCATATAAAAATTAGACCCCTGAAATTTGCATTGCATCCATGATTGTCATCCTAGAAGGTTATATTAAAAATTATACCCCTGAAATTTGCATTGCAACGATGATTGTCATCCTAGAAGGTCATATAAAAATTATACCCTAAAATTTGCATAGCATCCATGATTGTCATCCTAGAAGGTCATATAAAAATTATACCCCTAAAATTTGCATTGCATTCATGATTGTCATCCTAGAAGGTCATATAAAAATTATACCCCTAAAATTTGCATTGCATCCATGATTGTCATCCTAGAAGGTCATATAAAAATTATACCCCTAAAATTTGCATTGCATTCATGATTGTCATCCTAGAAGGTCATATAAAAATTATACCCCTAAAATTTGCATTGCATCCATGATTGTCATCCTAGAAGGTCATATAAAAATTATACCCCTGAAATTTGCATTGCATCCATGATTGTCATCCTAGAAGGTCATATAAAAATTATACCCCTGAAATTTGCACTGCATCCATGATTGTCATCCTCGAAGGTCATATAAAAATTATACCCTGAAATTTGCATTGCATCCATGATTGTCATCCTAGAAGGTCATATAAAAATTATACCCTGAAATTTGCATTGCATCCATGATTGTCATCCTAGAAGGTCATATAAAAATTATACCCTGAAATTTGCATTGCATCCATGATTGTCATCCTAGAAGGTCATATAAAAATTATACCCCTAAAATTTGCATTGCATCCATGATTGTCATCCTAGAAGGTCATATAAAAATTATACTCCTGAAATTTGCATAGCATCCATGATTGTCATCCTAGAAGGTCATATAAAAATTATACCCCTGAAATTTGCACTGCATCCATGATTGTCATCCTAGAAGGTCATATAAAAATTATACCCTGAAATTTGCATTGCATCCATGATTGTCATCCTCGAAGGTCATATAAAAATTATACCCCTAAAATTTGCATTGCATCCATGATTGTCATCCTAGAAGGTCATATAAAAATTATACCCTGAAATTTCATAGCATCCATGATTGTCATCCTAGAAGGTCATATAATAATTATACCCTGAAATTTGCATTGCATCCATGATTGTCATCCTAGAAGGTCATATAAAAATTATACCCCTGAAATTTGCATTGCATCTATGATTGTCATCCTAGAAGGTCATATAAAAATTATACCCTGAAATTTGCATTGCATCCATGATTGTCATCCTAGAAGGTCATATAAAAATTATACCCCTGAAATTTGCATTGCATCCATGATTGTCATCCTAGAAGGTCATATAAAAATTATACCCCTGAAATTTGCATTGCATCCATGATTGTCATCCTAGAAGGTCATATAAAAATTATACCCCTGAAATTTGCATAGCATCCATGATTGTCATCCTAGAAGGTCATATAAAAATTATACCCCTAAAATTTGCATTGCATCCATGATTGTCATCCTACAAGGTCATATAAAAATTATACCCCTGAAATTTCCATAGCATCCATGATTGTCATCCTAGAAGGTCATATAAAAATTATACCCCTAAAATTTGCATTGCATCCATGATTGTCATCCTCGAAGGTCATATAAAAATTATACCCCTGAAATTTGCATTGCATCCATGATTGTCATCCTAGAAGGTCATATAAAAATTATACCCCTGAAATTTGCATTGCATCCATGATTGTCATCCTAGAAGGTCATATAAAAATTATACCCCTAAAATTTGCATAGCATCCATGATTGTCATCCTAGAAGGTCATATAAAAATTATACCCCTAAAATTTGCATTGCATCCATGATTGTCATCCTAGAAGGTCATATAAAAATTATACCCCTGAAATTTGCATTGCATCCATGATTGTCATCCTAGAAGGTCATATAAAAATTATACCCCTGAAATTTGCATTGCATCCATGATTGTCATCCTAGAAGGTCATATAAAAATTATACCCCTAAAATTTGCATAGCATCCATGATTGTCATCCTAGAAGGTCATATAAAAATTATACCCCTGAAATTTGCATTGCATCCATGATTGTCATCCTAGAAGGTCATATAAAAATTATACCCCTAAAATTTGCATTGCATCCATGATTGTCATCCTAGAAGGTCATATAAAAATTATACCCCTGAAATTTGCATTGCATCCAAGATTGTCATCCTAGAAGGTCATATAAAAATTATACCCCTGAAATTTGCATTGCATCCATGATTGTCATCCTAGAAGGTCATATAAAAATTATACTCCTGACATTTGCATTGCATCCATGATTGTCATCCTAGAAGGTCATATAAAAATTATACCCCTAAAATTTGCATTGCATCCATGATTGTCATCCTAGAAGGTCATATAAAAATTATACCCTTGAATTTGCATTGCATCCATGATTGTCATCCTAGAAGGTCATATAAAAATTATACCCCTGAAATTTGCATAGCATCCATGATTGTCATCCTAGAAGGTCATATAAAAATTATACCCTGAAATTTGCATAGCATCCATGATTGTCATCCTAGAAGGTCATATAAAAATTATGCCCCTAAAATTTGCATTGCATCCATGATTGTCATCCTAGAAGGTCATATAAAAATTATACCCCTGAAATTTGCATAGCATCCATGATTGTCATCCTAGAAGGTCATATAAAAATTATACCCCTAAAATTTGCATTGCATCCATGATTATCATCCTAGAAGGTCATATAAAAATTATACCCTGAAATTTGCATTGCATCCATGATTGTCATCCTAGAAGGTCATATAAAAATTATACCCCTGAAATTTGCATAGCATCCATGATTGTCATCCTAGAAGGTCATATAAAAATTATACCCCTAAAATTTGCATTGCATCCATGATTGTCATCCTAGAAGGTCATATAAAAATTATACCCCTGAAATTTGCATTGCATCCATGATTGTCATCCTAGAAGGTCATATAAAAATTATACCCCTAAAATTTGCATTGCATCAATGATTGTCATCCTAGACGGTCATATAAAAATTATACCCCTGAAATTTGCATTGCATCCATGATTGTCATCCTAGAAGGTCATATAAAAATTATACCCCTGAAATTTGCATTGCATCCATGATTGTCATCCTAGAAGGTCATATAAAAATTATGCCCCTGAAATTTGCATTGCATCCATGATTGTCATCCTAGAAGGTCATATAAAAATTATACCCCTAAAATTTGCATAGCATCCATGATTGTCATCCTAGAAGGTGATATAAAAATTATACCCCTGAAATTTGCATTGCATCCATGATTGTCATCCTAGAAGGTCATATAAAAATTATACCCCTGAAATTTGCATTGCATCAATGATTGTCATCCTAGAAGGTCATATAAAAATTATACCCCTGAAATTTGCATTGCATCCATGATTGTCATCCTAGAAGGTCATATAAAAATTATACCCCTAAAATTTGCATTGCATCCATGATTGTCATCCTAGAAGGTCATATAAAAATTATACTCCTGAAATTTGCATTGCATCCATGATTGTCATCCTAGAATGTCATATAAAAATTATACCCCTGAAATTTGCGTAGCATCCATGATTGTCATCCTAGAAGGTCATATAAAAATTATACCCCTGAAATTTGCATTGCATCCATGATTGTCATCCTAGAAGGTCATATAAAAATTATACCCTTGAATTTGCATTGCATCCATGATTGTCATCCTAGAAGGTCATATAAAAATTATACCCCTGAAATTTGCATAGCATCCATGATTGTCATCCTAGAAGGTCATATAAAAATTATACCCCTAAAATTTGCATAGCATCCATGATTGTCATCCTAGAAGGTCATATAAAAATTATACCCCTGAAATTTGCATAGCATCCATGATTGTCATCCTAGAAGGTCATATAAAAATTATACCCCTAAAATTTGCATTGCATCCATGATTGTCGTCCTAGAAGGTCATATAAAAATTATACCCTGAAATTTGCATTGCATCCATGATTGTCATCCTAGAAGGTCATATAAAAATTATACCCCTGAAATTTGCATAGCATCCATGATTGTCATCTTAGAAGGTCATATAAAAATTATACCCCTAAAATTTGCATTGCATCCATGATTGTCATCCTTGAAGGTCATATAAAAATTATACCCCTAAAATTTGCATTGTATCCATGATTGTCATCCTAGAAGGTCATATAAAAATTATCCCGCTGAAATTTGCATTGCATCCATGATTGTCATCCTAGAAGGTCATATAAAAATTATACCCCTGAAATTTGCATAGCATCCATGATTGTCATCCTAGAACGTCATATAAAAATTATACCCCTGTAATTTGCACTGCATCCATGATTGTCATCCTAGAAGGTCATATAAAAATTATACCCTGAAATTTGCATTGCATCCATGATTGTCATGCTAGAAGGTCATATAAAAATTATACCCCTAAAATTTGCATAGCATCCATGATTGTCATCCTAGAAGGTCATATAAAAATTATACCCTGAAATTTGCATTGCATCCATGATTGTCATCCTAGAAGGTCATATAAAAATTATACCCTGAAATTTGCATTGCATCCATGATTGTCATCCTAGAAGGTCAGATAAAAATTATACCCTGAAATTTGCATTGCATCCATGATTGTCATCCTAGAAGGTCATATAAAAATTATACCCCTGAAATTTGCATTGCATACATGATTGTCATCCTAGAAGGTCACATAAAAATTATACCCCTGAAATTTGCATTGCATCCATGATTGTCATCCTAGAAGGTCATATAAAAATTATACCCTGATGTTTGCATTGCATCCATGATTGTCATCCTAGAAGGTCATATAAAAATTATACTCCTGAAATTTGCATTGCATCCATGATTGTCATCCTAGAATGTCATATAAAAATTATACCCCTGAAATTTGCATAGCATCCATGATTGTCATCCTAGAAGGTCATATAAAAATTATACCCCTGAAATTTGCATTGCATCCATGATTGTCATCCTAGAAGGTCATATAAAAATTATACCCTGAAATTTGCATAGCATCCATGATTGTCATCCTAGAAGGTCATATAAAAATTATACCCCTAAAATTTGCATTGCATCCATGATTGTCATCCTAGAAGGTCATATAAAAATTATACCCCTGAAATTTGCATTGCATCCATGATTGTCATCCTAGAAGGTCATATAAAAATTATTCCCCTAAAATTTGCATTGTATCCATGATTGTCAGCCTTGAAGGTCATATAAAAATTATACCCCTAAAATATGCATTGTATCCATGATTGTCATCCTTGAAGGTCATATAAAAATTATACCCCTGAAATTTGCATTGCATCCATGACTGCCATCCTAGAAGGTCATATAAAAATTAGACCCCTGAAATTTGCATTGCATCCATGATTGTCATCCTAGAAGGTTATATTAAAAATTATACCCCTGAAATTTGCATTGCAACGATGATTGTCATCCTAGAAGGTCATATAAAAATTATACCCTAAAATTTGCATAGCATCCATGATTGTCATCCTAGAAGGTCATATAAAAATTATACCCCTAAAATTTGCATTGCATTCATAATTGTCATCCTAGAAGGTCATATAAAAATTATACCCCTAAAATTTGCATTGCATCCATGATTGTCATCCTAGAAGGTCATATAAAAATTATACCCCTAAAATTTGCATTGCATTCATGATTGTCATCCTAGAAGGTCACATAAAAATTATACCCCTAAAATTTGCATTGCATCCATGATTGTCATCCTAGAAGGTCATATAAAAATTATACCCCTGAAATTTGCATTGCATCCATGATTGTCATCCTCGAAGGTCATATAAAAATTATACCCTGAAATTTGCATTGCATCCATGATTGTCATCCTAGAAGGTCATATAAAAATTATACCCCTGAAATTTGCACTGCATCCATCATTGTCATCCTAGAAGGTCATATAAAAATTATACCCTGAAATTTGCATTGCATCCATGATTGTCATCCTAGAAGGTCATATAAAAATTATACCCCTAAAATTTGCATTGCATCCATGATTGTCATCCTAGAAGGTCATATAAAAATTATACCCTGAAATTTGCATAGCATCCATGATTGTCATCCTAGAAGGTCATATAAAAATTATACCCTGAAATTTGCATTGCATCCATGATTGTCATCCTAGAAGGTCATATAAAAATTATACCCTGAAATTTGCATTGCATCCATGATTGTCATCCTTGAAGGTCATATAAAAATTATACCCTGAAATTTGCATTGCATCCATGATTGTCATCCTAGAAGGTCATATAAAAATTATACCCCTAAAATTTGCATAGCATCCATGATTGTCATCCTAGAAGGTCATATAAAAATTATACCCCTGAAATTTGCATTGCATCCATGATTGTCATCCTAGAAGGTCATATAAAAATTATACCCTTGAATTTGCATTGCATCCATGATTGTCATCCTAGAAGGTCATATAAAAATTATACCCCTGAAATTTGCATAGCATCCATGATTGTCATCCTAGAAGGTCATATAAAAATTATACCCCTAAAATTTGCATAGTATCCATGATTGTCATCCTAGAAGCTCATATAAAAATTATACCCTGAAATTTGCATAGCATCCATGATTGTCATCCTAGAAGGTCATATAACAATTATACCCCTAAAATTTGCATTGCATCCATGATTGTCATCCTAGAAGGTCATATAAAAATTATACCCCTGAAATTTGCATAGCATCCATGATTGTCATCCTAGAAGGTCATATAAAAATTATACCCCTAAAATTTGCATTGCATCCATGATTGTCATCCTAGAAGGTCATATAAAAATTATACCCTGAAATTTGCATTGCATCCATGATTGTTATCCTAGGAGGTCATATAAAAATTATACCCCTGAAATTTGCATAGCATCCATGATTGTCATCCTAGAAGGTCATATAAAAATTATACCCCTGAAATTTGCATTGCATCCAGGATTGTCATCCTAGAAGGTCATATAAAAATTATACCCCTAAAATTTGCTTTGCATCCATGATTGTCATCCTAGAAGGTCATATAAAAATTATACCCCTAAAATTTGCATTGCATCCATGATTGTCATCCTAGAAGGTCATATAAAAATTATACCCCTGAAATTTGCATTGCATCCATGATTGTCATCCTAGAAGGTCATATAAAAATTATACCCCTAAAATTTTCATAGCATCCATGATTGTCATCCTAGAAGGTCATATAAAAATTATACCCCTGAAATTTGCACTGCATCCATGATTGTCATCCTAGATGGTCATATAAAAATTATACCCTGAAATTTGCATTGCATCCATGATTGTCATCCTAGAAGGTCATATAAAAATTATACCCCTAAAATTTGCATTGCATCCATGATTGTCATCCTAGAAGGTCATATAAAAATTATACCCTGAAATTTGCATTGCATCCATGATTGTCATCCTAGAAGGTCATATAAAAATTATACCCTGAAGTTTGCATTGCATCCATTATTGTCATCCTAGAAGGTCATATAAAAATTATACCCCTAAAATTTGCATTGCATCCATGATTGTCATCCTAGAAGGTCATATAAAATTATACCCCTAAAATTTGCATTGCATCCATGATTGTCATCCTAGAAGGTCATATAAAAATTATACTCCTGAAATTTGCATTGTATCCATGATTGTCATCCTTGAAGGTCATATAAAAATTATACCCCTAAAATTTGGATTGTATCCATGATTGTCATCCTTGAAGGTCATATAAAATTTATACCCCTGAAATTTGCATTGCATCCATGACTGCCATCCTAGAAGGTCATATAAAAATTATACCCCTGAAATTTGCATTGGATCCATGATTGTCATCCTAGAAGGTCATATTAAAAATTGTACCCCTGAAATTTGCATTGCAATGATGATTGTCATCCTAGAAGGTCATATAAAAATTATACCCCTGAAATTTGCATAGCATCCATGATTGTCATCCTAGAAGGTCATATAAAAATTATACCCCTAAAATTTGCATTGCATCCATGATTGTCATCCTAGAAGGTCATATAAATATTATACCCTGAAATTTGCATTGTAGCCATGATTGTCATCCTAGAAGGTCATATAAAAATTATACCCCTAAAATTTGCATTGCATTCATGATTGTCATCCTAGAAGGTCATATAAAAATTATACCCCTAAAATTTGCATTGCATCCATGATTGTCATCCTAGAAGGTCATATAAAAATTATACCCCTAAAATTTGCATTGTATCCATGATTGTCATCCTTGAAGGTCATATAAAAATTATACCCCTAAAATATGCATTGTATCCATGATTGTCATCCTTGAAGGTCATATAAAAATTATACCCCAGAAATTTGCATTGCATCCATGACTGCCATCCTAGAAGGTCATATAAAAATTATACCCCTGAAATTTGCATTGCATCCATGATTGTCATCCTAGAAGGTTATATTAAAAATTATACCCCTGAAATTTGAATTGCAACGATGATTGTCATCCTAGAAGGTCATATAAAAATTATACCCCTAAAATCTGCATAGCATCCATGATTGTCATCCTAGAAGGTCATATAAAAATTATACCCCTAAAATTTGCATTGCATCCATGATTGTCATCCTAGAAGGTCATATAAAAATTATACCCCTAAAATTTGCATTGCATCCATGATTGTCATCCTAGAAGGTCATATAAAAATTATACCCCTGAAATTTGCATTGCATCCATGATTGTCATCCTCGAAGGTCATATAAAAATTATACCCCTGAAATTTGCATTGCATCCATGATTGTCATCCTCGAAGGGCATATAAAAATTATACCCCTGAGATTTGCATTGCATCCATGATTGTCATCCTAGAGGGTCATATAAAAATTATACCCCTGAGATTTGCATTGCATCCATGATTGTCATCCTAGAAGGTCATATAAAAATTATACCCCTGAAATTTGCATAGCATCCATGATTGTCATCCTAGAAGGTCATATAAAAATTATACCCCTGAAATTTGCATTGCATCCATGATTGTCATCCTAGAAGGTCATATAAAAATTATACCCCTGAAATTTGCATAGCATCCATGATTGTCATCCTAGAAGGTCATAAAAAAATTATACCCCTGAAATTTGCATTGCATCCATGATTGTCATCCTAGAAGGTCATATTAAAAATTATACCCCTAAAATTTGCATTGCATCCATGATTGTCATCCTAGAAGGTCATATAAAAATTATACCCTTGAATTTGCATTGCATCCATGATTGTCATCCTAGACAATTTATTTTTAGGAGAGAGCTATGAAACTTGATATGCACAATTGTTATGATATCCAGTATGACCAGCATGAAAAGAGGGGCCCCAAGTGGCCGAGTGGTCTAAAGTGGTCTCCGTTACAGATCACTGCCATCTCACCTCTGTCTGCGTGGGTTCGAGTCTAGGATTCAGCCAATGTGGGTATGTGATAAAGCTTGCCAGTAGTTTTTCATGGGTTGGTGGTTCTTCCTGGGGTTTTCCCAGATTCTTCCTCCACCATTAATACTGGCCGCCATACATAGCCTATCATGTGCTGAAAAATGGCGTTAAACCCCACAACAACAACAACAACAACCAGCATGAAAATGGAGTCAACATTTAAGATGGCAGCTATGTATATCCATAAATCATTATGATATTACAAGAGTTTGATTGCAAAATGGCATTCAGGAGTTTTAATGTGATGCTCTAATTGAATTATAATAACTGATTTATAATAGATATTTATTAATTATGAAATGTAGGTTTATGCCATCAAGATGTCATTGGGACAATAGAACTAAAATTTGTGCATATTTTTTAATGAGCTTATCTCACATCTGATGAGCTTATTATTACCATATATGTGAGAATTGTTTTTTTTTTATAAATCTTTGTATGCAAGCTTATAACATCAAGATCTGGGACCAGCTCATTTATGAACAACTTCATTATAGATGAAGATGGTGTTTTGGAAAGGGACTTGTAGTATTAAAGAAGGGGACTTGTGAAAATTCTTTGGTTAAAAAGCTTTCATCAACAAGGCATCACATAAATTTGATTCTGTGAACATGGTGCATAAAATGAAGTTAGTCAGTCACCTGTAGATTGATTCCATTGCCATCATAAGTTTGTCCTGAGTAAAGTTTTGACCATACTTGTTAGAATAAGCAGAGATTAAGATTACATTATGATGGTTTTTTAGAGTTACAGTATACTCTACAAAAATGTCATCATGAGCAGAAGTCCTCATTTCTTGAATAAAGTGGTGCTTGTGTTTGTAAAATGCAGGAGAGCTGTAAAAAGTGTTGAGGATAATTATTCTCTCTTCAAATATTTAAGACATCATTGTTCACAGAATTTCATCGTTTACAGCACACTCAAATCTGGGACAAAATAGAGAAGTTCACTCAAAAACCATCTGGAAATCTTTGTTTCAAACAATATGATTGCGGATAGTGATGGATCACTCTTCTGGAAATGTAAAATCTTTAAAATATAGAACCAATCTTTTTTATATGAACCACACTTTCTTAAAATGTCACAAGTTTATCTCTGGTGGTACATCGTCGCAAGCATCTTAGATAAGAATTGTGAGCTGATCTATACTCAACTCAGCCATAGTCAAGTTGAACTCTTTCTAAAGTTTGTATAACTGAAGTAAGACCTTCCAATATACTCTCCAATTTGTGTATTTCCTTAACAGTCACTTGCATTGAATCTAGGACATTTTTACGTTTTCCACCTGAGTGATCTAACTTGCCTTATAGTATGTTGTATGTGCAGAAGGAACATTAGTTTCTGGTAAAATTAAGTCCTACAAATTTGGTCACCTCCACAACTAGGATAAGAGGACCATCAAGATGGATGTTGGGTTCATCCTGAATTTTATGTAAATGATACAAGTGCATGCAAACAGTTTTAGAACTCAAAGATTTAAATCCAGTTTCTTTCTGACATTTTCTCAATTCATTTTAAGCATTTCTGTAATAAATGTTAATTGACAAGTGCAATTTAATGTTAAGTTTTATGCAAATTATCCAAATTTGATGCAGAGATGACTGCCTTTGATTTACCTTCAACATGGACAAAGATGGCACCCAATGAAAACCTCAAAGTGGTGAATCTGCAAAGCACTGATAAGGAATACCAATACGTACAGCAAAAGTTTTTACAGTCTCTAGCGGGAAATAGGACTATTGTAAAGGTAGTAGATTCAATGAATATTACTAAAAGAATTTATACGGCAATATTCTTTGCTTAATATTCATTCGACAAATGTTTCTCATAATTATCAGACACTGTTGTAATAAATATTATATTACTGAGAACTGACAGCCATTTTAAAGTGAGATCATAAGCACGTATCTCGTGTGAATAGTGACGAAGGTTTAATACGAGTACATAACATGTCAGGAAGATTTAAAAAAGCATATGCATGTCAAGGATAAATGTGAATTGTATGGGTATAAATGTTCTTGGTTGCAAAAAATGTCATTTTCATTGGTATTGACATTCATGGTTTGGTGAATAGGTCTTTTTTAAATACATTCCGCAATCATAATAGATTAGTAGAACATGCACAACTTTGCAATTCCGTCCCTTTCAACAGTATTCAAGTAAAAACTTAAGGTACAAAACCCCAGTCTTTTGACCTTTTTAGCATTAAAAATGCAGAATAGTCCTCTTCTTGCCAAGGTAGAAATCAGACAAAAGTGGCCTTCCCATGTATGAAGTCTTCTAGGTGTTGAATTACATCATCCATCAGGTATCCCTCTCATGCCTGGTCAGCATGCTTTCGCTAGAGACTTCACAGATGTTGCATCTTTCCATCAGTTTGATACTCCAGCTATTTTCTAGAATCTTTATCTTAATCATATTGTTCACTCCAGTTGTCCGCTTCATTATATGACAAGCCAATTGGCATCATTTTAATTGCCAGCCTTATGGTCAATCATTATATGCTGTTCATTTCAGTAGTCAGCCTTTTCATAAACTGTATCTAGTAAAGGATCTCTAATTCCTAGCACACACCACTTCCTTGTTTTAGTGCATTATGATAATGCACAAATCCCTTTAAAACATGGTGGCAGATGTGGATCCTGTTGGTGTCAGATACAAATGCAAACATAAATCTGCTTGTTTAACTTAAAAAATAATAAATTGATCAAATTGGATGAATGGAGTCATAGTACACCAGTCTGGATTCATGCATATGTTCATCATTTAAAAAGGTGCCTAATGTACCTTAATTTAAAATTTCCATCTTCACATTCATACATTTTAGTAAGAAATACATTATAAGATTTTCTTTAACAAAAGTATTTTATCAATAAATCACATACTACAGAGTGAAATATCAATCTCTGTAAATGCTGTGGAATGCCTTCTGTAAGAAATAAATTGCAGTTAAAGAAGTCTTCTCATGTGAAATTAAAAGAGCTATAGTTAGGTGGCCTGGCATCTGTCCAGCCATTAGCACAAGCTAAAATACTTAAACATCTTGTTATCCTTCTAACTTGATGGTCATATCAACATATGATTTATGCTAAAAGCCTTCTTATCGTGTTTACTTGGTCCTGAATGATAATGGTACAGATTTTGCATTCAGTATGCAACCATCTTGAAAATTATTTCTCATCCTGAATGGAAAGTCATATTGACATGGGATTTTCACCAAGAAGACTTCTTATGGTGTCTCAGCACTCATCAGTTCAAAAAGATAAATATCCTTGTCTTGGATTCCTGAAAATTCTTTTCAGCCAGTAGAGTATCAATCCCTGTAGGGTACTCGTTTTTTTAATGTATATATATTTTGGTTTCAATGTAATCATCATAATTGTGATATAAGTATCCTCTTTTGTTCATTTGTGAGAACCTATTAAGTCATACCTGCCATATTCCCTGACAGTATTGGAAGGTTTTTGAGACTCAAAAAGTGTGTTATGATGTCCCAAGGAGGGGAGAACAGTGTGCACAGCCAAAAAAAGCCATATAATCCAACTGAGAATAATAAATTTTTCAATATAAGCCTATAGAAAATGATTGAAAATTCAAATTTGAATGAAAACAGTTGACTTATTTATTCGC
This sequence comes from Sinohyriopsis cumingii, assembly GCA_028554795.2. Lineage (NCBI taxonomy): Eukaryota > Metazoa > Mollusca > Bivalvia > Unionida > Unionidae > Sinohyriopsis > Sinohyriopsis cumingii. Next base: position 153,195 of record JAPYKE020000171.1, read on the forward strand.
TCTTTTCAAGCCATTTAATACACGTACAAAGAAAGATATAGTTAGCAGAATTAACAATTTGTCAAATCTCAGTGCCATATATATGCTTGTGCAAACACTCATTAATCACAGCTAGACTGATTTTAAATAAAAGGTAACATCACATTTTTGTCTTTAAAATCGATTGGAAGGCAAAATATAAGCTTAATTTAATGCAGTCTTTGATGCTTTCAATAGTTCTATATAGGGTTTAAAGGTAATGCAAGTGGCATTAGTCCTCATCATTGCACTCACTAGGGACTGGGAGGTACTGTTGTCCAAACTTCACTACTGGATTCTCTCAGCACATCCTGGTCAGAATGGAGTTGTTCATAATAAACATAATGCTAGCATTGTCAGAACTGTATATGATGCAGTTTGACCATAAGATATGCTTGTCTCTATAGAAAAATGAATATATATATAAAAGAAGATAAAGAATATATATATATATATATATATATATATATATATATATATATATATATATATATATATATATATATATATATATATATATATATATTGTTACAAGTCTATGCTCTTAAAACAACAGAAATGAGTGTAAAGGAACAAACTTTCCAAAATTCAACAGATAATTAAGTTCCATAGAATGCAAAGTGAAAAGAAAAAAAGAACTTACAGTACTGCAATTTAAATCCCAGAATAATCCTAGAATTACAGAAACAAGTCAGAATAATTTAAAGTTCTGAATAAACTTTTGTAGAAATCCAAATTAAGTCCAACATAGAAGTGTTGATGTGTCTGTGATGCCATGTATAATGCTGATTTGCCAATAGCCTTTTGTTGAAACACAGTAATATACTTCCAGGTCTAAATTCACTATTAATCCCAGTGAATGTCTCTGTCCAAGAATATTTTTTTATTTATTAGTACTCTTTATTTCAGGAGAAAATAATCACTGAATTAAATAACTTGAAGAAATAAATTCCACCCCAAATGAAAACTGAACACAACAATAATACAAATTGATTCTGCCAGATCTTGATCATGAATGATTATTTTTGCAAAGATTATATGGCATTTTACTTGACCTCAGGTTGCAATTAACATTTTCTTAAAACAACCATTACCTAATGGAAAATAACCTTCTAGAAAGTTCTTAATGTTTACAACAGAAATGTTAGCTATAACTAGAAATCTGTTACTAAATTATAACATATAACCTGGACAATGTCAGGTACACCAGGTAAATTGTAAGGGAATCCCAATTACCTAGACCCAGACCCAAATAAACATATTTACTTCTATTAGTAATGATCCTGGCAATAAATCCATAAATATACAGAACATTTCAGCTATGTATTAGTTGTTTAAAGAGTAAACTAAAAAAAAATAATTAAAAATCAATAATTCAGGTCAAATAGAAAATAAACTTGATTTTTGCAAAGGTGAAGTCCAACATACAATGTCACATTACAATAGCAAATAATGAAATAAAAAAATGGAAAAAAAACTCACAAACAAACAATGCAAATTAAATATACATAACACTTCCCCTTGTAACAAAAAAGAAAGATTTGTGCAATAAATACTGTCCATAGGATCCTTCGATTATACAACCTCATAGTGAAACCTCCTTATAATAAAGTTCATAATACAGTACTCCCTTGTTATAATACTAGCAATGGTTCCATAAAGTATACCACCTTACAGTGGGAGTGCCTCATAATGAAGTACATTATACATATAATCGTACTGATACTAATGAAATGGAATCCATGATCAAACTTGCTTTATCATTGGAACTGTATTATAGTGAAGTACCTTACATTGAAAGAGTCTTGTATTTGTGTAGGACAAATGAGATTATACTTCTCATTTATCACATAATTACTGTGTTCGCAGGGTTTTTCTATATGTCAACACATTAAAATATCACTTTCTGTGAATTTGATTGGTCAACATAAGCCCATGAAATACTTACACTGTATTATTTATATTCATTGGCTGAAACAGTTTCTTCTCCCTTCTGCTGGAACTAATTTATTTTACTATTACTATCAACAAGATGGCAGGCATCTTTCCAACAAATATCCCAATGGACAATGGAAACAAAAGGGTAACTGTCAGGTTTTGTAGGTCATAATATGGCCCATTTATGCTATGCATAATTCTCAAAAACACTGACAGAACTAAAACAAGAACACGAGTTAACCATTGTGACATTCTCATAGTTACATACCTGCCATATTGGGGGTGAGGGGTGAGACTAAATAACTGTTAGTGAGACTGTGGGGGTGAGACTAAATAACTGTTTTGAGGTCCCAAGGGGCATCAGCGCATGTGATCCAAAAAAAGCACTGTCGTCCAATTGAGAATTAGCTAACATTTCGTATAATCACATAAGTATATAATAGCAAATGATTGGAAATTGAAATCTGAATAAAAGAAATTTATTTGTATGATTTCTTCAGAGCATTTCATATACTTAAAAAGAAATAGGTGGTAAATGTAGCAAAACTTGCTGATGCAGTTTGACCATGAGATATGCCTGTCTATATAGTAAAATGAATATACATCACATTTGGAACTGTCTATTTCACTGGGGGAAATGGGCGCTGGGAGAATATGTTCATATTCAGTGCAGGATACAAGTATAAAGCAGTAATAAATGCCTCTGTCCAGTTTGGGTGTTAATGCTTTATCAACACCAATCAACTGTGCAAACAAGAGGGTCTCATTATTATTGCCTTTCAATCAAAGTATTTTATGGCTGAAATCATCCTGCAAAGCATATGTCAGTTAATAGTTTTTGACCACATTGATTAAGATAGCAATTAATAAAGAGAACAAATCTGAATATTCATTTCAGCATGTTGAAGATGTTACATACAGGTGGTGCTCCAGTTTTGACAGACATCATACAGTGACTTATGCTGATTTGTTGTTTTGCAGTATATGCCAAAAATTAAAAGACCCCTCCCCCCCCCCATCTTTGCTTCTCAAATTAAAGCTCCATCAAGCTGGAGTTGTGAAATTTATTTTTGTTGGGTTTTGCATGTTTTGCTGATAGATTATTGCTTTCTGAATCACCTTCTAAACTGAATCACACTTGAACACTATTCTGACAACTGCAATAATCATGTCTTGTGTTTTATATGTGGATTAAAATTTGACTTCAAAGAGATTTTGCCACTATTAACAGACTTACCAATAAGCTTTAATGCAGATGGCTTAAACATTCTCATTCAAGGCAGTGGTCAGTAATAACCTTTGTGCTTCTATATGAATCTTAGATGATTTACAAGTAACTTAAGATGAATTTAGAACTTTTCCTATGCTAATTGGCAGATTGGATGCCCCCACAACAGTCTATAAAGGACTTAATACATCATCCTAGCTATTGGCAGGCAGTTAAGTAATACATGAAATGGGGTTGTTTATACCTTACCTCTTTGCCTTTTAATGCATAAGCTGCCCTGTGGATAGCTTGAAGTGAACTCTAGACAGTACTGTTTACTGTTTATACATGTCACAGGCATATAATAAACTGATGTAGGTTTATTCTTCCTGAAGATTACTAAAAACTTGTTGTTTGTTTGTTTTTTAACATGACATTGTCATGGGGTTTGGGAGTCTTAAAAAAATCATTTTTTTTTCATGATAAATTGTGTTATGGAGGCATGTAGTTAAGTCAAAAAATATGGAAGGACCAAAGAAATCTAGCATACTGTCCAACACAAGGATATGCCAGGCAGCAAATTTTAATGCAGACAGTCTGCTTTACATTGCTACCAAATGATGTCCAGTGCAAACATATGCCAGGCAGTCTATTTTAATGCAGATCATCTGCTTTACATTGCTCTGACATGAGATATGGATCACGTGTACCAGTCCCTTGAACAAAAGCTTAGTTCAAATGCCACTCAGTTGGATAAGAAATTCACCTCTCTCATTAAAAGCAAATGGGTCTCTGCAAATGCTGGCCACTTCATAGAAAAAGTTGCCAAGCCACAGCACCAGGAATCCAAAATTCACTAATTATAGTACACCTCTAAATCTAATAATGTGTGACCACAAAGACGTTCAGTTTGTACATAGCTACTGTCTATCTATATTATGTTTATTAATTTTTATAATTATAGTGTGTAAGGGTCATTAAGTAAGTAACATTAAATGCAAAATTTTCCTTATATTTGTCAGTTTGTACTTGAAGGTGAGATCATTTTAGTAAACACATTACATTGTTTCAGGATAGAAGCTAAAATGTTTATGAGATTCAAGTTCAGGGTCATGGAAGTTCTGGAAAAACCAGACTGACCTAATTCTTGATTGGCTACCTGCTAAAGTAACTGAACTTTTTGACAAAATTTGATTGATTTATCATGAAAATTTGACTCTCCTCCTTTTCTGTATTACATCTTAGTTATATATATATATATATATATATATATATATATATATATATATATATATATATATATATATATGGGATACTTTACTGAAAATTACTTATTCCTTGCACAAACATTAGTTTTAATTATGCACGTTGCAGTTGAGAGAATTTAATTTATTTCAATTATTTAATGGAATTTCAGAGTGCTCAGACTTTAGGATTTAGTACCTGTTTTAGAATTACTATGAATTAATTGAAAAACATTTTTATGGAACGCCAGGGCTGTCTTAAGATGAGAATATGTATTATATGCTGTGCTTTTGTACTTTATGATGTGCAAACTTCATTATATGCTGTGCATTTATACTTATATGATGTGCAAACTTCATTATATGCTGTGCATTTGTACTTATATGATGTGCAAACTTCATTATATGCTGTGCATTTATACTTATATGATGTGCAAACTTCTTTATATGCTGTGCTTTTGTACTTATATGATGTGCAAACTTCTTTATATGCTGTGCTTTTGTACTTATATGATGTGCAAACTTCTTTATATGCTGTGCTTTTGTACATATATGATGTGCAAACTTCTTAATATGCTGTGCTTTTGTACTTATATGATGTGCAAACTTCATTATATGCTGTGCATTTATACTTATATGATGTGCAAACTTCATTATATGCTGTGCATTTGTACTTATATGATGTGCAAACTTCTTTATATGCTTTGCTTTTGTACTTATATGCTGTGCAAACTTCATTATATCCTGTGCTTTTGTACTTATATGATGTGCAAACTTCATTATATGCTGTACTTTCTTGCTTATATGAAGTGCATTTCATTATATGAAACTTCATTATAATGAGATGGCCGATAGCTGCTGCCAGAATACAACATCAAAGTAACATGAATCTGTCATCAACTTGTTATTAGCAAGTGTGAATTTCATTCATGTCAAAATTAATTGCTTTTAGACTCCCAGCTAACTGTCCATCTAGAATGCCCCTATTTCAGTTCCCTGTATTTGAAAGCTAGCTTTAAATATGGGATTTCTATATTGTATTGTGCATAATAGATTGTAGGTGATATTTGTACCAAACTAAGATTAGCTGACTGTTATTGTGATATGTTTGATTAACAGGCACTCCAGATACATTGTCTGTATAGTGTTGTGATTTTTTTTTTTTACAAGAATACTTAGATTTATCTTGAAGACACGGAGTATGTAATATAATAAGAATTCCAAGAGGAAGAAATGACAAGAATTCTATATTATTTGTATTCAGTATTTTGTAATATCACATATTCAGTGTATCACATACCTACACATACTAACGTGAGCCTCAGTTTGATATATATATATATAATTGTAGAAATTACATAGCTTTATACCACAGTAATTTTTTTTCTGTTTATAGTATCAGTTAAGTTTAAGTTCAATAACAGTTCAATAGCAATAAGTTCAGTAACAATGCTCTCTTCATAATCTTTTTTGACAATTTGTTTTATTTACATACACTGTATCATCAATAGGAAAATAAATATCAAGTTCGTTAATTGGATGGGGAGGTAACATAAATACATAAGCCAAGTCAGCAGCTCATTTGCAGCCCAAGTTACGCATTTGATCTCCAATGCTCATCTAACTGTGACAGGCAGTCACCAACATGCCAACCTGTTTTCAAGCCTAACTCAAAGTAAATCTAAACCACATTATAGATTTAGCTTATGTATGAATTTATAAATGCTAGGCTTGTGATAATTGGGTTCATGCTTTCTACCTTAAAAATTAGCATGGTGTCAAAATACTAAACTATCCAGTGAGACCTTGAGCTAACTCAAACATACTAACTATGTAAGGCTGCATCTGATTGGAGGTTGAATTCTTTGGCTGGATTTGCAACTTGCAAGGTTCAATATATTAACTCAAATTTGATTGGTAGTTTAATACTCTTGTAGAAATTTAACTTGTAATATGCAACCAAGATTGAATAAATGTAATTGAGGGCTGAATTCACAATGACTTAATTCTTTTAGCTGGGAATATTTGGTGTTAACTATTATTGGAAATGCTAATTGAATTTAATAAAATGCTCTTATTAGTTGGCAGATTGGAAATTGTTTGTTTGGTGTTGAGGGTCTATCCTAAATTTCTTTCCACTTTTGCCTCGTCCAGACAGACCAATTAAGAAGTGTGACACTCAAACATAAACATGGAACTGTAGTGGTACCATTCATACAGTTCAGAATCTCGACATTCGAGACTTAACCAGTCGCAATAGCACCCGATTCATAGGCGACTTTAATTTTTTTTATCATTCATTCAATTTCATTAACTAGCAGTAATAACAAGATTTCAAGAAGCCTGCTGTGGTAGCCATATTAAATGTCGGAGTAACACCATTTTCATTTACAACCGAGTAGACCATAGAATGAACATGTGTGCATAAAGTGTCATGATAATCCTCCAAATTAGATTACGATAAGTGGTGATAAGAAATATACTAATGGACAGACAATATGCCATCCCAAAAGCTCATCTTTTCTTTAATAACTTGAAGATAAGAAAGGAAATTATGCACATATAATAAACCTTTTGAAGACAAAAAAAAATCATTGCTCTCAGTTAAAGGTTTTGAAAATATGCATAAGTAGTATTCATTTACTAGTTTGATTGCAGTTCAGCAACAAGATGACATTACACATGATATATATATATATATATATATATATATATATATTCACAGGTGTTGAAATTACTGGTAATCGTCTAGTCCAAGACTAGTACATTTTCTGTCCGACTAGTAATTTACATAATTTCAGTAGTTCAATGGCTAGTTCTCTTGATACCTGTCTGACAGTATGTTGTGTGAAGGACTAGTGAAATATTGAAAGATCAGCAGGACAAGTAAATTTCTCACCCTACTAGTCCTTATGGCTACAAAGAAATTTGTTTCCAATTCTAAGCATGTATGTTGCTCATTTCAAATGAACATCATGAATCAAATAATTTGAAATGATGAGACTTTTTAAAATGTATTTTCTGATTTTTATTTCCAAGTGAGCAGAAGTAACATTCTGTTTCAGATGTGTAAACAGTCATTACTTTATTTAAAATACAAGCTAAAATAATGATGGCCAGTAGGTGAATAGAAGAGAAAGGAGACCCCTGTCAGTGTTCTCAGCCAGTTCTCATAAATGCCTAAGAAATGAGAACAGGTTGAAATGTAAAGTATAGCACTCTACCAACCATGTAATAACTATTTTATGCTACTGCAATATACATGGGTGCATAATCAGTATCTGTTATTTTGTATTGTAATTTATATATACCGGCCCAGATTAAGGCCTTTGGGGGCCCTGGGCACAGCCAACATAGGGGCCCATAGCTATCCTGCATTGTCCATATATATGGTTACAGTACTATTAACTATACTGCCTGTGAAATCAGACGATACTTTACAGGGCCTCTTGAGCCACGGGGGCCCTGCCTGTGAAATCAGATAATATATGGGGCCCCTTGAGCCTCGGGGGCCCTGGCCATGTTGCCCATTTTGCAATATGGATAATCTGGTCCTGTGTGTGTGTGTGTGTGTGTGTGTGTGTGTGTGATATATAATGATTTGTGTGTATGCATGACAACTAAAAAAAGTATGCTGTTGAAATAAATTTTGTTTGAAACATTATTTCCTTCTGTAATGCAAATAAAAATAAATATGCTGTACATTAGTAGTATTTCCAGTTTGATAGAAATCCCTCTCGCTCTTACCCCATTTATAATTATACAAATATTACATTTGTGGACTTGCCTATATCTTAACACATCTCTCTTCACTCAATAAGGCAAAACAATTATATTCTAAACTCTAAAATTCTTACCTATTCATATCACTCCCTGGATATCACAAATACCAAGAAACATTGTACTTATATGTTGACAATAAAGAAACTTTAAATGATTATACCACTAAAAATTTACAAACATCCAGTACTTAAGGCTGGGACATCGAAACCAGGGAACATGAGAGACCTATTGGTCTAAAACGATTGCCATACTAGCCGCCATGTATAGCCTATCATGTGCTGACAACTTGTGATAAATCAATATAAAACGTCCAAACCAATAACCATGATGTGACTGGCTGCCTGATTCATGATATATAGTCCCTAATACAAATGTGTAACATAATATACCATGGTGATATTAAATGTTACCTCCCCATCCAATTAACGAACTTGATATTTATTTTCCTATTGATGATATGTAAATAAAACAAATTGTCAAAACTGATTTTGAAGAGAGCATTTGTTATTGAACTTATTGCTATTGAACTGTTATTGAACTTAAACTTAACTGATACTATAAACATAATTTTGTTTACTGTGGTATAAAGCTATGTAATTTCTACAATTATATATATATATATATATATATATATATATATATATATATATATATATATATATATATATATATATATATATATATATATATCAAACTGAGGCTCACATTAGTATGTGTAGGTACACCACTCCTCGATAACTCGCGCACATCGGGGTCCAGAAACATCAACCGCACTATAAGTGAGGCGCGAGTTATCGAGGGACCTATAAAATAAGCCCAAAACCAATAAAGTGATTGATGACATAACGGAAAAATAAGGGGGGGGTAGGCAGATTATACTGTTGAATACTCTTTATAATCATTCTGAGATTAACTGTGAATAAATATCTCTTCATAACGGTGTACTTTATTATTTCCTCATAGGACAACATTAATTTCAGGATAAATTACAGTATATTGAGGTAATCATCAAAAACATTATTCCACGTGGTTTCCGTTCGCTTAACATGTGTACCACTTCACACATTGTGTACTACATCACTAATTTTTATGTTGAATTGGATACATTCTAGTTTTATTGTTTGATCCAAATTAGACGTTTTTTATATACAAAAGATCGACTCTTTTCGAGAAACAGTGTTGATCGAACGATAGATAGATAGATAGATTTGAATGTGATAGAAGTAATATGGAAAACAAAAAAACAAGGTTTAATCAGTACTAACATATTTAATTGGTCAACAAATTTAAAGCAACGTAAATTAGAACAAGTTAATACTTGCCGTTTGTGCCACGCTTGACAAATATCAATTCACTTTTTGAAAAAATGTTATTTTTTTGTGTGTGTTTTATTCCTTGGTTTCTCTGCCGCCGAGCAAAATCCCTCAGATTTCTCAACTGCATGAGCTTTACGTAGTCAACATTTAGGGTCTCCAGCCTCCTTATGGCAATATCAAAATATTTGATTGCTTCCTGTGCAGAGGGGTGGGGTGTGTGTGCAACATCTGCATCTGCATCACTTTCAATACTTGTGTTACTCCAGTTAGAATCGTCTTCTGCTGCAAATTTGTTTGTTATAGAATTAATTATAGTTTCATCTGACATGTATTCGGCTGTGGGCAATCATTGTCAGTACAAATCCACTTCTCCATATCATCAAGAGAAACGCCCATCTCAGGACCATGAGTCTGTACAAATTTCTCCCAAACAGCCTCGGCATTAATGACATCAGTTTCACTGAAACATTCGAAGTCACTATCATCGTCGCTGTCTCTGTTACTGTTTTGCTTTACGTCAAAGGCAGCTCCAAGACCCTTAATCCAGCACCCCAGGTCTCTTGTAATTGATTTTTGTTTAATGCAGCGAACACTTCCCCAAGTTGTTGATCAGAACAAAGCCGGCATGTAATTAGGTTCTCACAGAAGTACTCACGGGTTTCGATGTGACGGTCGATTGACTCTTTTCATGTTTTCAATGAACAGAATATGTTGTGATTATAATGTTTACACTGAAACGGAATTAAAGGATTAGAACGTGACTTTCACACAGGAAGACGTTTAATTGGTGTTTATTTCATTCTCTGTTGCCACCTGTTAGCATTCACCAGAAGTTTTCATTGATCGCTATTTCACCAGACTGTTTATTTTCAGTATACTGACAACTATTTATCATAAAAACTTACATAATATATGATATCTTTAAACAGAGGTCTCGTTAGGATTTTAAAACTGGGTCTTTCTGCCTCTGAATTCAATCACTAAATATCAGTACATTTTTTCACTCGGCCTCCAGTCAAAGCCTTTGATCTAGCCACCTAGCTGTTGCATCATGTTCTTTTTTTTTTTTAATGTACTCTTATAAAATGGCAACAGTACATCAAAGAGTCTTTCAGTCACTGTATTCTGTCATTGTAAATATCAGCACAGTTAACTGATCAACACATTTTCCCACAAAGCAGGTGGCTGAAACAGGACCGGCAAATCTTTGAATTTTCCCGCGCACCTACTACATGCATACGGAGGACTCCCACCTCAGTGATTTTCTGCATCTCAGATCAAAAATTGGCGTCCAAATACGCGTAATTAAGCGTTTTCAAGATCTCTGAAATTAATTCTTCTTTAGATCTTGCAAATTTCAAAATATGGATTATATTTTTACGGGCATTAATCACCATTTTCGATGATAAAATGAGCAATGTATCAAGGTTTAATTTATCAATTCTTATCGTAATTTTTTCATGTTCAGCATATTTTAAAGATATTTTAAATACATTTTCTCTGGAAAAAATTGGGAGCCAAGACGGACACCGTGTTATAAGCAGGATCGCAAGTTATCCGGGCGCGAGTTATCGAGGAAGCGGTGTATGTGATACACTGAATAATTATGTGATATTATAAAATACTAAATACAAATAATATAGAATTCTTATCATTTCTTCCTCTTGGAATTCTTGATTATATTACATACTCCGTGTCTTCAAGATAAAGCTAAGTATTTTTGTATAAAAAAAATCACAACACTATTCAGACAATGTATTTGGAGTGCCTGTCAATCAAACACATCACAATAACAGTCAGCTAATCTTATTTTGGTACAAAATATCACCTACAATCTATTATGCACAATACAATATAGAAATCCCATATTTAAAGCTAGCTTTCAACCACAAGGAACTGAAATAGGGGCATTCTAGCTGGACAGTTAGCTGGGAGTCTAAAAGCAATTAATTTTGACATGAATGAAATTCACACTTGCTAATAACAAGTTGATGACAGATTCATGTTACTTTGATGTTGTATTCTGGCAGCAGCTATCGGCCATCTCATTATAATGAAGTTTCATATAAAGAAGTTTGCACATCATATAAGGAAGAAAGCACAGCATATAATGAAGTTTGCACATCATATAAGCACAAAAGCACAGGATATAATGAAGTTTGCACAGCATATAAAGAAGTTTGCACATTATATAAGTACAAATGCACAGCATATATATAATGAAGTTTGCACATCATGTAAGTACAAAAGCACAGCATATAAGAAGTTTGCACATCATATAAGTACAAAAGCACAGCATATAATAAATATTCTCATCTTAAGACAGCTCTGGCGTTCCATACATTTTGGATTATATCATTGTGATACATCAAGACTATTGCACATCAGAACAATAGATTGGTCATCATTCAGAACACCACTGGAACTTATTTGGAATAATTGTTACTTTTAGACTTGTTATAGAACTTTCAGAACTTTTAGAACATTTTAGGATTTCATTCACCACTGTAAGTTACTTTTAATTTTTCACTTTGTAATTTAAGGAAATAAATTTCATATTTAAAGGTTACAAAACTTGTTGGTTCCGATTTTTCTGTTACTTAATTTAAGACCATAGATTCTTAACACTATAGCCAAAAATATACAATCTAGCACATGTAACTGTTTACCATACACAGTCACACATTCTGCACACATCCAGTGGCCACTCCTTGTTTCCACTATTCTCACACTGGCAAAAAGACTCACTTCCATCAGTAAATTCAGTACTGCAATTGATGGACATGTACACATATTTTTGGTGGGAATGTGCACACCAGTAAAATTAATATAAATGTGCACAGTCATAGAAATTCTTTCATTGACTTGGCAGATTAAATCGAGCTACATCACCAGAAATGTTTCCCATAAAAATGTTAAACATAACACATTGTTTTGGTTTGTTCTTCAATGAACAGTAAAGAAAGTTTCTTGAAGTATTATTTGGAATAAATAATTGGTATTAATATTTAAAGCTAGATACATTAAAAATATATTTAATGTCAACCTGTTCCTTGGACTTGTTCTATATTTGTGCAGCAATTTGTATGTACAATTTCAGGAAACAATTATGAAAAATTATTTGCTCTACAGTAAATTTAATTACATTTATCTCTTAAAATACTTATTGAATATATGAGCAATGTGTGCAAAATCCATCTATCATGCACTTGGGAGATGGCTAATATAGGCTGGACCTGCTGCCCAGTCCAAACAGCATCACAGATGGAATAAATACATGTACAGTCCACTGTCTGAAAGGTTAAGTGATGGTTTAAATTATATTCTGAAGGCTGCACTTGCTCTAATTGTTTTTCATACCATGGATTAAAACAGAAGGCATTTTATAGTATTTACATTAGTCATCAGTCTGTGCATCTACACTGTATTGGTATGCCAATCTGCATGTCTTTCCATTACAGGTGTTCATATTAGTCATCAGTCCATGCATCTACACTGTATTGGTATGCCAATCTGCATGTCTTTCCATTACATGTGTTCATATTAGTCATCAGTCCATGCATCTACACTGTATTGGTATGCCAATCTGCATGTCTTTCCATTACAGGTGTTCATATTAGTTATCAGTCCATGCATCTACACTGTATTGGTATGCCAATCTGCATGTCTTTCCATTACAGGTGTTCATATTAGTCATCAGTCCATGTATCTACACTGTATTGGTATGCCAATCTGCATGTCTTTCCATATCAGGTGTTCATATTAGTCATCAGTCCATGCATTTGTCTGTGTGCCAGTCTGCATGAATTTCCATTACAGGCTATAACTCTACTATGAACATCATTATTTTCAATGTAATTATCAACTTTCAGCATAACATGGAGCAACATTGATGTTCACTTTACTTTTGCAGCATTAATACATGTGTAACTTAGTTTTGTTGGTATTCATTTCATCTAGCTTAACCAGGTAAAGCTGTAAATGAGCTTATTTAAGTCACCATTAATAAGCAGTTGTTTCAAATGCAACTGTGTTACAGTACTCCCCTATTTAAAATAAACAAGATCTTAACAGCATGATTTAAGTTAAAGTCTCTTTTTAAGAACTTTGAGAACTTGAGATATGGAATGGGAGTACTTTTAAATTATGCTGTTACCTACTTTCTATGGTTTTATCAACATTGTTAAAAAAGCATGTTCCAGCTGAGCTTGTCAGGTAAGATCTGTACCTGTGTGACTTTTTAAAATCTTATTTCAGTTGGAGAGAATACAGAATAGAACCATATATCAGCAATATGAAGCAAAGAAGAAACTGATTGAGCAGAACAATCCAGGTCATCAGAATGAAAGTACCCTGTGGCATGGAACAAGTGCAGACACCATAGATAGCATCAGCATGTATGGCTTTAATCGCAGCTACTGTAGCAAAAGTGGTAATACATAAATATAATATATATGTGAGCAACAGTGTAGATTGTAGATGTATGAGTAGCAATAGATCTTTTTTAATTTTACGTTATCTTCCTCAAAATATTGCATTCATAACAATTATGAAGCTGAATGTGTTTTTTATAGGTGGGCAATGCCAACATATGCTATTGAAAATGTGTAGTTTATAGGGGAAGAATGCCAACATATGCTAGTTTCAACAAAAAGTTGACAAACAAATATACCTTTCCAAGTTTCAGTTTAAGAATGGAGTGAAATAAACATCCTAACAAATATTTGTACAGACAGTAAGTGTAAGAAAAGTTGTAGAGATTATAGTATGATTTGAAACTTGAAATTATTGAAATATATAGTAAAATTTTGTTTGAAGTTCAGATACATCACTTATTTTTTTTCTTTTTTGTTTGTTCACTTATTCGTGTATTTAAAGCAAAACCATGTTACGTTTTACTGACAAATGTGAGTGCATTTCATTTCATTAAACCATTGTAATTTCCATTATATTTATTCTTATAAATGTTACTTGAAACATGAATGATAATTGGCCACAAACTTAAAGTTTTATCAAGAATCATTATAAAACAGACGTCATACTTTGGCAGATCCAGAATCTCAAATATTGATAAATCAATTCAAGATTACTTATTGAGAGTCATTTTACTATTGTCATCTGTAACAATTCTTTCCATATGGTATTGTTGATGAAATTTTATTAAACAATATCATTTTTACATAACATTTAAGTGTGCAAGTCAGTTAAATCGGACATTAAATGTTTACTTTGTTCAGCTTAAGCAACCAGGATTGTATTCCCCTGGATTGTATTCCCCAATCCTTGTTGGTTTCGTTTGTTTGTAAACATGAAACTGGATTGTATTCCCCAATCCATGTTGGTTTCTTTTGTTTGTAAACATGAGCATTAATGATGTTGTCAACCTACAGTTGTCAATGCAAAACAAAATAAAATCTGTAAATAGAGTAAACATTTTTCTACTTATTACAAATACAATGTCAGTTCTTTTTGTTTAATATTGAATTGACATCCCAAGGAAAAAGTTGATGTTGATTAGAATTGAGTGAATAACACAAAATTCAATACATAAAGTTGATTGATTAATACTGAGGCAGAATTGTCTTGGAACTATGCCATTTACTACAACATTTACCTTTGAAAAATGTCTTGATCAGTAGATTATTTTTAATGAGTAACATTCTATTTCCATTAAACACCATTTCATGTTTGTTTACCACCACAGTTTCTCATCGTTGTTGAGCCTACCTACTTATGACTGCATGCCAGTCATGGAAAAAATGAAACCAGATCATTGAGATTTTAACTGTTGAGTCCACATTGGGAGAAACCAAAACATAGCAGTCATCTTCCACCAGCATCTAAGGCTTTGGTTAAAGTTTTTAATTGCATGCCAGTCATGGAAAAAAATAAAACTAGATCATTGAGATTTGAATTGTTAAGCTTACATTAGTAGGAAGTGAGATGTATCAGTCACCTTTCTGTCAGCATCAGTACGTTTGTTATGATTTTATTTTACTCATATTTCCTATATCTTTTTATAGATTCTCATCATGCTTGGTATGAATAACAATGAAGTTAAGTCATTCTTCAACTTGCTTAGTGCTCCTTTAACAGGTCAGGTTCCCAGTCATATAAAAAAAAATATCCTGAGGTTTTGATTCAAGTTTTTCATTTTCAGAATTTTCCTAAACTCCTTTTATAATTCTCTGACATCATATTTTGCATGAATCATAAGAAAGTTAAGACAATTCATTCTGTGACAAGCTCACTCCCCATTATGACCTTGGATGGAATACTAAAGTCATAGAAATTTCATTGAACCATTCATAACCAAAGTTATCCCACAAGATAATGCATTGGTCATATGACTGGTCAGTATGCAAGTGTAATGTGATGGTCAGTTTGTGGATGTAGCCACTAACAAAGTTTTTGTGATTTTCCCAATCAGACTTGATTAGTACTGTTTCCTTTATGTTGTAATATGGGTATAGCAAATACCACCTTTAGTAGGTTTCATGTGCACTGGTCAGCTCTGCTGCGATATTGGCAGATGATGTGCTTCCTGCAAAACTTAATATCAGCCTTATGTTGAACATAGATTACTGCAAGAGACTTAATAGACATCTGTGCATGGTTACAGATGTGAAACTCTTGAACTATATATAGTAGTCAGATATGTTATTGGAGCTCATGGGGTTGCAAAGCAGTCATTTCAATTAGCATGGCTAGTAGTTTCACAGGTCTTTGCTTAAAGTGATGTCAAAAAGAGTTATGTTCTTGTAAGAAGCCTGCTGCAATTATATTTAATGTCAACATGGTTCATGACATTGAGGTTGTTGGAGCTCAAGTGGCCACAAAGAAATCATTTCAATTAGAGCTAGTTTTGCCCATTTGTCTCAAGCAGTGTCACAAGCCATGTGACACAAACATGGCTGCTTAAAGACCAGATAAATAACCAGTGTGCTGCAAATGTACAGTTATGTCAACAGCAAGCTGATCACTTACAAAAGTTCTTAAGTGATGTGGCACCACTTCAAAGCCAAATGTTGACTGTAATGTCCTCTAGAAAGCACTCACACAAGCAGACCTTTCAGACATTCCAAGTTGAAGATATCAACAAGGAATCCCCCATCCCCCCCCCCTCCCCCAGCAATGATGATTATTCACTCACTTGAGCAACACACTAGGGGATGAATTAGAAGCCATCTTTGCGGAAAACATTGCAAATGAATTTAAGTGCATTTTGTGACAAAGTTGTTGAGTTCTATTAGTCAGGATCATATAGGTCATGCCATTTCTGACAATGATTGCTATTATGAAATTTGCCATGTGCAGTTCATTTGGCCAATGATGTGTAAGAATTAAACAGAGGCAATAGAAATTTGGTTAAACATTTCAGACCATAATAGGTTTCATGACATCCAAATGAAAAGCATTCAGGGGTACATGATCATATCCTCTGTAATGAACCTAAGGAGAATAACAGACCTCTAGAGGTGTCCTGATGTGGTGTTTTGGCAAGTAACATATTGTACCTTCTCACCAACAGTTTATGTACAAGCTTTATTGCTCTTTTCAGTTCAGTTCATGCTACAAAAATAAAATCTGCCATTTAAAATAAATTCTATAATTGAAAATGAAGCAGAAAAAAAGTAAACAGGGCTCCACTCAGCAGTGGTGGCTGCCATGATTGATGCCTTTTATGTAAGTACTTGTAATGATACCTTTGTCCTTACCTCCCAGCTGAATAAGGTTTTTGTTTCCAGTCCTGTTAACACTCCTGTCAATTTCAATGCTGGCAAAGAGTCATATTTCCAAAAAGATGAAATAAAAAAAAAATGTCAACACTTGGAGTTTAAGTACTTTACTGGAATATGAAATTGAATGTGACTAGATAAAAGTGAAAACTTTCACCCCAAAAATAACTTTATTGACACTGTGAGTACTTGAAGTTGATTCTGCTCTAAGTTGTACCCTCCATCAAATTTTCTCTTTGGCATATTCTTAAGACCCAAGAAGGATGGTACATACAGATTAATCGTTAACTGCAGGCACTGGAATCAATATCTATTTTTAAAAATGTCCATTTCAGATGGACACTTTACATTCTGCAATCAAGCAAATGAAATAAAAGACTGCTGGTTTGCCTCCATTTACATAAAAGAGGCATATTATTCTATTTTCAATCATGGTTTGCACAGACTTTACTAAAGATTATGCTTGTATAATATAGCTTAGGAATTCACTTGTTTTTTAGATGGGTTGGCCTCTGATCTTTGTGTATTAACAAAGTTATTGAAGTCTATTTTGCATACCTGCACAAAGTCGGCCATTGTAACATAATATACATTGGTGAGTTTACTGCATGCAGACACATTATTTCACTGTGTAAAAAATAAGCAAGACACTGCATTTTGATGCATAACCTGGGATTCATTATTCAAGTTATTGTGTTTTGGGAGCTTGGTTATTAATTCTGTTCACATGACTGTGTACATTACAGAAGAAAATGCTGATAGCTTGTTATCTGACTGCCAACTGAGGTAGATTTCCATTCTCATTCAGGATTTCGCATCATTGATTGGATATATGTTGGCCAGTGAAGTTAGCATTCCATACCCAGTACACGCTGCTGTACCAGAGAGTCCTTGACACAGAAGGACTACAACTTGAAATTGCATAGGGGTGAATTGACTGTTACATGGTTTTGAGTGACGATTGCAACCTTGTCCACTGGTGGATTCAGAATGGGCATTTTATTGTTTGCCCAGTCTCTGTACACCATCCTTACATCTATTTTGATAGCAGTGATATTAACATAATAATTAACAAACTTATTATAATGATATGGGGAAGATTTAACTATGATTTAGTTTATCAACTGAGTGCCTTTGATTATCAGAAGAAAGACTGTAGAATGTTAATTTCCTTTCACTAGCAGCAGGTCTTTTTCATTTTACAACGCTTCTGATCAGGAATGAAAGGTCAACAAGTAAGACTGCTTATAGGCAATACTGTTGCCCTTTCATATATTAATAAAATGGGGAGTTGGGTTGACAAACTCAAGCATGGCTTTGAAATACAGAAATAATGTAGAACAATAGATATTTGGTTCATTGCATGTTATTGGCCACATTGAAGATGGAGGCGGATGTTCTATCAAATTAGTTAAACCATGACTGAATGCATGTTGAGGCCCTAAATTTTTCAAGAAATTGAACATAATTTGGTAGATGTAATATTGACAGTTTCCCTCAGGACCAAACTTGTCAGCTACTAAGATATATTTCATACAAACCAGACCCTCATGCTTCACTTTTGATGCCTTTTTCATGGAGTAATTTCACTCTACCTTATGTTTTTTCCCCTTTCAGTGTAATTCATTGAGTTTTCAGAAATTGGGAGAACAGAGTTGGCAATGGTGGCACTGATCTTTAGTATTCAGCCATTGTTCCCCAAACTACTGTTTTTTTGTATCAGATTGGTGACACATACTGCTCAGAACCTCTCAGATTCTTTTTCTTCCACATGACCCGGCCGTATTGCATCCATTGAAAAAACTCCACGTGGAAGTTTTTTGGCTGTCAGGAAGGCTACGGAGAAAAGAAACTTACCACACTTTATGATATTTAATGCTCTGCTTGGAGACAGTCAACATAGTTACAATATTAGACATATCTCCAGTGATTGCTGTGCTTTTTTGGCCAAAACCAGATCTATCCATTTTGCTGATTTGTATATTTGTCGGAATACTTAGCTCTTTCATAATGAATAAGGATATAGTGATATCAATACAACTAAATCTGCTATTCTAGTTTTATTGAATGGTTCAAATTTTTTGCAACACCTATTGCTTAAATATTTTTGGGGATGAGTGTTTAAAAAGAGACCCAATTTACCCAAGAATTCAGTCACACAGGATGTTGATATTGTGCTAAGATACTTACAATCAGTTTCAAGAGTTTGTAAACATCCTTTGAAATTTCCCTCACACAGATTGGTTTTGCTTCTGGTAGTGCTTTCTGGCCAAAGAGGGCAATCCCTTAATTTCTTAGAAATTTAGGTGTAAATAAGAGCACAGTTATCTTTATAATTAGGTGATCTTAAGCAATCTTGAGCTGGAATCATCATTTGGGTGAAATTCACACTGCAGCTTATGCACAAGACAGATGACTGTACAGTCACTCTTGTACTTCTTTAGATAGAACAAACAATATTAGGATTAATGAAAACAAACTATATGTTAGTTTCCAGGCCCATTTTTTGGGCAGTGAACAGAGACATGATTTCAGAAAAGCTGCTGCCATCAGTTCTGATATTTTATGCTACATAGTACAAGAATGACATTTCTCACATGCTACCTTTTCAGAGAAGGTACCAGTGGCTACAACATTAAAAACAGCTGTTTGGACCAGAGACTTATGTTCGTGTAATATTATCAGAAAAATGTCATATATGTAATGACATTCAGCAAAAACTTGTTTGAATCAACTTTATCCCATTTGCTAATTCGTTATATATGTTGACCATGTTCAGTTAAATTTCATGATCTGCAATGCACAGTTACTTGACTTTTTACCCTACTATGCTTCTGTCATAGGATATACTCTAAACTTATCATGGGGCCCCTTAGGGTATGAAAGGTTCAGTAAAATTCTAAAGCTAAATGATATTTACCAAGTTAAAGCTTGATAACAATTTCATTGAACCTTTTGCACCCTTAAAGGAGACCAGAAACCAATGGAAATATTGGATAATAATAAAGGTACTATAGCAGTAAACCTTATTCTGAAGTATCATCTGCGACCGAAATGCCAATATTAAAATATTGGCCTATCTTCTAGGAGCTGAATTTCCGTGACCTCGTATGCAAAATTTCCGCGCCTATTCGGTTACTTTCGGGATGTGACGTCATAGTAGCGACTCCAGCAGCCCAAGTGGGAGTTGCCAGAGTAAAAGACAATACCGTTTTGCGTTGCTTACGGGTGTAATAAAACATTAAGAAAAGCCAGTGGACAACATTTTTTTTTCTTTTCCGAAAGATAAAGGCATACTGAAAGAATGGATACATTATTACAGACGAGTCGATTTCAAAGCAACACCATACAGCCCTATGTGCTCGTTACATTTCTCAAAGAACTGTTACGACAGGGATTCTGAAAAAATGGCAGCTCAAGGATACGCAAATGCTAGGCTTAGACAAAAAGTTGGCTCTGTTCCAGACATAACGTTGAATATTTTAAATCCTGGGAAAAGTGTTGAACGTGCGAGTTACGAAAATAGGCAGAAGGCCGAGTAAGTGACCACAAAATGCAACAATCAATTCACAGATCTTTTATCTACACCAGCAGTGCTAAAAATAAATCGGATAGCCCGACACCCTGGGTCCCTCTGGTTTTAGTTCCGGCCCATCCTGTATTCAAAATGAGGTGCCCGTCAGGCTTGTCGAAACAAAAATTGTTTGCCTGAGGAAACTTTGATCGCGCTGGTGAAATTAGTAAATGTATTTTCAAGATGTTGACATGCATGCCTTAACATGGCACAATCTAAATCAAATCAATACTGTCCAAGGTGAAATTTAGATTTGATTTTAATCAAATGGAGGCTTTGCCAAAAATAATATTCTAAACCTGTCGTGTTTCGAGAAAACACAATTTTCAGTAATCTTATAAAAATTACAAATTTTTAAAAAAAATCATTGTATACATGTAGTATGCATAAACGGTAATCTGTAATGATTGGAACTGATATAAAATTATTCCTTGGGCAGTTTAAATAACAGCGATTAAAAGAAAAGAGGTCAAAGTTTCACATTAAATGGCTGACAATAGAAACTGGGGGGGGGGGGACTATTGACCCAACCCCTTGCCCCAATGTGCGAGCGCCCATGGGACGTACCTTTTCTCCATGTGATACGCCTTATTATTCCCCCAGGACAAGCCCATTTTGCATATTCTGGTCAGCTCTGGCTAAATTGCAAAATAGCTAAAGTTTTGATTTAAGTACGCAAACAATAAAGCCGATGTGACCGTTCCGGTGGCCTAATGGTTAGAGCGTCCGCCTCGGATGCGGGAGGTCGTGGGTTCGATCCCCGGCCGAGTCATACGAAAGACTTTTAAAATGGTACTAACAGCTGCCTCGCTTGGCGTTCAGCATTAAGAGGTTAGTGTTAGGACTGGTCGGCCTGGTGTCAGGATAATGTGACTGGGTGGGACATCATGCTACATGTCTGCGGCATGATGCCCCAGTGCTAGACATCACTATAAACTGCCACATTGCAGACATCGTAGCGATATGACTGAAAAATTGTTAAAGCTACGTTAAAAATCAAAATCACATCACATCACAATAAAGCCGATGTGACTGATGAACATATTCCATCCTTGCATTGATCTTGTGAAAAGGACTGCCCTTCGGACATACTTCAAAGAAACCCTGTTCGACAGTGTGTGTGTGTGTAAGCACCAGCAATTGATTGCCAAAATAAACGATGCCTATTTTGTTGTTACTTACGATGCCATGGACTTCAGGTTTAAGTCTTAATGCATGTAACACTGTTTGCTGAACAAAATATTTATTCAGAATTAGTTCTTTAGGGCCACATATACTGCATGGTATATTTTGTTTTATTCATTTTAATTTAATTATGGTAATTAAACTTTACATATACGGTCGAGGAATGTCATGTGTTAACTGGCCGAGTTTCTTTGGCGGAAATGGAGATGCGATTTTTGTTTGCAGAGAAAATTTCACAGTGATCATTCATTTAAGCTAATTGGTGACAATTGTATTCTTTAAATTTTGTTATACTATAGTACTGTTGTAGTTGTTTAAAAACATCTGAAATTTACTTGAATAATGTTTAATTTTCACGTTCTATTTACTGAAGAAGAAAAAAAAAGAAAAAAAATGTTGTGTGATATTAATTATTTCGTCCAGTGCCGGATTTAGACGTGTGTGCGTGTGATTTGAATTTTTAACGTAGTTTTAACAATTTTTCAGTCATATCACAACGATGTCTGCAGTGTGGCAGCTTAGACTGTGGATTGCATACGTTATATCTATTTATAAACGGTTTGGGGTTGGTTTTTTCTTCTTCTGACAAATGAAAATTGACAGACATAATGTAATTATCGGGACTTCGCTGCGACAAATTTAGAGATATTACGAGATCGAGATGTAGATGAGGAAATACCCCCAAAATCAGGAGGTTTTTCTCCCGGCTTGAGAGTTGACAGGTATGAACTGTCCGGGCTTGTGGAATTTCAGTCAGGCTTGAGTTTATTTAAGTCACCTGCCCGGGGCCTGTGCCTAAACAAATTCTTTTAACACTGACCAGTACAGTACATAAACTATTATATCAGACTGCAGATTCAAGTTTTGAATGTGCAACCCAAATGTGGTCTCCTTCCGTCTGCATCGCTCGCCAATGTTTATGTTTGTATTCGAGGACTGGCTAGTATTGCGTCACGGTACCACGTGATCTGTCGTCTCATTAAAACTCGGAAAAACTCGGCAATTTACGGAATCGTGGTTTCTTCCATGCAATAAAATCACTACCCGCTTACGATATTAGCAGCAGAGGGGGCGAATCGGACATTTTGTCCAATCGTTATTTTGCTTAATTATTACTTTCTGCACTCAACGATCTAGTGTCGTCAGCGCCTGGTAAAAAAAAAAAACGACAACGTCGTTGGGGATCGTCCAGTCGTCATTTGGTTTAATTAACACCTTCTGCGCGCCGATCCCCAGCGTCGTCAGCGTCCGGTAAGCACATCGACGACCGCGTCGATGTCATCGCCCCCTCTGCTGCTAAGTAGTTATTTACAATGAAAATTATTTACAACTAACCGAATATTTGGTCAAGTCCGATACGATATCGTGTCCGAGGATCATGTAAATTTATCGTTACGAATCCATGTGGGGTCGACTGAGCATGACTAAAAAAGTTTCGAAAAACATTAAAGTCCATGTCACCGCCGCACCATGTCTGCCAAATATTTCGTAGCGTGTGTGTATCAACGCCGTTGAACACAGCAAGAATATTACAGTTGTCTCTAATTACTTTTGGAATCTGAGTGTATCGTTGAGTGACATATATCACGTCAGTGTTTTTATGCCTGCCTCTGGAAAATATCCTAGCTGGGTTTTTTTGATTGTCTAACATAACATCATCGTACACGACTAGATTGTTAACGTCGCCATCAATATCATCAATACCCGGTGCATCATTGATATCCGTAATAAACTCAATAACATTTTTTTTAGCGATCGCTGATGCATTCTCGTTGAAATCTTTTAACACCTCGTAGCATCGTTGATCATCTACGCTAGGAGCAACCAAATACAACTTATCCCACTTCATCCATCTCATTATTAAATTGAGTAACAATTGCGTCTTGCCGGATCCAGATGGTCCGATGATAATCATCCGGATCGAGTTTGGTAACGCTGCAACATGCTTAACTGGTTCTCTTGTTTTAGTCGCCGAAAAATCAATTATATTCATATCTCTATACATAAATTATGGATCTATATTGTGTGAAGTGTAGAGTGCGTACTGGCACAAATGATATGACAACCGCTACAACAAGAAATAACAGATCGACGCTTACTGGTAAGTGTGTACAATGCGGTACAAAGAAATTTAGATTTATTTCTATTAGACCCGGAGATGTTTTAAAAAAAAGCGAGGAGGTGACATCGCAGCCAAATTGGCAAAACTCCCCGGAACACCGTGGGCAAAGTATCCAGGAGAAAAACACCTCCCAGGATATAGCTACTGTGGCCCCGGAACACGATTAGATATTAGACTCGATGATCAAAATCAGCCCAAACCCGGTGAGTATCCAATAAACGCTATCGATAAGGCGTGTCATGCTCATGATGTTGCTTACAAAAGTAGCGATCTGCAACAGCGTCATATCGCGGATGTAAAATTAATTCACGCATTAAATGCTATTCCTGATAAATCCGTCAAAGAAAAATTGGCCTCATGGTTGGTAAAATCGGCTATGAAAGGTAAATTAATGATTGGAAGCGGAGCTTCTGGCGCTGGTAATTGAAAACGATAGCGTTTATAATAACAACATGGAATCCATCTATTATTCTCCGAGAGGATACTGGAAGGGGAAGGCCGCAATTGGTAAGCTTGCAAGCGCTGCAAAGGTAACAAAGACCACTGCGGCTAATTGGTTATCCAAACAGGCTATATGGCAAATCTATCTACCACCGCCTAAACAAATCAACTTCTCGCGCTTTGATGTCAGCGTACCTAATGAAGTTCATCAGGCTGATATACTATTTTTGCCGCATGACAACGGTTACAAATACGCGCTAACCGTAGTTGATGTTGCGAGTCGATACAAACAAGCGGAGCCGTTAAAAACAAAGTCGGCAACTGAAGTAGCCGCTGCGTTTGAAAGAATTTATCGAAGAGGCCCTCTGCGCTGGCCAAATCTATTACAAGTTGATCCCGGTAGTGAATTTCGCGGCGCTGTTTTATCAACGCTGAAACATCATAGCGTCGCGATACGACGAGGTCATACTGCGCTACATCGTGATCAGGCAATTGTTGAACGATTCAATCGGACTCTTGCTGAACGGTTATTTGGATATCAATACGCGAAGGAATTCATCCAAGAAAAACGATCTCGTGAATGGGTTAAAAGGTTGCCAGGCGTAATTGCAGCGTTAAATAACGAGATTACCCGAGCAATCAACATGAAGCCCAGCGACGCGATTAAATACGAGTATATACCCGGAAAATCAAAAATAAATAGCGTTTCCAAGCCGATTCTCGGCGATGTTACCGTGAGATATCTATATGAACCAGGAGAGCTTGAAGGCGGTAAAAAAAGAGCTACTGATCCTATTTGGAGTGTTACCACACATAACATATCAACGATAACACGATCAACTGGTAGACCACCGATCTATAGACTGGATTCAACTGCTCCTCAGCGCGGATTTACACGCGAGCAACTACAAGTGATACCTAACGATACTCAATTACCCCCACGTGGTCTTAACTAGCGCCGTTGCGTCTATTGCACTCAAGACAGGTCAACCTCACATTGTTTTTGACATGACCGAGACTGTTATCGATCCTATCCACGGTAAATTGGCGAGTGTCTTTATCCGAATAACGCCAACTCATTATACAATTGCAACTCGCGCAGTGATTATTCTGTTGTTGTCGTAGCGAGATTATTAATTCGGCATCAATATCAAAACGCCGCTGTTTTTTTTTATCCTGTTGGCGGTAACCCGAGAGTTTTCTATCAATGACGCTTGCATCGATGGTGACTTTGTCGCCGGCTTCGTCGGTGGCTTCGTCAATAACAATTCTTCGAAGCTGATTTATCCTTCGTACTCTGGACACTGCAAGATAGACTAGATTCGACCATTCGATGCGATTATCAACTATCCAAACAATTGTGTCCGTGATGGTTAGTCCCTGCGAGGAATGTATTGTTGTTGCGTATCCTAGCGTCCACGGGGATTTATTAGCACGTAGCGCGTCCTCGACGACACCGATATCAACGAGCACGATATCATTCAGCACGAGAATTTGTTTTTTTGTTCCCGACGCTGTCGGGGCTGGAATTTCAACTTCAATGTTCTGCCGCCGTGTGTCCGCGGGTCTATAACATAACGGCACTGGACGCGTTGGAAACTTTTCCTTATGCAACGTAAACAACTTCCGCTGAAGTGTGTCTCTGACTATCTTTCTACTCGCTACAATCAAATCGTTTGGTCTCCATGTTTCCCAGAATTCATTCAACGGCGTTTCCGGAATTACCTCGCGGATTATTTCACACTGAACTCTATCCGGCTGTAATCTGATTAGTTTTTTAACCTCGCGCAGTTGTTCATCAAGTGCTCGGTAATCAGTATCGGTTTCTTCATAATAGTCCACAAAACCCCTTAACCAATCATGTGGACCCTCGCCGACAAATGGTGGTGGTTGGCCATGATCCCCACACATGATTACCGCTGTATTCGCGCGCAGCAACCACTCAAGAAACATTTGTAAAGTATCTAACGAAACAGTACATATCTCATCCCAGATGATAATGTCGGGAATAAATTTTTCACCCATTCGATCAGGAGTCCACTCACCGCCGCTGTATCGAAAAAAGCTGTGATAAGTAACGGCGTCAACATTTCGTTGTTTTATCTCTCGCGCTAGTCTATGGGTCGGTGTAAGCACGATTATACTTGCCCGCGTTCGAAATAATTCAATTGCCCGAGTCGTCTTTCCTGACCCGCCACAGCCGCTTAAATAAACTGTTTTATGTCTACAAATTGGATCAGAACACGGTGGTGCATTAGACCATTCTGACAATTTATCACCGCGTAAGTAGTTGTTCTCAACGGTGACATCTGCTGACGAGGAATAATCGCGTCGTATTTCATTTTTAATTCTCCATGTACCCCAACTCTCGTCCGGACTAGTAAACCCGGCTACGTTTCCCTTATACGCTACGTCAATATAAAATGAATCAACGGCTACTCTAACCGCGGTATCGGGGAATCTATTTATCATCGAGAATAAATTGATAGCGGCATAACCCAGCATAGACGCCCTCAAATGTGGATACGCCGGGCTGTCTCCATCGCTGTAGGTAACAACTGTACCCAACCTCGTTCCATTGGACAAGAAAGCTGTTTTGCAGTTCACGTATCTATTTTTTGCCACTGCGTCCTTGATTACGAAATCATATTCTGCGTCATCTATAATCAGCCGTGAGCAATATCGTTTGTAGTCGTGGTTTTTTCCACCTTGTGTGAACTTACCAATTATTCTTCTACCGAGATCTTTTGCCTCGCGGTTTCGTTGGTTAAATATCCTCCTGGACCATTCGATGATATATTCCTCGTCGGCATCAATGTTTTTTCTGGACTCGTCAATTATGCTATCTAGACGCTCCGGTTCTGGTAACCAGACTTCAGTCTGTGCCCGGTATGATATAATCGCGTCACTGACAATCAACGAAACTAGCATGCTACAATCAATCATATACCGTAGCAGCGCTATTGGCAGCCACTTCTTTTCAGCCATGTGTCTACCGATCCAAATATAGCAACAGCGATGGAGTCCTGTCGCGAATTCAAATGATACTATGCGAGCGAATCCGGTTAAATCAAAATCAGGCAGTGGTCCATTAATAGCAACACGAGTCATTTCATGACTGGGGTGTCCAAATCGTTTGAAATACTCAGCGGCGGATCCATACCCGAGAAAACTCGCTGGATAACAGGCAACCATATCAACCGAGATCATAGCGTCGCGGTTGTATTCAGTGTTCCATAATCCACCGTGATAGTATTCCAAACAACTGGATTGTACATCCGGTAGAAATTCCCTGCGCGTTGGTCTCCACGCATTTTTCCTTGCTGCAACATGAGCTACAACCGATGGAATCGTAAAACAATTTGTTAGCAGTTGTTCATCATGCTCTTCAAATTCCATGGCGGTTTTTTTCATCCTGTTGTGAAATGCTTCAGTGCGATATAATTCACCGTTTGGTCTTACAAACTGATCAAAGGTATCCGCATCGTTTTCAGCGCTGCGAAGTAACCACACTGATACAGGGTCGTTTTTACACAAATAAGCGATAGCATCAAATAGTTTCCTCTCCGCGAGAAAACCGTCCTTGGAGAATTCTTCTCCTAAAAATTCTTCGGGTATATACTTTACTGTTCTATCCCGTGGAAATATTGTGATCGCGGGCGTCCATGCGTGTTCGTTATGATCAATAATTTTGATTGGGGCTCCCTTCGATTTATACTTCGATTCGTATAATACTTCACCGGTTATCGTTGTAACGGTTATTGGAAATCTCAACGACGTTTCTAATCTCGCTATGTCGCTGATGGTTGCTCCACGCTCTTTTACGGTTAGTTCCCACTGGTTGATTTTGCTACGTCGTAAATCAGTCAATTTGTTTCCTCGACATGCATTTGTAAAATGCTCTATTATTCGTTCTGCTACACAATTTATCCCAGTTGACTGTTTCATCGGTTTCAGTTTTCCGATATCAGGTTTCTTATTTAACGGGTATATTCCATAAACAACTGCTGTTTCAGGATACGCTCGTTCATAGTATGGTCTATCAATTCCGGTTAACAACCCCGGCTTGGAGTCGCGGCTGACAGTGACTGTTTTCATGTCGCTGAGAACTGGTTCAAATTTATCACGTATGATCCAATCACCTGATTCCACCCGGACAATGAATTTTACTCTGAAGAAATACTTTTTACCGTCAAGTTGTGATATTATCGTTGCTGCGCGGTTGTCGTTCATGGTAGCATCAACAACACCATCAATTCGAAATGTTGACCAACTATGAGATGCACCATCACGCTTGAATTCATTGATACAATCGCGTATTTTATTCAACAGGGTTCTATCGTTTATTAACGCTTTTGGTGTGTCCTTGAGGACTCTATCGAGATTGAACTTAATATTTTTCCGGGGCTTAATTGCTGCCAATCTCTCGAACTCATCCATATAATTAAAACAAGTATTTAAATGAAAGAATATAGTATAATGAATCACTGCAAATGGTTAATGATTGGGTCGACAACCCCGTGCAATAAATCATGTAGAGGTGAATTCTGCGGGTACCATTTACAAAGCGTTCGTAATGGTTCTCTTGGTCCCCTCCCGTGCTTGGTTTGCCACGTCGGTGTAAGAGGAAAATCGCAGTTGTGTATTAATTGTGGCGGAAAGCGATACAGGGAACTAAAACGTTATTATGACAAGCGAATTAAAAACGCCGTCATTGACCCCACCGCCGACTTCGTCATCAAAACCCCCCCAAGACTACGTTGAAAGATTTATAATTAAACCAAATAATAAATTAGACAAGTAGTATTATTATACAAATGGACCAAGAATTTCAGCCGCATCCCCTGCTCGTCAATTACGAGGCGTCTCGCGACGGCATTGTTAGAAATCGTAGACTGAAGAAGCCGGTTGGATGGAAAAACAATCACGGATATTTGATGTTTACTGCTGGAGGGAAAAAATATCTCTGTCACAGAATCATCTATGAATGTTTCCACGGATTGATCAAAGATCGTCTCGTTATTGATCATATTGATGGATGCCCTCAAAATAACAGACTGTGTAATTTGCAAGCCATCTCTCAGAGTGAAAACAGTAAAAAAGGCCAAACTGGTAAGTACTCAAAAGCAACAAGGGGCGTCAAATCATTTGATACAACAACTCACGAGGAAAAAATATTTCAGTCGATGAATGAGGCAGGAAAATATTTTGACATTTGTATCACCTCAGTACGATTTGCTGCAGAACGAGTATATCAAACAGCGATCTCAAAAAAGACGGGTCACAGAATTCGATTTTCATATATAACATCAAAGGGAGATAACTCGTTTTGTGATAGCGTCGCATGACAAGAGTTACGTCCCTTGAAGTCCAATTAATGTTGCGATTAATTAATCATTTTACGATGAAAACTAATGAAATACACGCTGTTATCTAACAGCTGTATTCTTTTTTTTAATGTTTTATTTGAGTATTTGGTTTCATTTAAATGCCGTGAAACACCATTAATAAGTATTTAAGGATTCAAACGATTCAAGGGAATTCAAATTAACACACACCTTGTGACTGACGCCGCTGTATTAGTCACTTTATATATAAGATGACTCGTTATAAGCCTGGGGCTTTCGAAAGCCAATTCAACTAATCAAAACTAACCCACGCTCTTGACCCGGGCGTGTGGTTGTCTTTTGTTCACAATCATGCAACCGGGTTAATTTAATTGGGTTGCTTTTGATTGGTTGAATTGGCCGTAGAGTTCCGCCCCGCCGTTTTATGTTTGTGCTGTCTTGTGTCGTCCCATCATCCATCAATCATTTCATTGTAAATATATTCATCCTTAATTAAGTACATGTAGTGATATCCCCCAAGCATATCTTCTGGGCGGTCTACGATGACGTTTGTCACCCTAGGCCTCCCTCCTGGAGATGTATGCTTTGGGGTTCCAAGATGTGAATGTCCTTAATTAAGTATATGTATATGCCTGCAATCTGCCACAACACTCGAGTGGAGATTTACGGCATTGTACTGTCCATGTATGCCTGCAATCTGCCACAACACTCGAGTGGAGATTTACGGCATTGTACTGTCCATACAAAAAAACGGGGTCAAAAATGACCCCCAATAATTTTATTAAATTTTAACTTAAATTTTATTAAAATTTTTGATATTAGAAATAAGATGTTATATAAGAATAATGAATATCGAAGACATCAATAATATATTAGCCGAGATTTCAAAATTAAAAAATCAAGGAATTGAATTATCTGATGGTCTCGACAGTGAAAAAATATTATCCGATTATGAGATTATTAACGAACAGTCGAAACGGGGGCGTTTTACCCTGGCCCGCGAGTACTTTTTTATAAAACGATTACAACATACGATCAATGAAAACTTGTACCACAATGACGCAAATGCATTCATTGGACTATTCACTGCCGTTGAAATAATACGAAAAAAACTCGGACGTGTTTATGAACGACGCCGGGAGATTTCTAGTAAGATCAAAAACATTAGAAGGATTATAGACGAAAACTCCGTGGAGCCCCCGATGGTACACTCGGCGGAAAATTAGAAAATTGCGGATCAATTTACAATAATGGTAGGTGAATCACTTACTACTCGGCTAGCCAGAGAGCGACTAGCAGCGCTTAGAAAGTTTATACCGTTACGAGACAGAGTGAGAGAGAAACTTCAAACGCGACAACAAATGCAAACTGATTTTGCTGTTGGAAGTGAACAGTTATTTGCCCCGGTAACTAAAGCGACTAAGGATGTTACGGCGGTAACTGTACCCGTTCTTGGTGCGCTTGAAAAGATAGCGGTAGAGACAAAACAAACAAAAAGGTCTTTAGAAACACTCCCTGCAAAAATAGCGGCTGCTACAACACGGAGGCCACCACCACTCGCTATAACCGAACCACAAGAACCTTATGTTACAATGGCCGACGAGGAAGAACTAGGCGCTACTGCGAAAGAACCAGAAGAAGAAATACCAGAAGAAGAAATACCGGAAGAAGAAATACCGGAAGAAAAAGAGGGGAATATACCCCGTATTGTACTCAAGAAGAGCACAATAGATCAAATTAGAGGTTTCAGCAACAGGGAAGAATTAATTAATTTTGCTGCCAACAATTTTGCTAAGAGCATACGAGATAAGAAGCATATCAATAGCGGTTACGAGAAAAATATAAAGTCGTTAAAGGACTGGGCAAGAATAGTGTATTTAGCGAGTAAACATAAAGATGCATTACCACATCGTAGTAAATCCGATTACGACGCATTCCACAAGGAAGTTAAGAGTATAACACCAAAAAAAGGAAAAGGATACTCTGTTGGTAAAGAATCCTACGGCGTTACCTGTCCTAATAGTGTTCTCAGTGATATATCACGGCTGGAAGTACTAATCGGAGGAAAACGAGCCGGAAATAACTCTCCGGAAATAATCAATGAGGCCGCTGATATTTGCAAGCGGTTATTTGCAGGCGGTATTATGGACATTAATGCATATCGAACGCTCATAGACGAGCTCGTGGATGATTAATTGGAAAACTGGTGTTTTTAATAAGGATGATCATACACTACAACCACGATAAACCAGTACTCGTCTACGTGGTAAACTCGCGATTGCCTGTTTACCGCGCGTACTATGGAGATGGTCTCGGTAGCACCATTGCGGGGTTATTTACAAGAATGGCTCCAAAAGTAGCGCCGTTAGCCAAACAATTAGGAATGAAGGCTATTGATGTTATTCGTGATAAGGGAATCAGCGCTATTGGAGATGTTGCCGGAAAGGCGCTTTCAGCCGCGCGGGACAAACTAATGTCGTTGGTGAAATCCAAGAGATTTTCAAAAAGAAAACAGAAACCACCGGTAATGCCATCAACGACAGTGATGCCTGCAAATGTCAGTAAAGTAATAAATAACGCCGTGGAAGAAAAACTAGAGTCGTTGGCGACGACTCCGTCGTTGGCGACTTCGCCATCCGCCGATGCGGCAACCAACGCGCTCATGAACGCGATAGCGGGAAGTGGTCTACGACGAAAAAATCGCAATTGAAAACATCAACATGATAAATAATAGAATGTTTGCGCGAACCGCTGATCCCGCGTTTGATATGGACGCCCCAGTGCGCAGGGATGATTCTGTCCGTGATTATCAATTTTATTCTTATTATGCAGCGCAACCCGACCTACGATCGCGAATTGAACTTCAGGTCCAAGATACCAGTAAATACTTTCTGCCGTGTGAAGCGTTTATCGAAATCGAGGGAGAACTCGTGACAAATGCCGCCGATAATGCACCATACGCAGATGACCATCGTGTTCGAGTTGGCTTCGTCAACAACGGTATCATGGCGTTATTTGAGAGCGCCAGATATCTTATTGACGGGCGAGAAATTGAATCAATAGAACGCGAGGTTGATGTTGCAACGACGATAATTGGGTTGGCGAGATACTCGGATGATTATACAAGATCGGCGGGCCCATCTATAATGTTTGCGAAGGACACCACTAATAACCCTGACCATATTCAGTACATCAACGTGCTGGTGGAAAGAGATACCGCAACTGACCCACAGGCTGAAGCAGCCAATCCAGACCGCAGAGCAAGACCAGGCGCTAATTTCAATATTATAAAAAGTCTTAACGATAATTACAATATGGGATTCGCAACACGAGTAGGGATGTTGCAAGGACCACGCCGACAGTTTTCATGCGCGATTCCACTCCATCACATATTTGGATTCTGCAGAAATGTCAGGAAGGTTATCTATGGGGCTAAGCACACAATCGCGCTGACGCGAAGGGGCGATGATAACAATGCAATATGGCACGCTGCTGGCGTCGCTGCCGGTAAAGTCATTTTAACTAAAATGGCATTGTGGATGCCGGTGCTGACTCCATCAGTTACCACGGAAGCACGATTGTTAGCATTTATGGAACAGGGAGGGAAATCGTTGTTGAGTTGGCTAGCGGTAACAACTGATGCTAAAGAGGATAACGTCGCTGATACGTTTACATGGCACTTGGCATCAAAACAGGGTGTTTCAGCCCCGCGTCATATATTCATAGCGCTACAGAATAGGGAACGATTGGGCAGTCAAGAACGCAGCCATATGATATTTGATCAATTAGGAGTCAGGGATGTTTCGCTGAGAATAAACGGACAACAGGAACCATCCGAGGATATACAGCTTAATTACGGCGACAACCATATCGCACGTGTGTACCATCGATTGCTGTCATACATGGGTCGTGATCAAAACGTCGACACTGGTTTGCAAATATCACAACTCGATTTTAAAAACCTATATCCGATTTATTATTTTTCGTTGGAACATCTTGATTTAACGAGACAATCCGTCGTTGATATACACTTCCGAGCTCGTATAACCCCCCCGGGTGGTGCCAATTATAGAGCGGTTGCTGTCATTCTCAGCGATAAATCAATGCTGCTAGAAGGCGTTGGTGGACGAATGAGAATCGTTGATGCGCCAGTGGAAAACATGTAATTGAAAGCACAAAACGCGTTTACAATAAAATGTCGTATAGTGTCATCAGTGTAGAGTTGACTGATGGTCGAGTCAAGAAATTACGATCAAAGTCGGCTAAACAATGCGGGACCACAATAACGCTGAAGCCGTCACAGATGGCGGGTGGTAATCATAAGATATCGTTGACGGCGCGTCAAATAAAACATTTCAATGATGCGATGAAGAATAAAAAGGGTGTTCAAATAGATTTTTCAGCCGCAGCAATTAAAAACATGGAAAAGACCGGTGGGATATTTCCGCTGTTAGCTGCGATTCCAGCGTTGATTGCCG
Source organism: Sinohyriopsis cumingii (assembly GCA_028554795.2). Classification (NCBI taxonomy): domain Eukaryota; kingdom Metazoa; phylum Mollusca; class Bivalvia; order Unionida; family Unionidae; genus Sinohyriopsis; species Sinohyriopsis cumingii. The sequence continues at coordinate 187,588 of JAPYKE020000171.1, forward strand.
CGGCCGCACCAGCAGTGGCTAAGGCGGCGGCGTTAGGAGCCGTTGGTACCGCGGCGGGAATGGCATTGAAGAAGGCAACCGGGAAAGGCTACAAAAAAAAACGACCCGTGGCCGGAAAGGGTCTAAGACTACCGGGAACCCCGTATTCATGGTACTCGGGAAAGGGTCTAAGACTACCGGGAACCGTTTATTGACTCGGGAGTCTATGACTCCTGAGTCAATGACTCCAATGTATAATTTTGATTTAATAGACGCCGCAAACACGCTAGCGATAAAAAACTTCAGAGGTGTTTTTATGAGGGATCAATTACCGGCGGCACCAAGAAATATTGAAACCGGCATAATTAACCTCGATGGGTCCTCCGGAGCGGGAACTCATTGGGTTGCATACGCGATTGATCCGCGTGCGATCGTCTATTTTGATTCATACGGGTTAGCCCCACCAAACGAATTCATGCGGTATGTCCGGGCGTGTTCAGCCCCGGCGTGTTCAGCCCGGGTTTTTTATTCCACGCTGCCAACACAGCGATTAAGTGACCCACCGATATGTGGCCGTGAGGTATTGAACGTACTCGCGGCGATTTCATCATCGCGGAAACCACCTCATGTGGTTGTAAACGAATACACTAGTGGGGTCGTAGAAGCTCAACGGATTTTAGAGAATAACATTTACAATAATAATGATTGATATCTGGGGGCGACCGGTTTCGGCGCTGAAAGAATCCACGGAAACGGCCGCCGCCGACATAAAAAAACTAATTGAGGATGAAATCGCTGATATGTTGAATCTAACCAGTGTTGACCCGGGCGAAATAGTTGTATTTCAAGACCGCCAGGGTAAATTGAAATCCGGTAATGTGTCACTGAATGACGTTTTAATACGACATCCTAATGTCGCCAATGGCACTATCGCGTTGTATACCGGCGACGGACGACTCAAACCGGGTAAACATATATCGGAGGTGACGAATGAGATAACATCCGTTCGAGACAGACTTACATCGTTGAATATATCTATGATCGAATTCGACGCGCGGGTGAAAAAATCTGTCACCGATATACAACTCACTACCGCTAGTTTTTTTGGGACCCCGACGGTAACCGAACCAAATCTTGCAACAATAAAGAATACTATTTCGGAGTTTACGACGCTGTCGGGCCAATTTTACACGTTACGAAAAAATGTTAACAGGATCGATGACAACTTTGATAAATTCTTTGGTAAAAAAAATACCAGGCCGGATGAAATCACAATAACTATAAATGATATCATTGCGTATAGACAGGAAATAGAAACAATCAAAACTAATGTTGCAACGAGCAAAGGGAATGTAGACGCGCATGAACGAAAAATAGGAATAATCGGCGCTAATGTTGCAACGATCATAAATAATGTAGACTCGCATGGACGGAAAATAGAAACAATCAAAACTGATGTTACAACGATCATAAATAATATGGACGCGCATACACAGGAAATAGGAACAATCAAAACTGATATTGAAGCGAACAAAAAGGGTGTGGACGCGCATACACAGGAAATAGGAACAATCAAAACTGATATTGAAGCGAACAAAAAAAATGTAGACGCGTATTGGCGGGGAATAGGATTAATCAAAACTGATGTTGCAGCGAACAAAAAAGGTATAGACGTGCATACATATGAAATAGAAACAATCAAACTTGATGTTGCGGCGAACAAAAAAGTATGACCGAGAATACACGGGAAATAGAAACAATCAAAACTAATGTTGTAACGATCATAAATAATGTAGACGCGCATGGACAGAGAATAGAAACAATTAACACTAATGCTATAGCGAGCAAAAAAAGTATAGACGTGCATGAAGGGGAAATAGAAGTACTCAAAATTAATGTTATAGCGAACAAAAAAAGTATAGACACGCATATACAGGAAATAAATACACTCATTACTAGGGTTGCAGCGAACAAAAAAGATGTGGACACGCATATACAGGAAATAGGAACGATTAAAACTGATGTTGAAGCGATTAAAGACGGACTACCGAGAGTAGCAGAGCAATTCGAAAAAATAAAAATCCCTCATGAGAACATCATCAACACAGTATACACAATTCGGCATGGATCATTCGATTGGACTCCTACACAGAATACAGTAAATATTACCGCAACTGTCAAGGGTATTTATCGATTGACACTGGTTTCAATGATGCAGTTTAATATATTATCGTCGAGTTCATCCGGGTTTAACAATACAATATCAACAATTATAGACAAGAACGCAACTGAACTGTTTACAATTTATGCCGTTGATAGAAATCTAGCCGGGGCAAACATTACATGGTATGTGGAATTTGCAGCGAATCTAAGTAATTAAAAACACTAGCTCTTTTAAAATAAAAATGACCACCAAGGAAATTGAATCAGAGGTATCACCGACGTCACATCAATATCGATTCGATACCGCAAAAGAATTTTCCGCGAACTTGAAAACGCTTTCCGAACAATACCGTGCAAAAATAAAAAAATACCGCCGAAAAATAACCGCCATCGACGCGGTCGTGTACTCGGTGTCGGGTATAGTAGCTGGCGCCGGTGTTATTTTATCCACGGTGACCACGATAGCCCCGATCGCTGTTCCAATCGCTGTCTCCGCGATGACAACAGTTGCTGGAGTTGCCAACGCAATCACTAGGAAGATATCATCGTGTTTTCAGAAAAAACTCAACGAGTATACAGTAAAACATCAAATAGTATCCGACGCGTACTCGAAATTATCCGGGTTGATCTCGTTATCGATTGATAATTTGTTCATATCCGATGTTGAATTCTCCACGATGGTCCAGTTGTATAGCTCCGCGATGTCAAAAATCGAGGATTTTCAACTGGAAACCGGAACCACCTGGTTGTTGAAATTAGACACTAAAGACAACGAATAATAATAATGTCGCTGAACCCCGAAGGGTTTCAGTTGCTTCAGCGGATCGCGGAGAACACCACTCCGGTACAAACAAATATGATATCAATAACGTCAACGAAACCCGAATTTAGTGTGAACTTCCCATCGCCGGTTCCAGTAAAGGAAATAGCGCTGGCAAAATTGCGAGTATATCACAGTTGGCCTAATATCCGAGCGGATGCATTTAACGGACAACAACCTAATAACTCGCTGGTTTTTGCACGGACAAATAAACCCGATGGGACCCCAGACTGGGAGGAGGTTACAATACCAACTGGGTCATACCAAATAGAACAAATCAATAAAGAATTTCAACGCAGGATAAAATCGATCACAGGAAAGGAATCAAAAATCGCTATTACGGTTCATGAACCGACGTTATCGTCGACGATTGAAATAAGCACACCGGGGTATATGGTTGATATCTATAACAGTTCAATAAGAACCATACTAGGATGGCCTAAGAATCCACCTCATGAAATCCCCGCGGACTTGAACACAAATGCGCAATCGTATCATGAAATTAATCCCAGTTATCGAGATAAGTTGTCTATTATGAAAAACGCGTTATTACCCGGCGAGTTTATATTTCAAGACAGGAATACCATGCAATGGTATTTTCAGTATGAGAAAATTCCTAAATTGCACGCCGTGTTCACATTTAATTTAAATGATATCGATAGTTTTTTTATCGAAATTAATCATAATTACCGATTGCAACTAGAACAACTACGGAAAACAAAAGCACAAAAACACGTTGAGGTGTTAAATCAACTTATATCAGACATGGAATATATCAATGAACTAATCGTTAAAATAATATACGATAGCAACGATGATAATAATAAACAAAAATTCCTAACCGAGTATAATATCACAGAAGCCGATTTACCTGATTTCAAGTTTCCAGGATACAACGCGCCAGAACTAAGAAAGTCTCTTAATGATTTTATCAGTCCATCAACTCATATCCTCAGACACGATAACGGAGATGATGGTAGGCATATTGCTCCATACAACGTAAATATCGCATCGGTGATAGCAATCAATCTAGTGTGTGATGTTATCGAAGGGAGTTACCAGGTAGATACCAAGCAATCAAATCAGGCTCAACAGGGGTATATCCTTTATTCATTTTCACCAACAGCCCCTCCCGGATTTTTAATCTTTGAGAGTCCGATTAATCCGGTCTATATGCGATGCCATGATCGGTTTTTAACGAGAATTAATTTTAGACTTACCGATCAGTCAAATAACCTAATTGATCTACAAGAGGAGGAGTTAGTGATCACTCTGTTTGTAAGATCATAAAGACTTTCATTGTAAATAACTACTTAGCAGCAGAGGGGGCGATGACATCGACGCGGTCGTCGATGTGCTTACCGGACGCTGACGACGCTGGGGATCGGCGCGCAGAAGGTGTTAATTAAACCAAATGACGACTGGACGATCCCCAACGACGTTGTCGTTTTTTTTTTTACCAGGCGCTGACGACACTAGATCGTTGAGTGCAGAAAGTAATAATTAAGCAAAATAACGATTGGACAAAATGTCCGATTCGCCCCCTCTGCTGCTATATTTAATTTATAAACATGTCAGTCGAATTAAAATCTGTAGAGAATTACAGACGTAGAAGGAAAATTTTGATTTCTAGTCTCCTTTAAGGATAACATGCCCACACACCCTCCACATCTCTCATCTTGTATTTGTGACCTCTCTAAAAGACCGACCAGTCATGTGACCGATGCATATAAAATTTGCACAAAAATTTCAGTTGAAGGATTCTAGTTTGTTTATTTTTCCTAAACCCCTTGATTAATTTTTTTTCTCACATATTTAAGGAACCATTATGAGGTTAACACCATTCATTCTGCAACATGACCACTCAACTTTTTGACCTTGTATTCAAGGTCACATGTTTTGCAGCAATTCTTTGATTGTGGGCTTGATATGAAGGTCCAGGTCATATTTAAATTTTACATTTTCAAACAATATTTTGTATTAAATTTAAAAGAACAGAAATCGTAATATGAAAACATTCTTTTGTATGTCACCATGAAAAACATGAAAAGATTCTCTTCTCTGTCTCCATGGAAAATATGAAAACATTCTCTAGTCTGTCACCATGGAAAAGGTGAAAACAAATTAATGTAGATGTATGTATTTTGCACCTTAAAATGGAACTTGTCTATTTCTGAAAGCTGAAATCCTCAAAGTTTTGTTATCTCAAAATAAAACTTTTGATGTTTCAGTAAAATGTATTAGTTTACTTCACCTATCTTAGCCATTTAAATACAGTTCAACCTTGATAGCAGAAACATTGCTCACTTATAGACTTGCCATTTCTCAAATAATACATTTAGTCCTGGTGTAATATGCTCTCTTGTCTGTCACCATGGAAAATGTGAAAATATTGTCGTGTCTGTGTCAGATACTTGCCATTTCTTGAATAACTTTGTCATTTCTGGTGTAAAACATTGTCTTGTCTGTCACTTTAGAAAACATGAAAACCTTCTCTTCTTTTCATCAAATACTTGCCACTTCTTGAATAACTTACTCCATCCTGGTGTAACACATTCTCTTGCTTGTCACCAAGGAAAAGATGAAGACATTTTCTTATCTGTCTCATATTTACCCTTTCTCAGACACCTCACTCTGTCCAGGCGACTAAAGCATTCTCTTGAATATCATCATGGAAAACTTGAAAGTATTGGAAACTCCAAATAAATATACAGTCATGCAGTGCTTTACACTTTAAAGCTAAACAGTCAAAGAGCAAGGACAATTTTTGCATGATAAATCACACCCTGTGTGGTAGCAAATATTTAAAACAACAAACTAATATAATTTTCTTTTTAAAACTTAAGATTTATATACGTAAAGTAGGGCAGGAAAATACTGGTCCATAAAGCTTTTGGTGTAATTGTTTATTGTTTCCTCAATTGTAGCCTTTGGAGGTGGTGTGTTCTTTGCTACAAAAATCCCAGCCACTCTGCATTTTAACTCTGTTGAACAAACAATTCTCAGTTCCATTAAGTTATAAATTGATCAATTTATTCATCTTCCTTTGCAGCTTCAAAGTCATGCTGTATGAGCATTTTATTGTGGTTTGATAGACGAAGATCAAATACAGTTGTCACAGGATACCAGCCAAATATGTGATAGCTAACTTTTGAAATAAAATAAACTGGTTTATTTATCTTTGTGTTTAAAACTAACACATACAGAAGTACTGATAGGTATAGAACATTTATCCATGAAACTTCTGGTGTTTTTAATTTTCCTCAATTAAGCCACAGCCTTTGGAGATGTGTATTTTGTTAAAAATCCTAGTTACTCTGTATTTTTCCTTTCCTAAACTGATGATTCTCAGTTCCACTGATAAATTATGAACTATAAATTGAACAGTTCACTATTCTTCCTTTGCAGTTACAGCCTTTGGAGATGGTGTGTACTTTGCTAAACATGCCAGCTACAATGCCAGTGATACCTATTCATGTCCTGATCTCAATGGCAACAAGAGGATGTATCTGTGTCGTGTTTTGACTGGCCATTACACCACAGGCAAATCTGGAATGAGAGTTCCACCAGCCAAATCTGGTGGTAATCCATATGACCTGTGTGACTGTGTGGTCAACAATCCCAGTAATCCTGAAATATTTGTAATTTTCAGTGACACACAGGCTGTCCCAGAGTATCTGATCACATTTAAATAGACACACGTAGATTATATTTTCTTCAGAAAGTACTGATTATCATTTAGTAGCTGAATTCTTTATTTTTCCCATACATATCTGATAATTTCTTATTTTTACAACTACATGAACTATCATGAATTTATGTACAACTTTTTAAATTTTTGAAAAACAGGTTCCAAGAAAATGTTTAAATTTGAAAGCAGTTGATTACATTGTGTGGACTCCATTTGTTTCTTGTATTATTGTGCTTGTTCATAGTTGTGTGCCTACCTTTTGTAGTACATGTACCTAAGAAGATCATTGTGTGATATGAATCAGTTTAAAGGTATAATTAAGCTAATTAGTTGTTATTGCATCTTAATGTAGTCCCTAAGAAAATCAGTGTGTGTTATTTAGTCCCTAAGAAAATCAGTGTGTGTTATGTAGTCCCTAAGAAAATCGGATTGTGTTATATGATTCATGTTATAAGTTTCATTACACTAGGCCAAATAACTGTTATTGTATCCTAATGTAGTCCCTAAGAACATCACAGTGTGTTATATGATTCATTTTAAAAGTTTCACTACACTAAGTCAAATAACTCTTATTGTATTCTAATGTAGTCCCTAAGAAAATTGTTAATATTTTTTTCTCCAATATTTCCTGGAGAACAAAGAAAAATGTTGCATTCAAAATGAAGTAGAATTAAAGCCTTTACAAAAAAATAAACTTTATTGAGTTCAACTTCTTGGCTTTTGACCAAGATGACAAAGCAAATCAATGTAGTTTGGCCAGTCCCAGTAAGGTCATTTCCACTAAAACTTCATTTTATCCCAAGACACGTAACATGACCTGTGCTGATATTTGTAAAGGTTTCTAATATGATGGCCCTGGTTATTCTGAACTAATAACTAATTTATTTTATTGTAGGCTGTGAATTACTGGATTTTCTGAGAGAAATGTTCTTGATTTAACTGGAGTAAAATATCAATAAATATTTTTTCACTGCCATTCAATAGACATTGAACAAGAATTTTTTGAAATTTGTGAATGATACGTATGTGGTCTAGTGGTAAATATGGCCACTTCTTACAAGACAACCCCGGGTCAAATCCAAAAAGGGGCAAATATTTTATTTCCTATTTTTCTTTCTGTTATGTGCTATTTTACCTTGAATTGGGAAGAAGAATTATTAATACATATATTTTCTGTGTGAATGTACACAACACACAGCAGAACATAAACAGCAAACTGCTGCCATTATCATGCAGAACACATTAAGAAATCTACCTCACTTTTGCTAGCCAATATGTTTGAGTATACAATAAATAGAAAAGTTGCTTGCTCTGGGTGAATAATGGATATATTTCATCTCATGGGTCAAAATTTGAGTATTTTCTCCAGTGGCTTTGGCATTTATGAAAATACTAAGTTTTTCAGCCATTTTGATGAAATACATCCATTATACACTTAGAGCTATCAAATATCATTTCAAGATTTTAATTTTCTTCAAAGGTGTAGAAAAATGAAGGAAACGTGTAAGGAACTTTATTAATTTAGTAACACCTTTAAGAATGAAGCAAAATGATGTTTCAGTTTTTAGTTGATAAAATTAAACTTGTTTTTAAAGTATCAACCTTGACCCTTCACTTTTTCTAGTTACGCTTGCAACGCTGTATGAAGAATGAAGTCATTGTGAATTTTCAAGCTTAAGGGTGATTGCTAGTGAAATGTTTGAGTATTTTAAAGTTTTGAAGACATTATATTTACATAGATAAGGGTCAATGCAATCTAGAATTGCCTGGACAGATCTATGTCAGCTTTCTTGTGCTGATCATAGGTGAATGTTGATAATCAAGTCAGGGTCATTTACATACCATATGTATTCACAAGTTGGATACATCTGAAGACTGCATAGACAAAGATTTGCCATAGCATAATGTGCCAACAGATCTGTGTCCATGCAATTTGTTTGGATTAATCAGTAGAACAAACAGCATAGACCCTGATCTATTGGCATTTTATACTTTGGTATATCAGGGTCTGTGTTGTTTGTAGTTGGACCAGACTTATCAGTGAGTATATACAGTAAATAAGTATTGGATAAAATACATTGTTGCTAATAGTTCATACACTAATAGCTGAAAAGGTATTTAAAAATTCATCAAATCTACATGGGTTGAAGATCACTGATTCATCTTATTAAACACACAAATATACATATATGTCAGTGAGTTTGTCATTGTCATTTTCTTACTGTTGTTGTGTCATTTAACTTGTACAAGAAATATTTTTTTCTTATTTGATAAGAGACAGAAGTTATCATTATATGTCCAGTCTCTCACAAAGTTCATACTATGATGCACTGAGGTAAAAAATGTTGAGTTGTTCATTGACTTTTATTGACTTCATTGACATTGATTCCAGTCTCAAGTTCTTAGCACTCTGATACATTTGGGTAACACGGTGACATAATATTTAGATAATTATAATACATGGCAATATTATACAGGTGTGGACATGAATGTGTTTAGATCATAAAGCAATTTCTATAATGCATGAGGAATAAATAAGATAATTAATCGAAATAATAATATATACTTTTATTTCAGGGTGACTCAATTAGTTACAAATGAGAACTAATCTTCCTTGAGGCCCTCTGTTATGTATATATAAAATACAAACTAATAATAATATGTCCATGTGCACTGACATGTGCACTCACACACACATAGACACACCAGCAAATACACAGTATATAGACAAATATTCACATAAATGTTTCATTGCTGCAGAAATAAAAATGAAGCACAGGAGGTGGTTGGTATAACATGTACATTAATAAGTACACCGTTTTTTTTTAAATTTATTTTTTATGATTTCATCCATATAATACCACTATTATGGAAAAGATGCTTGGTGCTGATTTAATATCGTGGAACGATGTAGGTTACTAACCTGTGATACCTCAAGATTTATGTTTATATAGAACATGCAAAATATCATGCAGGTAATTTTATTAACAACAAATTTAGTTCATAAGTTAAAATCTCACTTAATCTTGTACGCTATGAAATTAATCCATGAATAACTTTTTTTATAGGTGATGAATGTGTGATACTTCAGACATGATTTTCTCCGTTTTAAAGCGGAACTCCGCTTTTCTCCTGACCTGAATCAGATTTTTTTTATATAGTCCATTTTTTATATCATCTCTGTCCTTTCTTTTTAAAAATGGTCTGTGACCCTTGAAAATTATTTGTTCACATATTAGTTAGAACACAACTCTCGTAAAGAGTATTCTGATTGGTCAAAGGTTTAAATTCATCCAGTGAAACTTCGTGTAATGGAAACTGATGGCAGTGGAAAGAAGAAGCATGCTTGCAAAACATACCAAGTTGTTGAGAGAGAGAGCATGACACAAAAAGTTTAGATAAAGGTTTAAAAAAACGTGGAAGTGGAAATGGCTGGAGCAAAACATTGACGGCAATTTAGTTCATCAGTTTATAAGAAAACTGAAAGCTAGAGGACTGACATTTTGTGACCTCTGCAAGAAAGATTTGAATTACGGTAATCACGGTTGAAAGAGTTTGGAACAGCACCTAAAAAGAAGCTATATACAGAAAAATCTAAGCTCAGAAGGCATCTGGAAAAAGTGCAGTTAATTACTAATAGAAGAAAGATTCCTTGCATGAGAGAACAGATGTAGCCCTCTGTCAGAATATGTGCACCACATGTTGCCAATACAAGCACCAGGTTGAAAGGAAGAAAGCTGTCATTGAGAAGGTAAAGAAACGATTGCACATTGAGCCAAAAAAGTCACTGGTGACAAAAAGGAAGGCTAAACAAATCTTTGCCAAAGCCGTAAAAAGAGCTTGACTGGCATATCAACAGGTTGTGTCCATTGGAGAAAAAGACAAGTGAATGTATGGGATTATTTGTATATGGTTGATGTACTTGAGTGTTTATTTTACAGATTTTTTATGAAAAGAGAGAAGTATAATATATTTGCTGCAAAAATTGACAAGTTATTGTGACTTAATTATGATGTGAACACTGACATGCACATGAAATAACTTCAGCATCAAAAGTATTGGAGAACAAATTCATGTGGCTATTAATATTGTGAAATTATTGAAGTAAAGTTCAGCATTTTGGTAAGTTTATTAGTTTTTCAAATGATTGTTGTGGTTTATTTTATGATCATAAGTTGCCATTTTGGAGACCCATTGGGGAAAGACCCCCAAACCCCCTTTTGAAAAAATTCAGCTTTTTTTATGGAAGAAAATAATCATGTCTGATACTTATAAGATAAACATGGATTTCAGAGACAGTAAGCATCTATTTGGTCTCTACACTATCATAAAATTAATATTATGGTAACTACATCATCATTGGCACAAAACAAAAGGCACTTTTTAAATTTGTGTGCATTTTAAATGGTTATCACTTGATTTGTTTGCATTTTAAGGGAGTTGTTACTTTACATTTATATATTTAGATATTTTAGATCTGATTATTTCATTATTTATGTAACTGTGCATGATTTTTTCAATGCTAAATACAGATATATTGTAAATAACACGTGTATGGTAGTCACAAATATTTTTATTTCACCTAGCCAATAGCCATGTGAGCTTAGATAATGGCCCTTCATCCACCATCTTTCCATTTGTCTATCCATCCATCCACATTGCTGTTGTTGAAACTGCTGGGCCAGTTTGAGTCAAACTTTGCAGGAATGATTCTTAAGATATGTTTTACATAAACTGTCTTAAGAGTGGCTCCGCTATTAACAGTGTGGCTTCCACTGTAACGATATGGGAAACTTGTTTTTCTGGAATAGTCTAACCAGTTTCATAAGACATGTCACTGTTATGGATCACTGGCATCTCACCTCTGTCTGTGTGGGTTTGAGTCTTGGGTTTGGCCATTGTGGGTACATGAGAAAGTTTGCCAGTAGCTTCTTGTGGGTTGGTGGTTCTTTCAGAGGTTTTCTTGGGTTCTTCCTCTACCATTTTACTGGCTGCCATGTATAGCTTACCTTGTGCTGAAAAATGGTGTTTAACCCTACAACAAGGAAAAATCATAAGACATGCTCCATCACAATTTTGTCAAGAGTGACAGTGGTTCAGCATTTTTAGCAACCATGTGGTAAATCTCTTTCAGATGTCATCTCTTCAGTAGCTGTGTCAGGTTTTATCAGAATAGTTAGGAATGTTTCTGCAAGCATGCTTAATCAAAGTTGTGTTCAGGGTAGCCCCTCCAAGCCATGATGTGTCTCCATAGCAACCGTATGGAAAGCCTATTTTCAGCTTCTTTTGCAGAGTAGCTAAGCCAAAGTTTAAACTTGGTAAAAATGGGTTTATTATTATGCACTCTGTGACAGTTATGTCCATGGTGACTCACCAAACATCAGTGTGGCCTCCTTGACAACTAGGTGGATAACATATTAATTAATATAGTTATGTTTCTTTGGACATGCTTGATCAGTCTCAGATGACTCTTCTAGTAACTGTGTATGACTTCCCTAGCATCCATGTGGAAATCTTATTTCAGGCTTCTTTGCTAGAAAACTGAGAAATTTGTAATCAGACTCATTAGGATTGTCTCTTATTATATACAAGTATTGATAAAAGTTTGACTGTACTAGCTCTAGTGTTGCTTTCCTAGTAATCAAGTAAAAAATCTATTTCAGTTTCTTCTTAAATACACTTAAGTTAGTCTTGATTAAACTTGGTAGGAGCATTTCATAGGGCATGATGTATTTGAATTGACTTTGGGATTTTTACCTGGCACAGAAGGACTTCAGTAACATTTGTATGGCAGGCCTGTTGTTTTAAAGCTCCAGAATAAACATCTGATCTGTGTTTAATCAAACTTGGTTAGAGCATTTCCCAGGTTATGCTGTTGTTGGCTTTTTTGCAGGTTGACTCACCTAGGAGTGGTATGGCTTTCATAACAACCATGTAGTAAACCTATTTTTAACAAGCAGAATTTTGTTTCCAGGGTGGCTTCTTACCCATCATGTGGCTTATATAGCATTTATATGGTATATCTTGTTTTCTTTTTCATTTCCAGAACAGCTGAGTAAACTTTCATCAAACTTGGCAAGACTTTTTCATAGGATATTTTGTTCCAAAATTATGTTCAGGATGGTTTCTTTGCAACAGTGGCTTCCACAGCAATTAGATGACCTTTTCTATTTCTTCTTCAGTATGGTTGAACCAGTTTTTATCAAAGTTGGTAGAAACATTTCATTGCACAGCAGTTTGTCCTAGTTTAAGCCGCTGGCAATGGTGTGGCTTCTATAGAAACCAGGCAGAAAATCTGTTTTCAACATCTTCAGCATGGCTTGGCCAATTTTGATTAAACATCAAAGGAATGTTCCTTAGAATGTGCTTTGCCAGAATACCCTTCAAGGTGACTTGCCTTGCAGTGGTGTTGCCTCCATAGCAACAAGGTAGAAAACCTATCAGTGATACTCACCTCCCATCAGGTATAGATAAAGTTGCTGATATATTTTTAAAGTAAACCTTCATGTAATGACTTCAAAACCACTTGACCATTTCAGATGAAATTTGCATGAAAACCTTTCACAATCATATAAAAAATGCCAAACAATATCTAGCTCAGCTCAAATTACTGAAAGTAGGCATGCAATTAAACAAATGTCATCTGGCTGAATAGCATTTTAAGAAATATCACCAATTCCTTTTAGAAATTTAGTCCAATGCATTCAGTAAGCAAGGCATCACAATCTTTTTAGTGCATATCTCTAAGAGCATTTGAGATGACTTCATCAGACTTGATATACAATTGTATCATGACAATAATTTGTTTTCCATACAAGACGTGGTCTGATTTCCTCAAATTATTACTTGTAAATATGCCTGTGTAAGGCAGAGCATATCATTTAATAACGTTTTCAATATACCTGTTACCAATTTGATTTCCACGCAATAATATTACTTGTCCACAATCTACAGGTACCAAATTGGTGGATTGCTTGCAGCTTTGGGTAAGGAAGAACCATATTGACTTTGGCTCATAGGTCGATGCCATTGTGACTAAAACAAAGAAATTACTTCTTGCACATTACCACTAGTTCTTTGCAATATACAGTTACCGTAAGAAAGAATTCTATAGATTTCAAGGTAGTAAAGCTACAGATCACTTATGAGGGCATCAGATGAATAAGGAATTGATGGATCATAATTTGCCTACAAGGGGATCAGATAAATAAGGAATTGTTGGATGATAATTTATGTACAGGTAGATAAATAAGGAATTGATGGATCATAATTTGCCTACAAGAGAATCAGATGAATAAGGAATTGATGGATCATAATTTGCCTACAAGAGAATCAGATGAATAAGGAATTGATGGATCATAATTTGCCTACAAGAGAATCAGATGAATAAGGAATTGATGGATCATAATTTGCCTACAAGAGAATCAGATGAATAAGGAATTGATGGATCATAATTTGCCTACAAGAGAATCAGATGAATAAGGAATTGATGGATCATAATTTGCCTACAAGAGAATCAGATGAATAAGGAATTGATGGATCATAATTTGCCTACAAGAGAATCAGATGAATAAGGAATTGATGGATCATAATTTGCCTGCAAGAGAATCAGATGAATAAGGAATTGATGGATCATAATTTGCCTGCAAGGGGATCAGATGAATAAGGAATTGATGGGTGGCAATTTACCTATAAGGGGATCAGATGAATAAGGAATTGATGGATGACAATTTACCTACAAGGGGATCAGATGAATAAGGAATTGATGGATGGCAATTTACCTATAAGGGGATCAGATGAATAAGGAATTGATGGATCATAATTTACCTATAAGGGGATCAAATGAATAAGGAATTGATGGATGGCAATTTACCTATAAGGGGATCAGATGAATAAGGAATTGATGGAAATTTACCTACAAAAGAATCAGATGAATAAGGATTTGATGAATCACAAGAACAGTGTTAGTTCTATATACTCTTTCCTCTTTAGTATGGTAAATATATGTCAACGTCTTTATAATGACAATTAGGTCTATCAGCTACTGAGTGTTTACAGACTATTATTTCCACCATCCACCCAATCAGAATCGAAAATATGTGTGATACAAATTCTTGTCATGATACAAATACATACAAAGTTTCATGAAGCATTCTCTTACTAAGGGATCATAAACTATTTTCACTCAGCATTTATGAGTGTTCCTGTAAATGATTGTATACAGAATAAATCTGTATGATCATTATTCTTTCAAGATCAATCAGTGAATATTTCAATTTTATGACAAAAGTTTTAAAAAGAAGATCTTACATACAAAACGGCCTGTACTCAATCAGCATTTAAAATTCCAGTGTTTGAATTAGACATCATTATTACACCTCAAGGTCAAACAGAATTTGTGAGTAAGAATTTTTATTTTAATGCTTGTTTAAATTGGCAAATATGAGGATTCAATTTTGTTATAATAATGTCAGGTTCCTTTAATTTTTAAAAGTGAGATTTCAACCTGCATATCAGGTATTTATCACAGTCACCTTTTTTGATTCAGGTTATCACAGTAGAAGGCTGAGTACATGAGTATTTGTGGTCTTACCTCTGTTTCATTTTTGTGATCCTGTTCAATATTGGTTGCTGGTAGTCTGCTCATTGGTAATACTGTTTATTAAGATATTGTGTTAAATATGGGGAAGTTTTTGTCAGATCAGAGATGTACACAAATTATATTTTACTCAATAATATACTTAGAAAACAAATGCAAAAATACCCCTATCCATCTTCAGTTTGGTTCCAGCTGTAAAAGATAGTGAAACTTGGTTCACCTTAGGATGTTGCAGTGTGAGTACTCCCTCATTATAATGCTGTTGGGGAGGGGGGCATCCATAATAGTTGCCTTGTAATGAGGCAGCAGTATAATGAAATACACTGTTTTACTGCTACATATTAAAACGAGATCTATGTCATCATTATCACAATGACCTTGTTAACGTGAACGGCCGTGTTGTGAGGGGTGCTTTATTTTTAAAATCAGGAAGTGTGAGTTTATTGTTGGGTTTTATGACTTGTTCACTTTTTCAAATGGCTTCAAAAGCATGGAACCAGAATTCGACAGTTTTATGACCCATAGAAGGATTGTGTATGTACTAGTTCCATTCATTATAATATTACACGGGGTTATGCATATTTTGGAGATGTGACGTTATTGCTTTGTGAACCGATAATTGAAATAAATTGTAAAAATAAATGTTTTTACTTTTTCTGAACCAACATACTATGTTACTATTACTAATGGACTAGTGTTCATTATGTTCACCTAGCTCATCTGTTTCTCAATCCATCTCACTGTACATTTGTCTCTTAAAATCACTTGCAAACTATTTCAGACACATTACAGTGGATTTTAATTCAGTTTGTGGGACTTCATGGTTTATTTAAATTATAACTATTTGGAGGTTTCAAACTACTCCAGAATACTAATTTACGTCATAAAGAAAATCTTATGAAGTTCATTTTGATGATTCAAACAGAAAGTAAATGTTTTCAAACCACATTTTCCCTACATTTTACCAAATTGTATTATTCATCATTGTGTTGAGTTTGGCGTCTGGATGTATTCAACAGGAAGTTGGTATTCATTGGGCCTACATATAGATGAGCATTACCAACTGGAGATATTGCTTAAAAAATATGTCTGTGAGCGTCGTACAAATTTTGTGCATAAAATATATTGAGAGCAGCACACGTATACCTTTGTGAAACTGAATATCCAAGTTGCCAGGTTCTCCATGTACTGATGTTTTTATTTGTAGTCTTTAATATTACATAAAGACACTGCAAAATCCACAACGATTCAGCGGCCGAAGTCGTTAGAGCGTCTGGGTCGGATGCTGTAGGTCGCGGGATCAAACCCCAGCCGAGTCATACCAAAGATTTATCATGGTACTAGCAGCTGTCTCGCTTAGCAGACATCATAGCGAACTAACTAAAATCGTTAAAGCTACTTAAAAAAATGTAAATCACACACACTGCTAAATCCGTCACCCTTTGGATCTTTCCACTTGCAGTCTTTAATATTACACGAAGACAAAACCAAAATTCATAACCCATTTAATGTTTGCACTTGCAGTGGCTAGTATTACATGAAAATACTGCCAAAATACATCACCTATAATGTTTCCACATGCAGTTTTTAATAGTATATGAAAATACTGCCTTCAAAACCTATCACCTATTTGGCATTTCCACTTGCAATCTTTAACATTTCATAATAATGCCAAATTCCATCTCCAATTTTATGTTTCCAATTGCAATCTTTAATATTACACGAAGACACCGTTAAAAACCATCACCCATTTGATGTTTCCACTTGCAGTTTTTAATACTGCACGAAGACACTGCCTGAATCTATAACCCATTTGATGTTTCCATTTCCAGTCGTTAATGCTACAAAAATCTTTCGTACATTTTAATGTTTTATCTTTCAGTCGTTAATATTACATGAAGACACCGCAACAATATATCACTCATTTGATGTTTCCACTTGCATTCTTGAATATTTCATGAGTAATGCCAAAATGCATTCACTTTTTGATCCTCCCACGTGCCTCCGTTTATATTACATGACAATGCCAAAAGCCATCTGTTTGTATGACATGAAACTGCCAAAATCCATCAGCAAATGATGTTTCCGCTTGCGTTGTTTAGTATTACATGAAGATAGTGCCCAACTCGATCACCCTTTTGATGTTTCCACCTACAGTGGAAATGAAATAATACTAATCTCTCTCTGTCTCTCTCTCTCTCTCTCTCTCTCTCTCACACACACACACACAGGTTAGAACTTTTTCAGTTGTTCTCTACTGATATTCGGACCCGGGTCTGCAGGTCACTACACCGATCGCCTTCCCTGCATTTACCAACCCCCATAATCCGTCGACTTTGCACAGATTTCCAAAAAAATTGCTACAAAGTCGCTGCTGTATGCATTCGTGCACAGCAGACACGCCAGCTTGTCGACTTAGTAATTAACATTCATCTAAGTATGCGGTCACTCTTCATTCCTACGACAGAAATCAATGTACTAACATATATACACCATGCCCTAAACCGCAGACCCCGGCTCGAATCTAAGTAGAGAACGAATTAAATATTATCAAACGTTTATGATAATGTTCTTTCGCTATTTAATATTATCTTCATATTATCACGCATCCTCCTGTAGGATCCAGGGATAGCACTTTCAGCTGTACACACACACACACACACACACACACAGACACACACACACACACACACACAGACACACGCATGCACATTAGAAAAAGTGTCACCCATGATTGAAAGATAAGTAGAAACTCACACCCCACACTCCTCAACAATAATAAATAATCAACCTTGATAATCTTTTGTACTAATTTCCTTTAAAAATCTATTCAAGTGTCAGAAAAATATTTTGGACAAATATAACACAGAATAATATCTACCAGAGTGACAAAAGTAGCTATCAGATATCTCATGTAAGAACTGAGGCTGTACGATGACAGTAAAGTGAACGTTTGTTCTATATTTTAAAAGTTCAAAATATTACGAAAACAATGATAAATAAAAACCGATATAGTGATACAAACACAGTCTTGTAATACACCTGAAATATTAATACCATTTAAGCACAATTTAGATAGTGTTTAGAAACACCTATGCGTTGTGCCAAATACAAATGTCAACCGTACATAAGGAAAATGACGGACAAGCTTCTTATATAAATTTAACGCAAAAGGACCAATGAATATCAACTTTGTCTATCTTATTTATAAATAGGATAAGATTTTAAAAAACCGTGTTACTAAAAGTTAATTTTCCCATTATCAAGCAATCAGAGGCGTAACAACTGCCCAAGCAATCCCTGCGACTACCGAGGGTGAGTTGGGGTGGGGGTAGGTGCAGGTCCAGTAGGGGCCTAAAATTCACAACCTTTTTTATTGGGAGTTGGCGGGATGGGGTGAGCAGAGAATGTCTTACTACGCTACTGCAAGGAATCATATAAGCTCTATTTTTTATGAATTATTTTCTTTCCACAAACATAAATAAAATAGAAGACTTACCTTTTATGCACCAGCATTCGAGTCAGAATGCATTATTATTGTGATGTTGTCTGTCAGCCTGCTTACAATTTCGTATTTACACAAATTGTCCATCATTTACAGTTACCAAACTTTGTGGATGGCTACACATGGGATAAGAAAGAATTTGATCGACTTTTTGGCTCAACAAATCAAAGGTCAAAGTTACTATGGCTGAATAAATACAAATGGTTTCCACAAAATAACTTCAGTTCTCCATCATTTATGGTTACCAAACATTGTGGACAGCTTGCCAATGGAGGGAGGGTGTGGCAGGAAAAAATACTGGGAGTCCAAATGGCAACGGTCGTCTTCACTGAAACGGAAAACATCAGTTTGGTTTCTGCACAATAGCATTAGTTTTACATGACATGCATCAGTGGATGTCTTGCACTTGGGGCAAGGAAGGAGCTTATTGGTTTAGGAGTCAAAACTTTAAAGGCAAAGGTCATTGTGACTGAATGAAGTAAAAAGGTCTCCACATGAGAATGAGTTCTGCTAAAAAGTCTTGGACCTGCTTGCACTTTTAGTATGAAATAAGCCGATAAATTTGGGGTTAAAAAAATCAGTGGTAAATAGTGAAGTGAGAGAACGAAGAATAATGGTTTCGGCCCAAACATTTTAGATATCTATATACAGAACTATTAAACACGGTATGGGCATATACTTTTCCGTTCACCATACTCTACTTATAAAAAGCACAATAAATGATTAGCGCAGGTAGTTCCCCAGTTTGTGATGGATTGTCATCCAACTTAGTAAATATTGTTAGAAGATGTTCATATTGGAAAATCACTTTGCTCCTATCATTTTTAGAAGAGTTATTGCTCTTTTCAATTTCTGCTGTATGCAAAATAGTGTAGATGAACATTATCTCCCAGTTTTCATTGGATTGCAATTAAGCTTAGTAAATGTAATGGCCATGATGTGAATATACGCATATCGACAAATCAATTGGCTTCCACAAGAGTTACTGGCCTTTTTGTCTTACAGATGAATGCGGTTTATAATAGAACCTTGGCAACACAGCTTGAATAAAAACTGTTGAAGGCTCTCTGTGAAGCTGAACACATAGCATGGTTATTATATGTGCATACTGACAAATCAATACCCGCGATTTTTTTAGAGTTAATGCCCGTTTTGAATTGACGTCTACTGTATATGGCAACACCTTGTGACTTCAACTAATGTTAATTGTCATTGGATAGTCGTGACATTTTGTGAATGTTGTGGTCATTATCTGAAGATGTGCTTTTTGACGAATCACGCTATACTTTCACAATTTCTTTTAGAGTTATTGTCCCTTGCGTTCTAGAGATGCGTGCATCGTGAGGCAGAATCTTGCGAATGAAAGTTTGGTAAATATTGTGTACATCACCTAAAGACGTTTATATTGCCAGATCTTTGGACTGATATGATTTCGATAACAGTTATTACGTAATAGTATTTAAAACATACATCTTGATGATATATATGACAGAAGTTTGTGAATGCAACTCTCTCTCTCTCTCCATTGAATTGCTATGAAATGTAGTTCATATTCTGGTCATCATCGGAACATAAGTCCATCATTGTACGAGCACCATTCGTAGAAGCGTTATGCTATCTAATTTACTGCTATATATACTTGCATCCATCATGACAAAGGAGTGGGCTGCCACAAGGGTGGGGGTATATTTATTCTATTCCTCCAGTCTCTTGTGTTTGACTAAACTAGCATGGAAAGTTTGGGAGGATGAAACGTTGTCCAAATATTTTTATAACCTTTCTATTCTCGTCCCACTACAGAAAATCGAATAAGCATAGAGTGCTACTCCTTTTCCTTCTACCATCTTTCCTTTCCTTCTCTGTCCCCCATGAACTTGTCCAGTTTTGTCTTTAGTTTCTCATGTAAATTTATATGGTCCCATTAATTTCAGAAGGGAACATCTGGATTGATACTGACCATACAACCATCCCAAGATTATTGGAATTCATTCGGAAAATTGTTTGTTTTGTTCTGTTTACCCATATACCGTGCACCTTTTTTTTTTTTTTTTGCTCCTCAGCAGGCCTGTCTTCCTCGCGAGAGCCGCATATAATAGCCTTGACCCCACTTGCCTCCCGGATGACGAGAGTCCCTGTCCCTGTCTGTGTTCCTTTCTATTCATATGCGAGTGCTCTGTTCATGTTAGTCTCATTGTGTTGTTCCCCTTGTTGTGTTTGATATTATGTTTTATTTGTTATTTCCTTGTGAAACGCTTGCTCAATATTTCTTTATTTCTATTATAATCGGGGTGGTAGTCGGGGAGCCCCATACATGGTCCCAATTATATATTTTAATAGAAAATGGAAATTTTCCTCGTTTTTTGTTTTTTCCTTATTAACCTTCCCATCTTGTTTGTTATTTTTTTGTTGGTGGATATCTCTAAGAGAGGTGTTTTTTAGGTAAAAGGAAAGAAAAATTATGTTTTTTTGTATGTTGTAACATTTTGGAGCATGTAGTGAGAGGGGTGTCCAGCACTCATTCGCAACGCCTACACCCAAGTGGGTCAACCTTCTGGACCCCTTCTCCTACAGAGGTTCTAGTATTTCCTTTGAGAAAAGAACGCTTTCTGTGAGGTATTGATCTCTCTTTGGTCTTCATATTGGATTGTTTCCATCAAATCTCCCGGTGACTTTTTGGAGCAAATGTCATATTGTTTGTGTTATATTGTTATGTTGACTATCCTTCCATGTACCACGGTGGTCAAATGTCCACAGTCTGACATGGTCTTTACTATAAAGTATAGAATTAGTTTATAATAAATAAAAAAAAACTGGCATTGCAGTGAGTCTATAATAGTGGGGGTTTTAATGCCATTTTTCCTATAATTTTATTATTAAGTTTTTCCTCCCTGCATTATTCGAGTTACAAAATAGAATTAAATAGTTTGATGATGAAGTCCCTTTTACACAGAAACTATTCAGTTAGAGTTTTTGTTATCTGCTTTCGTATCGCTACTTCCTGTCAGTCATACTTTATTTAACAGCATGCTTTGTTGTTTCGTTAATATTATCCAGGCTCAGTTTTTTCCATCTTTGTTTCCAGTCTACATCTAGATTATTGAATTGCACGTTAATACTTAACTTTTGTGAATTCCTACCTGATATGGTTGTATGTATTGTACTCTCTCCAAATATTTACCCTCTCACTGTATTTAACAATTATATCTCTTATTTAATTTAACCTGCTGGGTGGCTGAATTAATTTTGATAATGTATTATTTCTGTAGATAGTGACTAAATACTTCTTTACGTAGTAATCTAAAGGTACTGAATGCAGATAATAATGCTACGAGTCCTATACTGTAATCCCTGCCTTGTTGTATTGCTATACTATAATCCCTGCCCTGTTGTATTGCTATACTGTAAGCCCTGCCCTGTTGTATTGCTATACTGTAATCCCTGCCCTGTTGTATTGCTATATTGTAATCCCTGCCCTGTTGTATTGCTTCTAATGACGATTGGAGCTGACCGATTTTGGCCATCGTATCCAAGCGCTATCAGGGAGACATTATGCAAGAATTAGACGCTTCCAAATTTCAAAAGTTAATGAAGATGCGTTCGAAGGATTATCATTCAATGGGGTATTCTTGGATTTGTGCAAATTTGACTGATTTGTTGGTTCCGAGTCGTCTGGTCGGTAAGCAGGAATACACGTCAATTCGTCCCACTGCAATTTGCCCCTGTCAGAAACTTTTCGCATGATCGCCCCAGTTTAAAAATCTCACCATGTCAAAATCTCCCCTGCTTTTCACAAGATCGTCCCATTTAAAAATCCCATGTAAAGAACGCGCCCAATTTTCACAAGATCGTCCCATTTCAAAATTACACCATGTGAAAAACTCACCAATTTTAAAAATATCGCCTTCACTAAAAAAAATTTCAACATTTTTCAAAATATAAATATATTAAATTATATTTTATTTTTAAGTGGTATTGATTTTGTTCTTGCCTTGCATCTGAGTTCATTTAAGTTCATATATAGATCTGTTTGAATTATACTCTTTTAATCATTTTAATCATTGGTAACGCACCCGCCGGTAATTAAAACTTACGTAATATTTTTAAGAATTGAAATTTGTTGTATTTACTATTATAATTCATTGCTTTGATTTAAACCTTGATTGATTTTGTTCTTGACTTTTTTAAAGTAGTTAATTAGAATTAGAATGTTTACCGAATTGAAATTTCGTTAACTGTTTTATGCTTTCGACCTTTAGGTTATTGGAAAAAAATAGATAATATGTATAAAAAATCGGGAGTCATGTCCTTTACACGGTACGTAGATAGAGCGGTAACGCCGACAAACCGAGTGAGAGAGAGAGAGAGATGTTTTATTTTATTTTCGACAGGGTTTCATGACAGATGAGTAACAGCATGTCCCTTGACTGGTAAAAATTAGAACATTGAGTATCATATAAATATTGACAGAATCATGCATGAAATGTGATGCTTTATAAGATTTAAAATTGTTTCCTTGAAGCCTTTTTCGGTCGTGTTTCTCTGCAGCTTAGGAAGAACATGTTACGTGAATCAAACCTAAAAATTTCATTATCAAAGAAATACTGGCTGTTTACAGAATCATGCATGCAGTAGGACACTTTATAAAATTGCAAGGTGCTTTCCTTGAGTTATTATGTGTTTTCCGGCGGCCTTTTTCGGCCGTGTTTCTCCAAACCCTTGTAACAACAGTACAAGAATCAAACTTTACAAAATTTAATAATTATGTA
Source organism: Sinohyriopsis cumingii (assembly GCA_028554795.2). Taxonomy (NCBI): domain Eukaryota; kingdom Metazoa; phylum Mollusca; class Bivalvia; order Unionida; family Unionidae; genus Sinohyriopsis; species Sinohyriopsis cumingii. The sequence goes on from JAPYKE020000171.1 coordinate 211,111, forward strand.
AAGAATAAATGACGTATGCTAAAAGAGTTTCAATTAAGTCCAAGTTAAAGTATGTAGAGAAAGGTACATTAGTTTACAATTAAAAAGGTCATTAAAGGGATTAAGTTTTGTCACATTAATATTACTGGGTTTTATAATAAAGTCACATTTTATCCTCAGTCTTTTCATATTAAACGTAACCAGTATAATGTGCCTTTTTCAATTAATATTGAATCTAGATACACTGACAAAATAAATATGTACAGAAAAGAAGATACAGGTTATAAAAAATATATAATTAATACATTAGCATGTTCCCCTGCTGAAATCTTCAAATATTAATGAACCCTCTTTCTGATGTTCTTAGGCTATAATACATGAAGAGAACAAAGCGCCTGGGGCGTTATTGACTGAAATGGAGGCAAAGTGGGGGCGTTTTTGATTGGGGCGACTTTGCAATGGGAGCGATTTTGTGAAAAATGGGGCAATTTTTAACTGGGGCGAGTTCGCATTGGGGCTTTTTGACTTTATCCCGTAAGCATCATTGACATCACTGTTGTTTTTTAATGTGCTATTTTTATCAGTCAAGTAATGATATTGCTTTATTTAGAAATAATAAAATTAACGATATTGCTGTACTTAGAAATAATAAAATTAACGATATTGAAGTACTTTGAAATAATAAAATTAATGATATTGCTGTACTTAGAAATAATAAAATTAACGATATTGAAGTACTTAGAAATAATAAAATTAATGATATTGCTGTACTTAGAAATAATAAAATTAACGATATTGAAGTACTTAGAAATAATAAAAATAATGATATAGCTGTACTTAGAAATAATAAAATTAATAATATTGCTGTTCTTAGAAATAATAAAATTAATTCACTGACGTACTATTATGCACAACCATAGCATTGTGGTTTATGCAGTCGCACTTTAATATTTCGCACAAGTATGTTATTCCATCTGAAGGAAATATGTTCTAAGGACTGTCACTCTTGGATTTGTACAGATGTGCTTTCCTCAAATCGGTAGCTAACAGCTTTGTTATGTTAGTAGGTCACCTCTAAAGATCGTTATCATTTATAACACTGAAAATGTATAAGCCCAACCCAGGCCAGCTATTATAGAATTCATAAGAATTTTTTAAAGTCAGTTCTCATAGAAGCTACAGTAGAAACTGATTAATTATTTAATTGCAAGCTAATGAATTTGCTGAACTTTGAGATGGTTAGATTCTTTCACCGACTGGTATGTACGTTCTTGACTAATGCGCATTATCACAACTATAACACTGGGCTTTATGACGTTGGATTTGAAGGTACCACCAAATTATGTATCTTGTGTTGTTCTTTTTCAAATTCAAGAAAATATCAAAGAAATTGTATTCCTGTTCTCAGTGAATGGAAAGAGAAATCCAATCTATTAATGTACAGAAATAAGTTTATTTACGTATGTACGTGTGCACACTGTATGTACTCATGTAAATGTTCAAATACACAAGTCACAAAATCTAAAACCGTTACCGAGTGTTTTTAAATTAGATATCCATTTAGAGCTTTTCATAGTTATAAAGAGGTCTTAGACATCAAATTTGATTAATAATAGAAGCATCGGTCTCTTATTTCAAATGGTACCAAACCTCAAATCTTTATAACTATCCATAAATCAAACCAAGCTCACAAATTTTAATATACAACAAATTATTTCCAACAGTATATAAATTAATATATTCTCTACGGGCATTGACAAGATATTTTCATCCTAGCAAATGTCACCAGGAATGAGTGGAGCCGATATCGGCCTTTTTATCCAAATGATGCTTGCGCCAAATTTCAAATGTTTTAAATTATGCCTAACGTTTTATCCTTATTCTGACCGGTTGAAATATACATCAGATCCTATCCAATAGTATGTATGTATGTATGTATGTATGTATGTATGTATGTATGTATGTATGTATGTATATATGTATGTATGTACGTACGTACGTATGTATGTATGAACCGCTCCAGTGGCGTAGTGGTTAGAGCGTCCGACTCGGGTGAATAAGGTCGCGAGTTCGAAGCCTGGCAGAGTCATGCCAAAGACTTTTAAAAAATGTTACTAACAACTGCCTCGCTACGTGCTCAGCATTAAGAGATTATTGTTAGGACTAGTCGGCCTGGTGTCAGGATAATGTGACTGGATGGGACATCATGCTACATGTCTACGGCATGATGCCCAGGTACTAGACATCACTATAAACTGCCACACTGCAGACATCGTAGCGATAAAGCTACGTTAAAAATTCAAATCACACACACGTGTGTGTATTCTATGTTACGATTATATGGTCTTAAATTAAATAACAAAGAAGTCAAACGAAAATGTTTAGTAAAACTGAACAAACAATTAATGATCATGTAGGTAGCAATACATTCTCCACGACAACGACACACCACACTTCAGAAGTCACCCTGGCCCATGAGTTATAAAATGAACATTTAAGAGGAACTTAAATTATTATGTATTGAATCCAAAATAATCCTTAAAAAAGTCCAAAAGAATCGAATGTTCCAGACAGATTTCAGATCCTCGAATGTAATGGTCCGCCAACAATCTTCATGTCAAAATGGCATTGTCCAGAACTCCTTTGAATAATTCACAATAGTTCCCGAATAATATCCAATAATAATGTCCAATGACCACTTTTTATTTCAATAAATAATTGTAACAAATCGTTCCACTCAAATAATATATAAACAAAGCATAACATATATCTGCATTATTGATGTTGCAACAAGAACACAAGAAATAAGAATGAAAAATATTGTACAGCTCAAGCAATCTATATTCATTCGTTCGAAGTAAAATAAAATAATTAAAAAAAACATTTTTCCACTACTGTTTGGTGAAATATTGCAAATTTCACACATCGTAAAAGAACCAAATTGACCTAACTCATCAAATGGGAAATAATTTAAGTCTTCTAAGAACATACACGACCGTCCTGTCCAATGGGAAACAACCCCAAACTCGTAAACAGGTTTTGTAATTATTATTAACAATAATTGTAAACATTTAAATATATCTATTTATAGATCTTACACAATGTACAAGCTTTATATCTTAAAAATAGAACCTATACCCTTATAAAAAGTTTAGTTAGGCTATAAATCTAATACGTAACTAACATCAAAGAAAAAAATAGTCGCGCTGACAATGAGCAGTTTTTGTTTGGTTCGGGACAATATATACAACGGATACATATTATACCGAGTAGAGAAAACGAAGATGTCACTGCTTGCATTAGTGTCCGTAATACGATTGTAACCAGTAACGAGAGGGTATCGTTTGCACTTCTAGATCGCTGTTTTCGATACAACAGCTTCGAATACATGGTCCTGATGGAGGTTTGGTCTTTAGTGCAGGCTAGACAATGTAGATATTTTCTAGAAGGAAGATATGAAGCTTTCTTACAGATAATGGTACTCGATGCGAAAACTGAAGATTGATAAGAGCAGTTGAAAACACCAAAAAGAACCATTATTTATGTATGTATTAAATGCTGCATTTACTCTGCAAAAATGAATTATCGCCACTTTCGCGGGACATCTCGCCAAAAATCAAACATGAAGTTGACTACCCAAAGGTATATCGTGCTTGTCGTACATTAGTATGTGTGGCCGATTGTCAAGCACGTAGACTTTTGTTACAAGGTTAGCTCCCTTTATGGACTCATTAACCATCCTGCCTTTTTATTTTTTCTTTGGACAGATTATGACAGATACAAGGAATATTGCCATCCAGGCAATACTTCTTGCCCTGTGACTGGAAGAAGTACATATATCGGCTTGTCACTTCCGGGCATAGATCGTACCGCCGCAGTCCTTCTTCGTGCGATATCAAATCCGCATGGTAGTCGCACACTACCTCACCACTGGTTATTGGTCGTTTGGCGAAGGCACCTTTTCCATTGTAGGGATCGCCACTCTCACGAATCACGCAAGCATGCCAATTTTGCGTGTCGATTCTTTTCCGAAGCGATTCCTCGAACGTCTGTCGCTGTATAGACGTCTGTCCTCGACGACTGGCAGGATTCCAGGTTTTCTCAAAATGTTCCACAGTTTGTAGGGTGTACCAGCCCTTACTTTGGAGATGATAGACCACTTGTGTGTGTGTGTGTGGGGGGGGTTCACACGTGGGAAAAAGGCAATGACCTCTGCAACTCGTAATGTCATCCGTAGGAACAGCATTCGGGTACGTATACTCATGATGTCTTTGGACTCTAGCTTTGAACAGCCGGGAGTATTGCTTGCACAAGTTCGCACTTGCTCAAATGTTGGCAATTCCTTGTCCGCTGAGATAGTGAATTGATTCTGGACGGCTTCATATAGGTCCGTCTTCAAGTCGACGGCGGACGGTACTTTAGTAGGTGTGGTAACTTTCGTGGTTTCCTTGAGGGCGTACTCGCTGGCGTCTGCTGAAGGAGTGATCAATTGTGCTTCGACAGGATATGCTAACTGGGCTGCATCCTAGTTTGGACAGGGTAATGCGCGAAGATAGTTAAAGCCTGTCGGTGTCCGGGTTCGAGATGCTGTATGTTTTCCTGTACATCACGACAAACTAAGACGCCGCACCGCGCTAACAAATCCAGGACATAGTCCAGTTTAAGGTAGGCCTTGCCATTGTCGCTAACCATGCAGTCTTTTAGTAAGACTGATTCCCTAATTAACGCATGTTTCCATAATGCACGACGCTTGGCTTCCTTAGCATAAAACTTAAGTCACTGAGTTGTGGGATAACCCTTGGCCAGGAATGTGCGTCGTAAATGCCCACGCACGCACGATACTACATTGTAGCAGTTAGGGTACACTCCGCTCTTATCGCTATGTCCAGTCCAATCAGAACTGCGTTTATTAGTGATGGATGATACAGTGTTGGAAACGTGCTTCGAAGCGACCGCTGCATAATCAGTTATTGGTGGTGTGGCTCTTGCAGAGGACCCTGCTGTACAGGAAGCGCATTTTTCAGTGGTTGTTTTCCTTTCGCTGATGAATTACGCTGTTCTCGGGATGTTATTAAAGACGATGACTGGACGATGACTGGCATCTTCTGCTGCCCGTTTGATTCTTGGGGCGGTGACGAAGAGCGAGGAGTGAAAGTCTTCTGTATCGTTTCCATTTCTGGTGAACTGACAACTTCCATATACAGCACTGGACATTCGTTCCTCTCTTGACTCGGGGAGGTGTTTTTGTATCTAGTCGCTGGTACTGGCGTCTTCAGCTTTCGTCGGCGCGGTACTGGTAGAAGTTGACGATGACGAAACTGTACATTGATCCGAGTCCGAAGAATCATCAGAAGAAAGTTCAATCATGGCTGTGTGTCTGTAATACTTGCAGCTTGCTATTGGACACTGTTTTCATGGGCGATACACGCCTCATATTTGTTAAACTATATGTGACTCCTTTTGGACTTTTGAATGAGGGGATCCTCTCAATTGGTGAAGAGTGTGGCTTTGGTTATTTTTCTTCCTCGTGTGGGGATGTGTGTGAGGTGAGCGAAGGAATAACTGTGGCAACTCCCGGCGGGCTAGCGGTCACGCTAGCATAGGTAACTGCAACAATTCCTGATGGCGTGATAATTGGCGGGATGCTCTTCTGAAGTGGAGCTGCTTCTGATCGCGTTTTGGGACATTCCGAATACTGGGATTCGGGTAGTTAAATATAGAAGTGGCACATGAAGAAAGTCCAAACAGAACAACATCAAAAAGTGGCTTAAGGTGTTATTTTATTAATGGTGTCCAATAGATAGTGGAATAATAATACAAATAATAATACAGTGTATTTGTCCTTATTGTCATCATTTTAAATAGCATTTATTGATCTAATTCATTTTGTCGACTATATTCCACCCTTGTATGAATTTAAAACCTTGAACTCTGTCAAACCTCTTCGGAATATGAAATAATAATGTGAATCGCACACATGCAATCTACAAGCAAACTTAAAATACGATATTTGTTGGTAATATTATTTACTGTTTTCCATTTGATGAATTACTTCAATAGACAACTTCACATATCCTCAGCTGAAGACTAGATTCCAGTCTCCAGCTGACAAAAAAACCGAACAAAATTAAACTGAATGCAGATAGTTTATTTAGTATCTTTTATTATATAGTTCGTATTCGTCTACAGCAATATGATTATGCAAGATATAGCCATTATATTCAGTGAAGGAAGGAAGGAAACAATAATAATGTACATGTATAAGCGAGATAAAATCATATATATATATATATATATATATATATATATATATATATATATATATATATATATATATATATATATATATATATATACATACATACATACATACATACATACATACAACATACATCAATTATATATTATATATTCCTTATGTATGTACTCGGTAAATTAATCTCTCTGTGTCTCTCTCCATATATATATATATATATATATATATATATATATATATATATATATATGGAATCCACCATGTTTGCGGTCGTATTCCACGAGGTTTTTGAAATAAATATGGTTTAAAGTAAACCTTTATTTTCTTTAAATTCGTATGATCCTGATGCCCACTGGTTTCAGGTTTATATGTTTAAACACAAAGATAGACTAACATCCAATAAGGAGTTGCAGCCGTTCCCCATAAAATGAGACTTTTGAAAACAAAAGAAAGTGACAAAAGAAAAGAAAAGGAGCGAAATAGACAGATGCAAAGGTTTATTGATGAAGAAGGAAGAGGTTTTTGACTAAGAAAGAAATAAGCCAATTTGTAGGTTAAAATTACTCACTATGAAGTGTGTTAAATCTATTGCCTCTTTATCATGTACCAGGCTAGTTATACTACTATAATACTACTACTAACAATATGAAGAAGAAGACTATGATGATGATGCATTGAATTAATGAGGCCGTAATAATAATAATAATAAGAAGAAGAAGAAGAAGAAGAAGAAGAAGATAAAGAAGAAGAAGGCAAGAAAGAAGAAAAGACGATGTTGATGCATTGGTCTGATTGGGCAGATTACAATTTAAAAAATGCAAACGTACATACAATTTATATGATCTTAACACTTAACATGTCATATTCGAAGGATGAAAGCTATTATCATGCATTGACAAATGCGTTTGCCTAAGATCTGTGATTTTCACATATTCGGCTCTGTAAGTTTTCAAGGTTGCAAGTTGCTTCCTCAGGAGATAGTGTAATACAAATGGAGAGAGAGAGAGAGAGAGGTGGTGGTGATGACGATGGTCCGTTCGTAAAGCATTACGTTCTGCACATTTTATACTCTGCCAACTCACCACAATACATATATTCAGCACCTTTATTTAGCACTTTTATGTACCCCACACGTTTCCCTTACACATACCTCAGTTTCATTTACATATCGATCTTTTACGTCAGAGGATGTCACTTCTATCTCGCATTTTCGCGCACAGACACAATAATGTGATTGTTTACTATTTGAAGCAAGGAATAAATATTTATGTTTAGCTCGTTTTCAGGCACTTCCTCGTCATCTGTTTTGAATGTATACTAGATTAACCGACTTTCAAGACTTAACTATATTTAAAGAGTAACAGTTTTATACAGCTACCAGTTTTTAAAAGTTTCCTCCTGGGAGAACGGACCTTGATGTGAATTTCGAATTATTTAAAGACTGACCTCTTCTTGATAATATACATGTGATTCTTTGATATAAGAATATCCATGCTTATATTCTATTCGCGTTTCGGGTTAGCCCGTGACTCAATGCATGTGTAGATTGAGATAAAAGCACATACTTGTTATGGTTATGTCTATGCATGTGTAGATTGAGATAAAAGCACATACTTGTTATGGTTATTTCTATGCATGTGTAGATTGAGATAAAAGCACATACATGGTATGGTTATGTCTATGCATGTGTAGATTGAGATAAAAGCACATACTTGGTATGGTTATGTCTATGCATGTGTAGATTGAGATTAAAGCACATACTTGGTATGGTTATTTCTATGCATGTGTAGATTGAGATAAAAGCACATACTTGGTATGGTTATATCTATACATGTGTAGATTGAGATAAAAGCACATACTTGGTATGGTTATTTCTATGCATGTGTAGATTGAGATAAAGCACATACTTGGTATGGTTATTTCTATGCATGTGTAGATTGAGATAAAAGCACATACATGGTATGGTTATGTCTATGCATGTGTAGATTGAGATAAAAGCACATACTTGTTATGGTTTTATGGTTATTTCTATGCATGTGTAGATTGAGATAAAAGCACATACTTGTTATGGTTATTTCTATGCATGTGTAGATTGAGATAAAAGCACATACTTGTTATGGTTATTTCTATGCATGTGTAGATGTCTATGCATGTGTAGATTGAGATAAAAGCACATACTTGGTATGGTTATGTCTATGCATGTGTAGATTGAGATAAAAGCACATACTTGGTATGGTTATTTCTATGCATGTGTAGACTGAGATAAAAGCACATACTTGGTATGGTTATGTCTATGCATGTGAAGATTGAGATAAAAGCACATACATGGTATGGTTATGTCTATGCATGTGTAGATTGAGATAAAAGCACATACATGGTATGGTTATGTCTATGCATGTGTAGATTGAGATAAAAGCACATACATGGTATGGTTATGTCTATGCATGTGTAGATTGAGATAAAGCACATACATGGTATGGTTATGTCTATACATGTGTAGATTGAGATAAAAGCACATACATGGTATGGTTATGTCTATGCATGTGTAGATTGAGATAAAAGCACATACATGGTATGGTTATGTCTATGCATGTGTAGATTGAGATAAAAGCACATACATGGTATGGTTATGTCTATACATGTGTAGATTGAGATAAAAGCACATACTTGGTATGGTTATTTCTATGCATGTGTAGATTGAGATAAAAGCACATACTTGGTATGGTTATGTCTATGCATGTGTAGATTGAGATAAAAGCACATACTTGGTATGGTTATTTCTATGCATGTGTAGATTGAGATAAAAGCACATACTTGGTATGGTTATGTCTATGCATGTGTAGATTGAGATAAAAGCACATACATGGTATGGTTATGTCTATGCATGTGTAGATTGAGATAAAAGCACATACATGGTATGGTTATGTCTATACATGTGTAGATTGAGATAAAAGCACATACTTGGTATGGTTATTTCTATGCATGTGTAGATTGAGATAAAAGCACATACTTGGTATGGTTATGTCTATGCATGTGTAGATTGAGATAAAAGCACATACTTGGTATGGTTATTTCTATGCATGTGTAGATTGAGATAAAAGCACATACTTGGTATGGTTATTTCTATGCATGTGTAGATTGAGATAAAAGCACATACTTGGTATGGTTATTTCTATACATGTGTAGATTGAGATAAAAGCACATACTTGGTATGGTTATGTCTATGCATGTGTAGATGACTTTAATATGTTTTCAAGCTAAATCACCCACTTTTAAAGATTATATAAATGCACGTGTTTGGGCTTGAATTATTCTTGAATAATACATTGTTTCCTTAAGTTGGCAGTAGACAAATGACCATTGGTATGCATACGGTCATACTGTGTCATTATGTTTTCATGCCATAATAACCATTATATTTTTCCAATGATTAGTTACTTCATCAGAACAAAATGTAGACAATCTACATGATCTATTTTCACCCCATTAAGAGAGAGAGAGAGAGAGAGAGAGAGAGAGAGAGAGAGAATGTGAATTTATGAAATCATGTAAAATTATTGAAACCTTCCATCACCACTCCTGCAGAAAAGAAAACCTAAATTGATAGTTTTGAGTATAATTTATATTTTCAAACTGAAAGCAGTAACACATACACACACACACACACACACACACACACACACACACACACATTATTATTATTATTATTATTATTATTAAATAAACAACACCAATACGTAGAATATGTGACCGTTTTCACTTTATTGCTTGATCAGACTAAATTCAAACTGAATTCAATATCATTGCTTACGTCATTAAATATATTCTGTTTCTAAGTGATCAATGACATAAACAATATGACATAAACAAGATGATGTCATGGCTTATATTTTTAACTTAATGTCTTATTCTTTAACGAATAATTGACATGGAAATATGCATATACAACACAGATTAATGATATTTTAATGCATAATAATACATAAAACTTGATCTTAAAGATACATATATCTCTATTGATAATTATCTCAAATTGTTTTGAATAAATTGAGATAAATAGTTTGATTAATATTTGTATTATGCACATTTAAGAAGAAAATAATATATTATATATTGATATATTATTGATGAATATTTAATATTTCATCAGAACTAGCTACAGAGAGGGTGAACAGACCACTTACTTTAAAGTCCATTTATGAACATAAATGCTCATACGAAAGAAATGAAAATGAAAGGCCAATAACGTCAAGCCGATACCTCTAACTAAAACCGAGAGTTTCTCTAATTGGGTTAGATTTTTTTGCTACTTTATCTTTGTCGTTCGTGCTTTTCAAAATTTTGTTTACCCACCGTGACACTTATTCGTGGTCGCACCCTCTATGCTGCTATAAATGTGTGAGTAATTAAATCACTATTATATCAATAATGGAATTTTATTCTAGTAGATTGGCTAGAGAAAGATTAGAGGCAATCAGAAGATATCTTCCTGTTCGTGATGCTCTCAAATAAAAACTACAAGAACGTCAAGAAGTACAAGTTGAATATGCAGAAGATAAAGAATTTTTTAAAAACCTGTTACAAAGGTTACTGAAAGAGTTGCAGAAGCTACTGAAGGTCTTCTTCCAACGTTAAAACAAATGGCTGAGCTGACTGAAAAGATATGAAGAATAAGTAAACGAACAAAAAAGATTTCAAAAGGTCTTCTAACTGAAATAGCTGCGGCTTAACCTCCTGGCAAGGAAGAAGAGATACTTGAAGGTATTGGTGAAATGAAAAAAGATCTTGCACAAATATATAAAGAAAAGAAAATATTGAATTGATTAATAAATTTAGAGAAGGTGTTATTGAAGAATGTATTAATAAAGAAATTGTTACAGAGGACAAATTACCAAGTACTGCAGCGTTGAGTTCTCTTTGAAACTCTGAACTTTTAAAACCTGAATATGTAAGCGTAAATATTGATATTTTTTTAAAAATGGATATATCGTATATATTACAACAAAACACAGGCTAGAAATGGTGATCCAAAACATAGAGAATATATTGAAAAAGTAAATAATATTTATGCGGATTTACGTAAACAACAATCTCAACCTGAGTCATAAATTCCTCAACCTAAGCCACAAACTTTTAAAACACAAGTTCATAAAATAACCTCAACTAAAATCTTTTAAACCACAATCTTTTAAAGTACAATCTCCGAAATCACTATTTCTACTAGTTGATATTAAAAATAAATTTACAACTAGTGGTTTAGACAACATCACAAAATCAGAATACATTGACACAGTAGATATTGCCGCACAGGGATACTATCAAACAGAAAAATATGCAAAACCTAAATATGTTGGATCTTGGAAAACAAAAGATAATTGAGTTAAAGATGTATATTCCATATATACTTATAAACTTGCTGAAGATGACGACACGAATTTTAATCAATTTAAAACGGATGTAAGACAAACAGAATCTGGCACACATCCTGGTGCCACTGGATGTGGTTTTGTTACTCAAGGAACTTGTCCTGACAGTGTTCTTGCCGATGTTGAACGATTATTGAAGTAGAAGGAGAACTTGTAACAGACGTCGTCGCTAATACTGGATATGGAGCTAATATCATAGTTGGTTTTGTTAATAATGGTATTATGGCGTTATGCAGAAGTGCTGTGTACATATTTGATGGAAAAGAGATTGAATCAATTCAGGATAATGTTGATGTTGCCACAATGATAATAGGTTTAGCAAGATATTAAGATGATTATACAAGATCAGTTGGTCCTTCAATGATGTTTGCTAAGGATAAGTCTGATCATCTGAACCGTCTGCTGCAAGTTCTACTTCTACTTCAATAAACGCTTCAGCAGGTAACAAATATCTACTTTCTACTTGTATCTTGAGCTTGTAATTCGATTCGTCCACGTTGATTTGGCTACGCGTTAACTATTGTTGACGTTGCAAGTAGATATAAGGAAGCAGAAACACTATCAATTAAAACAGCAGCTGAAGTTGTATCTGCTTTTGAACGATTTATCAACGAGGTCCCTTACGATGGCCACAACTGCAACGTCTACCAATTTTAAAGTATCGTGTGGTACAAATATAATATCTGCTTGACGAACTTCGTAAGGAGTGCTGACAGCAAAATGTGCATGGGGAATTTTTGTAGGTAGTGGTAGATAAATTAGCCATATTTCCTGTCGTGCTAACCAATTTGCAGCAACAGAACGTGCAACATTTGCTGCATCAACGTGTGTACTAATCGCTGCTCTACCACTCCTATATCCTCTTAGGCTACAATAAATGGATTCCATTATTTTATAACAATCGGTTGAATAATTACCGGCTCCTAATACTAGTTTACCTTTCATCGTAGATCTTACCAATCAATTAGCTAACGAATCTCTGAAAGATTTCTTTTAAAAAATGAAATTTAACGAATGAATCAACTTCACATCTGCAATGTGTAGCTGTAGTAAATCTTTACTTTTATAAGCTACATGATGAACGTGACATGCTTGATCAAATGCATTTATTGGATACTCTCCAGGTCTTGGTTGATCTCGCTCGTCAAATCTTATATCAAGTCGGGTTCTAAGACCACAATAATTATGTCCTGGAAGATGTTTTTCTGCTAGGTAATTAGCCCACGAAGTTCCTGGTAAGTTTTCTAATGAAGGAGTGATATCACCACCCATTTTCATACGAGACGAGGTAAATTTATTTGTACCACATTTCACATATCTGCCTTAATTTTTCTTGTCCTGGCTCTGATACAAGTATCGAAGATGCACGTGCAACTTGTGTGGTACTGAAAATGTCAGTAGTAATTTTGTCCAAAACAATTTCACAAATTCTGTCAAAAATCTTTCCAGCGGCTAAAGCAAGTCTCATCATTTGGCACAGAATTCAAGAACTTTTCAAAAATTTGGTTTTCTGACCTCTATATTGCCACATATTTTATTAAGGATACTTTGAAATTTTTGGTACAATATCTCAAAAAATGTATTGAACTCTCGCAGTGGCTTTTTGACATGTTCTATTAGTGTTACTCTTAATCTCATTTGCTCTGGTGTTATTGCATCATATGGGACAGGTTGTTTCATTTTTGTATGGTCAACATGATGCTCTAAAATGTCAGAGTCAACTGTGGTTAGCCTACATTCTTTGTCAGTACACGAAGTAGGAGTGTCGTCCCCAATGGACAACATTTCATCAACTTCTAAAATTTCTCCATCCGAAAAGTCAGAGTTATCAGAATCAGAACCTGTTTCATAATCAAAGTAGTGACAAACAAAAAACTACAAAAGAACTAACCAAGTTAACCATTTTGTTTTCATGGCAGTGTAAATCCAGTATAAGATTCATAGTATTTAACATAAAGAGAAATGTCTACAAAGCAATCTTTAAGATTTTGTAAGTAACATCTCAGTTGAAATTCGGATAATTACTTAACTATTGATTAAATAAGTCTATAATTAAAAAATAATATTTCTCCACGCACAACAACCAGAGATCACCTACATAGCTATTCAGAAAGCGCTACGAAAAAATTCAACGTAATGAATATGTCAAGAAATGTTGTTAAATATTTTTCCGGCAAATGTCACATAGACTTGAGCACATGTAACGATCGGATTAGCATAAGGACTTGACGGAAAATACCGTGGATATTCCGATTGCATATTTGCCGGGTTCAGCCGAGATGTAGCGATCGAAAGCGATGTTTGAAAAGATTAATTCAATGAGAACCAATCACTGAAGCAATCATGATCAAATCGCATTCACTCCGAAGTAGACTGGAAGTTGAGTCGGCCTGTGTGTGGAGGACACGAAGCAGCGGATAAACTTTTTTCGCAAAATTGGCTCTTCAGAATCAGTAAGGTTACTTAAATGGTAATGGATAAAAGGTGCGGAGTGTCTTCTTTACAGTGTGTACGTTAGGAGTGACTGAATGCGCAGATAGTATCGGACAATTAGATCGGAGTCATCGAGGGGTTAGAGTGTGACCGGCAAGAGTTAGTTACCTTGTGGCCATAGAACACAATTAATTGTACTATATGTTCTCTACATTTGTTTCTCAGTACTGACCTTTCCACTGTGTGACAATCAATACAAATCATATGTTAATCTAAAATATCTTCAAAGATGACTTCACGGTGAAGTTCTTGTCAAAGGCTGACCTGCTCTTTTTTGAGATGCTAGACTGTCAACAGAGCAGCATGTAAACAGAACACAGATTTCACTTCCGGATCATCACCAAGGCTTTTTTACTCACTGTGCACTGTCGCCGAAATACACACGGACAACCACATCCTGAGCTCATATTCTCAAGAATAAACAATTGCCTTTTAATCCCTACGAAAAATGCATATATAAAACTCTTCTATCACCACCTAAATGAGATAGGAAAAAATGTTCCAAAAATAGACTAGAACTACATTAGTGGGTACTGAACTGGAAGTACTAATTGTGACCTGATTCCTTGTGTTAATTGGTGAGTGTACACATGATTAGTTTACCCCGGAATCAAGTGCCTGTTTGTCGAGCGTAAATTGTCGAAATACTAAGGGACACAACTCTAACATAACTCGTTTTTAAATACATTCACTCATTCTGAATTATCTCTCTTTGACCATCGTTTTTTTTGGGCGATGGGTTTTAATTAAATAACATATAGAAGATCTTATTATACGACACAGAAGACCTTATTTATACGACAAGTCAAGCAGTTGTAATTGTTTTAATGGGAAACACTTTTGCTCTTCAGTTGAGAGCATGCAAAATTAGTATTGATATTTATTCGGTCACATTCACCGAATATTCGGTTACATCGTTCAACTTTTATCCAAGCAATGGCTGGTAAAATCCTGTTTTCTTGTTTTGTTTTGTTTTGAGTGTGTTCCAGTTATTGCTAACAAATATAGGATCCTTGATTTTGTGATCCGGTCTCATAGCTTTGTTTTAATCTGTTTAGACTGTCCAACTTCGGTATTTAACGTATCATAAAATTCAGGTGAACCATCATCTCGTATCGTTTGATATTATCACTCAAATCTGTAATAAGGAGTCTGTATATTGTTCGTCGTATTGTCTAGTTATTTCATTAGCATTTAGTTTTTATTTTCTCATATGAGTTTTTCATTTTGTATTTGGCTATTCCAGGCAAATCATTAATTCGTCATCTCTGACAGCTTATGCTATTAAAGTTCAAACATTATCTAATGTCTTCATTAATCTCACGAAAAAATTCTTTTAACTGAACAAGGAATCCTATCTTTATTTGTTGAAATTCAATCGTAAAGTGCCAAAAGTATATAAGTATTAACGTACGTATCAATTTAAGTACGCATCTTATAATATGCTATCACCGTTTCTCTACATTCACATTTTTTTAGTTCGTTGCATGAATGAGTTGTATTAATTGGGCTGTAATGTAGGCAAATACTGGTATTATGTATTTTAGAAGTGTGTGTTTGTCTTCATTTCACAGACAATATTAACATATTATCAGCTAAACCATGCAAAGGAAATTTGAACTATCTGCCTTTCTCAAGGATACCTACCAACACTGCTTTGTGCGGGTATTGAACCCGCGACCCTTGGATTAGGACTCTGACACAACCATCTGAACTAGCACGGCTCCATGTAGGCATAATAAAACCCTACATTATAAATTTAACCTGAAACGTTGATCACCATCATCATCATCATCGTCCTCTCTCTCTCTCTCTCTCTCTCTCTCTCTCTCTCTCTCTATATTGTTGTCAGAGATGGCAGTGCAACGACATTCTGTCAACAACGGTCTAAGAGAGACAAATCAAAATAACAGATTTGTCTCCCATTCATATTTTCGACAGTCACAATAACTTCTAACCGTCCTAGTAATTGCTAGTTAGTAGTTTCATGCATCAGAGGACATGATTTTTAGCCAGTCAATTTACACTAAAAGTAGGATTTAGATAATTCAAGAGAATTATTTCAATCTTAGGCTTGGTACTTGATAGCACATAAATTTGACATCTGATGTAATATAATAGTCAAGCTAAAGACCTACGTTCCTAACTACCTGTATCCTAGCTACGATGTCGTAGCCTCAACTTGATTTGTTGTGGTTGAGGCTACGAACTGATCCCATATCATGTAATGGAGCAAAAAAACTCATCACTAAAGTCAGAAAAACAAACAGCGTAGAAATCAACTACATAAGTATAATCATGTTGTGAAAGAAGTTTGGCTTATTTTGAATTTATTAAGCCCTTACACGATAAAATAAATTGGCATGGTTAATCTAACCTTATCCTGTCCGCCATGATAGATAACGCGAGACTCTCGCCGTGACCCCTTTTCTACGTAAGGCTTGCCAGACCATATTTTGGATATTCTACGCTATATTGTTATCAATCAAGTGCGAATAATCGCTTCTTGGTGGAATTTCAAAGTTGCCGATAAACCGTATTTACTTTTAATGCGAAGAACTTCTGATCCAAACGGCGCCATGTTTTTAGTACGATTTGTTTACATTTCCAAATAAGGCGTCAATGTTCTTATATGGCACACAAACAAACGAGGCTGAGAACGGAAGTAATCATTATTTGAAATAATATGGCGGACGATCTAAACGAAAATAACGGCTAAAAAAGGTAAACGAGATTTTACAACTATTTCTACAATGATTTTCGATACTTCTGGTATTAAATAAGAGGACTAATCGATTTATTGGATTATATGCAAGGAATATGTTTAAAGTGTTATTATTGGGCTAAAAGAGCGCCGGGTGTGATTCACACCCGGCTTGCTCCATTAACACGTATATGCTCATGTTAGTACCCTGTCCACGAGGTACGAGTAAGGGTATTAATATTAGTACTACCTGTATCCATACCTACATACAAATATTCTTACGCACAGGCAAATAAGCCAGTCATTGAAAACTGTGTATATTTCTTGTTACTTTCCATGTTGCCGCTTGATACATTATAAATCTTTATGTATAAACAGACCGTAGGAAAATGGTGTCGAGCATTAATTGTCGAAATAATAGGGGGCATAATATCATAACTCGCTTATATATATATATATATATATATATATATATATATATATATATATATATATATATATATATATATATATATATATACATTGACCTATTTTGAATTATCTCTTTTTGACCATCTTTTTTTTAATAGGAGATTTCTTTCTTTGATTTAATCATAGAAGACCTTTATATCTTTATATACGAGAAGTGAAACAACTGTAATTGTTTTGATGGGAATGGTTTTTGCTCTTTAGCTGAAAGTATGTAAAATTAGTATTGATATTTATTCAGTCACATTCACCAAATGTTTGGTTACATCGTTCAGTGGAGAGTAACAAGACAAATACAGAGATTTTTTCAGGTTTAACTAGTTTGCCTGTTTGTACTTATTCTTATATGTAGGTATACATGAAGGTAGTTATATTACAATTCACATAGATCATGTATGCGCATTTCCTCATTAAATATAAATAGTTCTTTTAAAATTTAACACTAATTTTCTTTAATAAAAGCCTTTTCAATCTTGATTATTGAATGCTCTGCAACTTAACTGTCACCATGAAATTTCCAGACGAAAATTATCTATCGCTATGGTCTTTTACAATTATAGCCATGTACTAAACTTGGATCAAAATAAGAGCACGTCCAGTGGAATCGTCACAGTCGAATGTAGTACGAACTTGTTTATCAATATGCGTAGCTTTCACTGTGATATCACAACGCGCGACATTCAATCCGGATTGTACTGGATCACACGTTTAGATTCATTTCGTCAAAAAATGTGTACGTAATTTAACATTGATTTAGCCGTATGCACTTCTCCGGACGTCTAATAACGACCTTCAAAGGAATATGGATGTATAGGAATCCAAATGAGGTGAATACTTGCCACTTAAAGGTATAGAATCAAATTCTAAAAAGTGACACCTATTACTGAAAAAGTCGGTGTTGAATGCCTAATTGACCCGTGTGACTTGTACTAAAGGTAAGTAGATCCAAAGTTTTCTGTTATATTATATCAGATGTAAGATTTATGCATTTTCGAGTAGCAAGCCTAAAATTGAAATAATTTTGTTGAATTATCTCAATCCTATTTTGAGTGTGTAATATTGGCGAAAAGCCTGTCATCAGATATATTGTCAGACTAAAAAGCGATTATTAGGACAGTTAGAATCTGATGTGACGGTTGAAGTCTTGAAGGGGAGACAAATCTGTTATATTGAGCTGTCTCTCTTAGACCGTTTGTTGACAGAATGCCGTTGCACTTCCTCTCACAACAATGGAGAGAGAGAGAGAGAGAGAGAGAGAGAGAGAGTATCACGGTACCAATTGTTTTTCCATATACCTCAATGCTAATGATTTGTGAAATAAATATACTTTTTATCCTACCTCAGCATGCATGTCACACACTATCATAGAGAACAATGCTGTATTGTCAATTTGACAAGGACAAAACCAGGTACTCCATTGCATTTAAGAGAGATAACTCTGCTGGAACTAGACAGGGGGTAAGGGCTATCAAGTCACAACAGACACAGTTTCAGCCATGTGTACCACATTTTAAAAAAATCATAAAAATACAAAATATGACCTAGATATGAATTAACATAATCTCACATGTTGCAAGGAGGCACAACTTTTTTTTAAAGCCTAACAGAAAGTACAACTCTTACATAATGCACCAATCACAACTAGTGTTGTTCTTTATTTCTGAATGGAATGTTCCTACACCTTAAGCTCCGCCCACCTGGACTTGCGCAATTGGTAGCGTTATAGCAGAGAGAGAGAGAGAGAGAGAGAGAGAGAGAGAGAGAGAGAGATGATGATGATGATGATGATGACGATGATGATGATAAACTATTGAGGTAAATTGTATAATGTTTTATTTCTCCTACAAGGAACGGTGTATAACATATGGTTAAGCGCCAGAATCCTAATCCAAGGGTCAGGCCAGTCCTGGTCGGTATCCTTGAGAAAGGCAATAGTTCAATTTGCCTCCGCATGGTAAAGCTGATAATATGTTAAATATTGCCACTAAAACGAAGACAAAACACACCCTTTTAAAATACATGTTACTCTTATATGCCAGCATATCAGCACAATTTGTACAATCCATGCATGCAACGAGTGTGTATTTTGGATTTTAAACGTAGCTTTAACAATTTTTCCTCCATATCGCCCCAGTGTCCACAGCGTGGCACTTTATTGTAATGTCTAGCACTTGGACATCATGCCGCAGACATGTAGCATCATGTTCCATATAGTTATTATCCTGACACTAGGCCAAGTCTTTGGTATGACTCGATCGGGGTTCGAACCGGCTACCTTCCGCATCCGAGGCGGACGCTCTAACCAATTAGGCCACTGGAGCGGTGCGAAATATAAAAAATGTGAATATAGAAAAACGTAATATTCTATTAATTTATTTCAAGGGACCTACAATTTAAATTTAGAATCAGATTATCAAATTTATTTTCAGACCGCTTACCACATATGTAGGCATGTTCCTAAGGCCATCTATTATTAACCAATATTAAGTGCTATATCTATGTATTTTGTTTTGCAATCATACCAGCAAATGTGTCCTAAGTATTCTTCAGGTGTACGTTTATTTAATTTTCTTTGTATGTATTCCGTATAATAATGTCCAGCTGATAAGATATGTCATAACTGCACCCGACTTATAACGGACACAGCTCTACTGTGCCGATCATATAATACCGAAGACGTAATCAGATGGTTGGGTTGGTTTGTTTCGAAAGGACTTTCAACACATAAGTGGCTATGGCAATGCAAGGTTTGTGGGCAAGGTGGGTGGGGTGTATTATTTTTTTTAAATTTTAATTTTAACATAGCTTTAACAATCTGAATTATATCGCTATGGTGTCTGCAGTGTGGCAGTTTATAGTGATGTCTAGCAATGAGGCAGCATGCCGCAGACTTGCGGCACTATGCCCCACCCAGTCCTAATAACCTGACACCACGCCGACCATTCGTAACACTAACCTCTTAATGCTGGGTGCCAAGCTAGTAAAGCAATGAAATGGAAGCTACGTGCTTTGTCAAGGGACAAATAGATGCAGGCGACCCGTGTTAGCCTTGGTAGGCATCGAACCAGCGACCCTTTGATTTCGAGTCCATCACTCTATCAACTTTTATACCACAGTTCCCGCCATTACTTGTCCAATCACTGTTAGCACAAGTAATCAAATGATGATGGGACAGCATCGTGTAAGGAGACGGTGGCTGTCCTAACATTAGTAAGACGTGCAATGCAGCTTACAAAATTTAAATCTCTGAGTGAGACAAAAATTTGCTTTTAGTTTAGAATCATTTAAACGCTAAATGTCACTGTCATTCAGTTTACGGCACAAAATTATGTCATTGTAAAATAAAACACTTAGCATACTTCAATATTTTTGTGTCATAATTATCGTTACTAAACTTGAAAGAAACAATAATAGCAATAATTCGCACACTTCATACGTGGTGCTTAACTTTCTTCCGTTTTTGGTGATGAGATATATCCTCATTTAGTTATGTACCCTTGATAAACCTCTGACATAAGTAGGTTCACCATAACTCAAGTAGCTTAAGAGATCAAAATAGATACATAAAATTAAATTATCTGCTCTGCCTTTTTTAACGTGTCGATCAAACCTCCACACAGAACAGTAATAACTGCAATGCGAACAATGTCAATGGCTTCGCAGATGATCAAAACCTAAACTTCAATATTAGAGCCGATGGACGCAGCAACAATTAGTGTAAGTTATGATAAAACGTTTGTTTGTCTGTTTTTTATTACTTTTTATTACCGTACTGCTTTGGCATCCAAAATTTATTGCTAAATATGGCTACACATTTTCCTATAAAACAGCTATTCCTCTTTCCTCTGTGTCTTAATTATTTCTACTGACTGAGCAGTATTCCAGAATATTAATAAATACACAAAAAAAATGTATAACAAGTAAGCATGATCAATCTTTGAGGAATAATTACCCTTTCATGACCTCCGGATGGTTATGACAAGATCTTTCAAACTTCTCATTCAGAAAGACACATTCTTTATTCATAGACACAGATTGGCTGGAAAATAGACTGGTTTTACATATGTTTTAGAACTTAAACCCCATCAAATAGATTTAAAACAAGTATAACCTTCTGTAATTACTTCTTTGCCAACTCAACTTTAAACGTTCTTTGATGGCGTAAATAGTCAGGTCACATGGGGCATTTGTGTTATTTAGGTCTCAACAACAGAGTCGTCGAGAAACAAATTTACGTATTTCAGACAAGGTGAGTATCGCTTTTTTCAGTAAGAGGCGTTGATATAGCGATGTCTTCTAGTTGGTTCAGAATGGTCGTATCATTTTTAGCTAAGTTGAAATTAGAAAAATATCGACGTATGCATCAGGAACGAGGCATGATAGATGCAAAAACAGGTCAGAGACTAAACTTGCCTAACAAGTAGTTTAGAAAAACAAAATCCTACCGTTTAGAGAGCATGTTGCCTTTATTAAATGCCCGTTACCAGTACAGGTCGTCTTTTCATAAGAACTGCACATGACCCTTTCAAATCTCCCTTCTATTATAACTGCCCTTCACCATTTCAGATTATCTTTCCCTTATAGTTCTCTGGTCATTTCAGATTCCCCCCCCCCCTTCTCTCTCTCTCTCTCTCTCTCTCTCTCTCTCTCTCTCGTAGCTATACTAGACCATATATTTCAGATCGTCTTTCCCTTAGAACATAGAGCATTTCATGTAGTCTTTCTGTAAGATTTGCCCTAGACCATGTCAGATCGCCTTTCTCTTTGAACTGACCTTTGCCATTTCAGATAGTCTATATCTCTTATAACTGTCCCAGATCATTTCCGATCGCCTTTCTCTTGTGACTGCCATAGATCACTTCAGATAATCTTTCCCGCATAACTTCCCTTGGTCATTTCATTCCCCCCCTCTCTTTCTCTCTCAATTATACATGTCCTAGACCGTTTCATATAGTCTTTTCATAAGAACTGCCCTTGGTCATTTCGATCGTCTCTCTCTCTTATAACTATCATAGACCTAATATTTCCGATCGTCTTTCCCTTAGAACTGCCCATAACCATTCTCAGATCCTCTCTCTCTCTCTCTCATAAACTATCATAGACCTTTTACCATCGTACATTTAACATTTGTGGAAGGTAAACATGATTATGTATCATTTTTTTGCAATATGTAGCTTTTTGTTTAGCCAAACACTTATTTGGTATAAGACTTGATTCTGCGACGGATAGAATGGCCCTAACACGAATATTATTAGGACATAATTTATTTTAGTAAAAGTAATAAGATACAAATTTTCTCTAAATTATATTTGAAAGTAATTTTCTATTAAAATATATTGAGATTAAATTCATTTATTTCGGTATTACAGTTATATACTATTTAATAAAAATTGCGCGCTTATGAGTTAAAGGTAAAACTCTCTTGTACTACACATTTCTCTTGTATCGTAAGTCAGCAAAAAAACTACACTCGGTAAGTTGTGTAGATACCTGAAATAAACAAATTCCAAAGATTCTTTCTAAATGGGAAAATGAGCTGATCTGGCAAAATTGTCTGTCTAATGACGCACATAGACCCAGACGATAGTGTGAAGTGTTGAATTTTGAATTGCATTCAACTTTAAAGTTGAATGCATTGAGCATTACAATTTTATCGCATTTAAGCCAGAAAGTCTTTGTGAAGGTTCACTTTGACCTTTCTTTGTTCACTCCCCCCCCCCCCATTTCAGTGTAAATTTCAAAGGGGAAGCATTCCAACTCATTGAAATTGACCGGGGTATCTTAACACGGTCCTTAGAAAGTAAACATTTGAGCTACCAACCCTAACCGCTTGGTAGGAACCTATGTCTATTTATCATTTTTTTCAAAGGGAAATTGCTACGCACTGTCGTTCACCAATTCCGAGCCGTCTAAACCTGATGAAAGGAATTATTTCTTTGGGATAAATTAGTGACCGCTGCCTACGATTGGGCAGAATAAAATAAGGCGTACACTTTAGAGCAATCAGACTTTAAAGTGACGACCTTAGTCGAAATTCCTTAGTCTGAAAATCTCCTGGAAGAGGAAGTGCAGTCGATCCGTGGAAAGTCTAAAGAGAATAGTGCTTTCCTCTTTAAACAAGAAAGGGACCAGGTGGCCGTCTTGTAAAAAGAAAGACACGTTAGTGCGCACAAGATCTGAAAGATAACAGCAATAATTTATGCAATTTTAGTTTCACGTAATATTCTATTATTTGATTGTTTTATGCAATTGTGTTTGCTATAACCCGGTTTCCATATTATGTATCTTTTATTCAATTTCATGGAAATGTGTTGATGCTAGAGTTGTTATACAATTTATTTTAATCAATTTCATGGAAAGTGTTGATGCTAGAGTTATTATGCAATTTATTTTTATTGAATTTCATGGAAAGTGTTGATGCTAGAATTGTTATGAAATTTATATTTTAACTTTACAGTTGGTAGTTCATTGGTTGAATTGACTGCATGCGATCCAAATGTTCATATGTTTAGGATTTCATAGGGTTATATAAAATAACTTCCTTTGTTTGTTAGGACGATACAGATCAACACGAGTTAATGATACTTGCCTAATTATATCTGATTTTGTAATCTTTGAATAATCTTGTAGGTTAAGGATTGCTGTGAGTTACAATTTGTGAATTTCATGCAATAGTACTCGAACATCTAGTAGCATGTAAAGAATACGGTAGTAGTCGATAGACGCTTACGTGGTAATTTAAGACCTGCCCGTTGTAAGCGAGGTCAATGTCCTACCGTACTAAGTCAGAATTTACGCAGTGTTTGGATAGCCAACATGATCTGAATAACGTGAGTGAATTTTATGTACCTCTAAAGAGTGGGGTATACATAAATGATGGGGTAATTTTTTCCTTTAAGGAACATCTTTCTGGGAGAGAGATGGAACAGTCTGAAGACAGAAGTCCGAGGAAAAGAAGGACGAGGTCAGAATAAAAGGACAGGAAGTCCATGAAGGATAAAGGCATAAAGATTAGGAAGGATGAACTAGGAGACGTTGATATCCGGTCAAAAGGAAGGAAGGTGATGCACATCAATCGTGGACATTGCACTCTTTTCACCTCTCGTTATGATGATGAAATAAATCCAAATTAGACACACCCGTTAAATTCTATTGATATAATCTAACTTGATATGGAATTGCCTTTATTAATTTGTTCTAATCAAATTTGTTATTTTCTTGCCAAAGGGGGCTCGTATTGCTTTATTTCTTCCCAGTATTCTCGCTCAGTTCTCTGTTGAAATTCCATTCTTGTTTCACTCCCGCCTGGCTATAATATCGAGTGAGATCATCCTCTAGATAACGCCAGCCAAATCCAATTAACCACCCTCTTACTAAGAGGGCGACGTTTCAGATAGTCTGTAAGAAACGACGGAGCCTCACGTTTAGATTATGGCGGAACACAAAAACTAGACGTATGACCATATTTGGATGCATCCTAAAAAACTGTACAAAAAGCGTCGGACTTGCGACGCATCAGTCTATTCGTCGGAATCTTAAAGAGGCTTGTGTCGTTACAGGTAAGATTATCGTCTATGTACAATTTTTTTTTTTTTATATAGTATAAGGATTTTTAGTGTTAAGATGTTAATCTAACATCAGTATGTTGCAACATTGGATTTTTAAAATATTTCTTTACTATTCTTCAATATAATGTAGTGGAAAGCTGAATTGTTTATTAGAACTTATATTTCCTTGTAAATATATTATTGATAATAGTATTTTTTTTTAAAACAACGTTCGCTACGAACTTCATACTCAGTAATAGTTAATTTAGAAATACAACGCTCTTAAATAATAGAGTTTAATATGTTGACATTTTAGATTAAATTCAGTAAAATATATTTCTAACTGATTGCAGTGTTAGTTTGAAATATTACATTTTAGATTCCTTAGCTATCTAGAATTTATTCGATATTTATATTTAATTATCTGTATTATTTTCTAAAAGGCAGAATTTATAAAAATGTATGATGTTGATAAGTGAAGGAATATAGTAGTTTTATATGTATATCTTATATCTGTAATTTAAGTTTATGATGATTGATATTGGAATGTTGATATTAGTATGTAATTTTATATGTTGAGTATTTCAATAAAGTTAGTCCATTCGTCGGAATCTCAGAGAGGCTTGTGTCATTACAGATCCCGTACCTCCAGCTTGCCATATTCCCCAGATGTAGCCCTATCTACACCGTACTAAGTGACACCCTCTTTCAAGAGAGCCAGTAACTTTCTCTCTCTCTCTCTCTCTCTCTCACACACACACACACACACACACACACACACACAAGAAATGAGAAGAAGGTTATGAGAATAATCCATTTCATAACAGTTTTGTTGAGCCAGCCAGACTGGCCAAAAAAAAAAAAAAATAAGAAGAAGAATGTCATCGCTACAACAACAGTCTAGGGCTAGAGACCAACTAATTAGCAATAATTACCAGATAATTTTATTATCAGAAGCGAGTGGCATGCATTGTGGAGCTTTCCGGGACATTAATTTCATTGTAATTAAGTATATATGTGCAAATTACTACTCATAATTAATAAATTCCATGCCTATGACAAACATAATTTATACACACACATGCGCACGTGTGCACGCAGACTCACCCCATACATACGTACATACCAGGGACGTCGGGGGGGGGGGGGCAAGGTCATATGCCACCACCCCCCGGAATTTGTATATATATATATATATATATATATATATATATATATATATATATATATATATATATATATATATATATATATATCTGGCCTAAATGAAACGCACACGTAAGGAACGATACTATATACTACAATTGAATCCTCACTCTAATATCTACCTAAGTAATTACATTTTTTAATGATTTTATTGTCTTTATTATTGTTATTATTATTATTATTATTATTATTCCGACACAATTATATTAACATCTTTCCTTCGGAACTTCCTTGCATAACTTTGCTGGGAGATAATTTAAATGGTATTGATCATGGGGATCGGGGGGAAACTTGATTGGGGGTACGGGGCAAAACTTGACGGGCTTGTTAATTTTCGTATTTAGGCTACAGCAATTTTACAGCACATGCAAATTCCGGAATACCGTCCCCCCCCGTCCCTGGTATACATCTCTCGCCACGATGTATTTCAGTCCATTGTTCACAACTTAAAATTAAGTTTTTTCACTTGAAAAAGCATGTTTCGCTCGAAACGTTGGGAAACCGTTTTGAATTAGAACCGTTATCAATAATACACAAAGTCATCACAAGTTTACACTCTTGGTTTGATCTGCCTCACTTGTCCCCAGACCCTCTTGACAGCACCGATGATTTTAAATCTTTGTTGTCAGCTGCTTGTCCACCTGGAATAACCTATCACGCCAAATATGGCCACTCTCCCTCAATCGGTGCAGATGGATTTAGGTTGTAGGAAGTGGCGTTAATACCATGGTAGCAGGTACAGCCGTGCTGTGGCGCACGGCCGTATTGGGGGGGGGGGGGCAGCCCAACCAGTAAAAAAATAAGCGACAGTAAGGGGGGGGGGATGGTAGAAAAAGTTTGCTGTGGGGCCTGTGGTGAGATAGTTATGCCACTGGTTGCAGGGAAGAGTCCATATTATCTGTGAAAATCTGCCCTTTGTCCCATCTTTACAGTCACAAAACAACAGCAATAGCCAAGCCATGACTGCATTCAGGATCAGAAATCTTCGTTTTATGTATGCATCCTAATACAAGATTATACTAAATATGATTGCTTTCATCCGTCGGTTAGTGTAGATGAAGTTCATCTGATAAAGGCAACATGAATGGGGGGTGGGGGGTGGACACTACCTATCACAATATGTACAAAAAGTACAACCAGACCGAACAAATGACCGATATAGGGAACAAATCCTTTTTAAGAAGAGTACATTGTTAGTTTGCGTGTTAGTCTATGACGTCTGTTTTAACTAGTACAAAATAAATATCGCTCCAAAGACGTTCGCGAGCCTTTTGAAGATTTTGAGTTAACATTTTAACGTGCACGACGAATACAACAAGACGTAAGAGTTGACAGACAGAACATGTCACGAGAAGACAATCAGCAATAAAATACACGAAAAGTCTGAATACATTAAAAGACACAATATTATATGAGAGTTTTATGTAGCGAGAGAACCATACTTCGAAATTACAATGAAGCGCCATTTCTCAGAGAAAGGTGAGTACAAAACGTATTTTTTTTTTTATCTCTGTCTCTATTTCCTTCTTTCTTATTTCATTTAATGTTATGCACTTACCGCAGTTTACATTGTCGTTTTTCTTTTCATGACCGAAATGGAATGGCTGTCTAAGCCTGTCTTTATATATACATATATATATATATATATATATATATATATATATATATATATATATATATATATATATATATATATATGGCGGAACCACTTATATCGGTACTGTGACTATATACATTTTCTCAAATTGATCAATTTCAATATCTCACTTAATATTTAATAAGCAAGAGTATCGAAAACAAATGTTTATCCCCCCTTAATGAATTTCAAGCCGTTTTACACGACTGGACCCTGGAAAAACATACCTCCTTGAAAACTGAGTGACAACAACGTTGAGCAGACTTCACGCTTTTAAATAAACCAACTGATTGGAAAGTGACCCCGTTATTAAATATTTCAACATCGCAGCCAGAAACTTTCTTAATCATAAAAAATTAGACGAAAGTATAAATCTGACAATGAAAAGTTTATACCCTTTGTGGCTAGGTACGTCAGTCACACATAGTAGAAGAATGATGGGAAATAAATGAAGCCCTACAAGACCCATATTTCGTCTCATTCAGACAAGCCATAATAATGGAAAACATCTTATACTAATTATAATGAAGATTGTGAAACACATATTGCAGCTAAAACGGTCGATCACAACAGTGTGTGTGATTTGGATTTTTAGCGTAGCTTTAATAAGTTTACAGTGTTATGGCTACGATGTCTGCAATGTGGCAGTTTATAGTGATGTTTAAGACTGGGGCATCATGCTGCAGACATGTAGCAGATGATCATAAGAGAAACTGAGAAATGTTTGAAGGAGCTCAGATAATAGGCCTTCAATTAAGACGTGGACGCGGATCCATGCTCATCTCCGGTCTTCCATACTTTTGCATACGTCAAGGTCAAAGGTGTATAATCATGGCACAGTGGTACCAGGATTTGTCGTCACTTTTCAAACTTCCTTCCTCCACTTATGTATGATTTTTAAGTTTACTGCATTGTTATACTACAGACTGATTTAAAATTTGATTCTACCAAGTAAAATAACTTTCAAGTGCAAAATACTAACTGAAAATGAAGTGATGTAGCTGCACATATTGACGGCTAATGTATCAATTGTCAGAACGATTGACATAGTGTGTATATGTGTTTTGGATTTTTAACGTAGCTTTAACAATTTTTCAGTCATATCGCTACAACGTCTGTGCACTGTGGCAGTTTTTAGTGATGTCTAGCACTGGGGTATCATGCCGCAGAGATGTAACATGATGTCACACATATTCACATTATCCTGACACCAGGCCGACCAGTACTAGCACTAACCTCTTAATGCTGAGCGCCAAGCGAGGCAGCTGCTAGTGCCATTTGTAAAAGTCTTTAGTATGACTCAGCCGGGGTTCGAACAGACTTAGAAGTGAACTAAAATAAAAACCATTAGGTCTCACTGGAGAGTGTATCTGGAGAAGTTTCATCTGACAATGACCTATTGCAGAAAAATTAGAATAATTTTACACTGAAGATACAAATAAAAATAAACTAATTTTTTTTGTAGAAAGCATGCATGTACGATTTTGGTTGCGGCAATCGGGTTGATTCCTTATACAACTAGTGGCTTTATACTGAACCAACCATGCCACCAACCCCTCTTTTTACATTCATTTTTGACAGCAAAGAGTATTTTTAATATTTTCCTGTGACAAGGCAGCTAAAAGAATCTGTGTGCCTTATGCATGAATAAAGTTCACTAGTACTATAACAAATTAGTATACTTTTCATCACTCTTCAACCATCTCGATTTTTTAAGATATTTATCTCTGTAGCAGACATACATAAATACGTGTGACAAGTCGGCTGTTCATTTACAGCCAAAGTTACGCATTTGATCTCCACTGCTAGTCAGCCGACAGGCAGTCACCAAACAAGCAAACCCATTTTCAAGCCTAACTCAAAAGTTAATCTAAACCATATTACAGATTTAGTTTCTGTGTGAATTTATAAATGCTAGGCTTATGATAATTAGGTTCATGCCTTCTACCTTAAAAATTAGGGAGGTGTCAAAATACACAACTATCCAGTAAGACCTTAAAAATGAAGCTTGAGGGAGATTTTGCTTTCACAACACTTAAAGGGCGGATGTGATGATGAGATAGAGCCCACAGGCGCTCTGTCCCTTCTCCAATTGTCACCCCCCCCCCCCCAGCCCCAAAACAAACATTGCGCGTGAAACAACCTGATTACTCCTTGGGCTCCACTTTGGTAAAGCAACCAAGCATGTAGCTCAGAATGCTTAGAATATATTATTAAATCTGTGGGTGGATTAAATAGATTTTTACTATTCCGAATAGGAAAATAAAACCCATATTTAGTGCATGCGCTATTTTATAACACTATGAAAATAAATTGTTATATCATATGCCAGTCAAATTGACTATTCTTGTAAATATTTTGTCAGATAAATGTTGCTGAGACACAAATCGTGGAACCAGTTTTAAATACGGTCCTTCTGTTTGCTTTTCTCTGTCGTTAGTAGGCTAATTATGTTTCAAAGATTTAACTGTACAACATACTTGATATTTGTTTCTATATTTTTGTACAAGTGTAATTTTATAATGTAATTGTATTTTACTTATCTTTGCTACACCAAGAAGTTTATAATTATAATGCCAGAACTGGAAGATGCAAGGTAAAAATTATCATTTTGACGTTTTTACGGTGTAATTATTTCACACTGTTTCTATGCTAATGAGGTCATCTGCAAATGTCCTATTATACATCATCTGTAAACAGTCTTAATTAGTTATTAGGAATGATTTACGATATCACGACGCGAGAATGAGTGTCTGCCACTCGCTGTTACAATGATGATTATGATGATGATAATTATTATTATTATTAGACCGTGAAGGATATATATATATATATATATATATATATATATATATATATATATATATATATATATATATATATATATATATATACAGAGGCACACACACACACACACACACTGTATCGAAAAACACACACAGGTGACCCTTATGACACCTGACAAACCACTTCACCGATCCCGGGTGTCTGGAAGAAATGTGACATAAATACGAGGATAGTGATCGTACTGGTTAGTCAGAGAATACATGTTTGATTTTTGGGGTTTAACGCCATATTCAGGAAAATGAATCAAAAGTAATGAAATGCAATATTATAAAACTTAAATAACTCAATTCAATGTGTATGTGTTGTATGCGTGTGTGTATATCAATCGTTAATAGCTTATGACAGATAAATACAGTAGCAAAACGTGGCTGTTTTATGAGTGAAACGTATTTTTGAAATCCTCGAGAAAAGCATTTGATTTTACAATTGTGCTTTCTAATTTTGATATTTTCCAGCGGCAGGAATGCAGTGGAAAAGGCATTTTGTCGTATTCATGCTTCTGCTTGCACTGTTAGTCTACAATTGTGCGGAAGGACAACAGTCACGGAAGAAGAAAACAGGGAGAAGTAGGAATCCGATTTTATTGGCTCATCCCCGTTTTAACGGTTCTCAATCAAAATACAAAATCGGATAACTATCTAGCAGTAAATCTCATTAGTCAATAATAAGTAGTTCTCCACGAAGACTCGGTCTGGAGATGATGAAACGTTTCGTCATTAGTCAATGATAAGTAGTTTTAGGGAAGACTCGGTCTGGAGATCAAAATGCTTTACACCAGTAGTCAATAATATGTAGTTTCCGCGAAGACTCAGACTGGATACGAAAACACATCACGCAATTAATCAATAATAAGTAGTTTTGCCGCGAAGACTCGGTCTGAAGATTAAGACACTTTACGCCAGCAGTCAATAATAAGTAGTTCTCCGCGAAGACTCGGTCTGGATACCAAATCGCTTTGAGCCATTAGTCAATAATAAGTAGTTCTCGACAAAGACTCCGTCTGGAGATCAAACTACTTTACGATTCGGTCTGGAGATCAAAACACTTTACACCAGTAATCAGTAATATGTACAAAGACTCGGTCTGGAGATCAAACTACTTTACGATTCGGTCTGGAGATCAAAACACTTTACGCCAGTAATCAATAATAAATTGCTCGCCACGAAGACTCGGTCTAGAGATCATAACACTTCACGCCAGTAGTCAATAATGAAATGTTCTTCACGAAGACTTTGTCTGGAGTTGATGAAACGTTACGTCATCAGTCAATGATAAGTAGTTCTAAGGGAAAACTCGGTCTGGAGATCAAAATACTTTATACCAGTAGTCAATAATATGTAGTTCTCCACGAAGACTCGGTCTGTATATCAAAACACCTTACGCCATTAGTCAATAATAAATAGTTATCCGCGAAGACTCAGACAGGATACCAAAACACATTACGCAATTAGTCAATGATAAGTAGTTTAGTCGCGAAGATTCGGTCTGGAGTTAAAACTCTTTACGCCAGTAGTCAATAATAAGTAGCTCTACGCACTCGGTTTAGAGATTATCAAACTATATGCCATTTGTCAGTGACAAGGCAATGTTCAAAAAAAAGTAATTCACACTGTAATTGCATTCTTAAAATCTGAAGCTGAAACTTAAACACATGTACTGTTTCATTACACAAAAGTCTACGTTCTTCTAAATGTAAACATATTTCTTTCAAAAGACAAAATTCATGGTAACTGATCACTTCTCGTTTGATTTCCATTATGATGCACTTCAGTGGGATTATAGAATGAAGGCGAGGTGGAAGCAGTTCATCGCAGTTTTCTAGCAAAGACATTTCTAGACGTAAGAAAAGCGTATTGCAGGCCACAATGTAAGTTATTTCATGCCAAGGGGGATTTACCAGTGTAAATAAAAACTAAGACATTATTTGTATTTGCTAAACAGTCAGCTCAATCCGACATACACATGTGATGTTTCTTTTCTGACATGACACAAAGTGCGAGGATTCGTTGATTGTGTGGTCTTCAAGTCGGTTACTTACCTTGAATACGATTGGTGGCGCTACCATAAAACCCGGTCCAACAAATTTCTTTTCTTGTTATTTAGTACTACCGTCCTTGTTTCAGCTATGCTGTCTTTACTTTCAAATTATTTCGCCACAACAGCACCTTAAAGGGATAAAGTATGTTGTTTGTTTATTCGCTTTGGTTTGGTCTTTTTTGTGGTGGGGTGGGGTAGGGTGGTACATACAAAAGTTACAAATATACGCAAGGCTTACAGTGTTTATCAGATTCCATATCAGTAGTTATAAGGGCCAGCATATATGTGATATTTAACATTGCAAGGAGACAGGGCCATATAGTCTAATAATCTTAGCATTATGGGTCCTTTCGGAATCGAGCATGAGTCCATATACTATTCTTGCAATTCAGCTTTCCACACATATTATTTAAGCTACGAAATATTGTGTCTGCTATTACTGTTGCGAATTAAACTTTTGGGGGAGCCTATAGGTTTAGCAACAACAATATCTTATATCCAGTTAAAAAATGAATTTAACATAAGTTTACAATCGCGTGGGAAATCGATAGGCGAAGTAGGAAACATGACTCAGTATAACGGTCCATAAATTCGTCAAAGACAGGTTTCCGTTTTAATTTTTATAATTATTATAGAGTAATAATTAACAAATATTGCTTAAGATATCTTATGCACATTTTCGGTTTTGTGGCTTGTTGAAACTGCAACGTTTGAGCATATCGTTAACTTTCTATCATATCTGATCAACAACATGCCCTCCGGAATTACACAGTTGTAATGCACACCTGTTTTGTGTTATTGATGATTGGTCTAAACATATTTTGTATTAGACTTTGAAAATAGAATTTGAGACTGTTCCCCATGAATTGTTAAGGAGTGCATTATTGTCACTATGGAATTGCTGCCAAACTCAACGCTGGATAAACTATTTTCATGTTTTTCGAAAACAATATTTTGTTCCGAATCTGGTCAGTCCAAAGTAGCTTCTGGAGTACCTCAAGGCACAGTACTTGGACCAGTGCTTTCTCCTTGCGCATCAACGGCATCAAAACTGAAATTGATTCAGATAACCGCATCTTTGCAGATATCTGTGCATGATACATATGAATAATAACTCAGAAAGACACCAAGAGATACAAAAAAACATTAATAAGCAAAGTCGGTGGGCTGACAAAAAAACACTTATAAAAATGGTACCAGCAGCGGCCTCGCTTGGCGCACAGCACTAAGAGGTTAGTGTCAGGATTGATCGGATTGGTGTCAGGATAATGTGCATGGTTAGAACATGATGCAACATGTCTGCGGCATGATACCCCAGTGCCAGACATCACTATAAACTGCCACACGGCAGACATCGGTGCGATATGATTGAACTGTTTTAAAACTACGTTAAAATCCGAATCACACACACACACACACACACACACACACACACACACATGCATTCCAAATTTTCATTAACAACAATCATCAATCCCACCTATTATAAAAATAATCTATCTACGTAGTACACAAGTGCAAAATGAATATATACGATTAAATTTTACGAGGCCTACATAAGTTATAACTCAATAAAGGTATTCGATTTAAAACATCATTTTGCAGGTAAATCGAAAGATCTGCCTGGTCCGACGACTCCGACAGTTTTATTTACTTTACCGTTTCCAGCAGACGATCAAAAAGGTAAGACATATTGCAACAAGAGGCGGCAATATTATTTAAGAAGCTTGTTTGGTGACATAAGTAATATGGTAAGTAATATGGTAAGGGAAGGCCGCCATATTGCATGCCCACTTGTTGACATACGAAACATGGTAAGGGGAGGCGGCCATTTAACACGCCTACTTGTTGACTTACGAAATATGGTAAGAGGTGGGGGCAAAATTACATGCCTACTTGTTGACATAAGAAACATGGTAAGGGGAGGGGGGCCATATTACGTGCCGACTTGTTCATGTAAGTAAAATTATAATGTGGGCTGAGATATAACAGGCCTGGTTGTTCATATAGGTAACATTGTAATGAGGGCGGCGATATAACAAGCCTGGTTGTTGATATAAGTAACATTGTACTATGACTATTTAACTCATTTTGGTGTAAATTCCATCATACCATGAAAATTATATTTAAAATAATTGAAGAAATAAATACTTAGGGAAACTAAAGCATGATCATAGAGAACTGTGAATGGAAACTGAAGTCTGATCATACTAAACTGTTTAGGGAAATTAAAGTTTGATCTTAGAAACTGAGTAGGGAAACTAAAGCATGATCATAGGAAACTGTGTAGGGAAACTAAAGCTTGCTTATAATAGAGAACTGTTTAGGAAACTACAACTCGATCATCGAAAACTGTAGGGAAACTAAAGCATGATCATAGAAAACTGTGTAGGGAAACTAAAGCATGATCAAAGAAAACTGTGTAGGGAGACTAAAGCTTGCTTATAGAGAACTGTGTCGGGAAACTACAGCTCGATCATCGAAAACTGTGTAGGGAAACTAAAGCATGATCATAGAAAACTGTGTAGGGAAACTAAAGCATGATCATAGAAAACTGTGTAGGGAGACTAAAGCTTGCTTATAGAGAACTGTGTCGGGAAACTACACCTCGATCATCGAAAACTGTGTAGGGAAACTAAATCATGATTATAGGAAACTGTTTAGGGAAACTAAAGCTTGATCATAGAAAACTGTGTAGAGAAACTAAAGCCTGACCAAAGAAAACTGTATTGGGAAACTAAAATATGATCATAGAAAACTGTGTAGGGAAACTTAAGCATGATCATAGAAAGCTGTGTAGGAAAACCACAGCCTGACCAAAGAAAACTGTGTAGGGAAATTTAAGCAGGATCATAGAAAACTGTGTAGGGAAACAAAGGCTGACCACAGAAAACTATGTAGGGAAACTTAATCATGATCATAGAAAACTATATAGGGAAACCAAAGCCTGACCAGAGAAAACTGTGTAGGAAAACTTTAACCTGACAAAAAACTGTTTAGCGGAACAAACCCACAGAAAATTGTTTAATTTGTTTAATTTAAATTGCATTATTTGTTGTCTTTTCTTAAGGATTATATGTTATATACATTTGATTTTGTACTTGACCTTGTCAAGAATCAGGTTCGTAGTGTATCTGACCAGTAAAATATATTTTGTAAACAACATAATACATAGCCATATATTTATTTAAGATGATTGATTATCTTTTCAGATCATTATTAATGTTAAACGTGTTCATTGCTTTAATTC